>OZ007574.1:8383046-8468046 GCA_963931925.1 Onchidella celtica | reverse complement strand
GGATTAGTACTGGTTGTTTTTGTTTCTTTTTGTGGTAGGGATTAGTACTGGTTGTTTTTGTTTCTTTTTGTGGTAGGGATTAGTACTGGTTGTTTTTGTTTCTTTTTGTGGTAGGGATTAGTACTGGTTGTTTTTGTTTCTTTTTGTGGTAGGGATTAGTACTGGTTGTTTTTGTTTCTTTTTGTGGTAGGGATTAGTACTGGTTGTTTTTGTTTCTTTTTGTGGTAGGGATTAGTACTGGTTGTTTTTGTTTCTTTTTGTGGTAGGGATTAGTACTGGTTGTTTTTGTTTCTTTTTGTGGTAGGGATTAGTACTGGTTGTTTTTGTTTCTTTTTGTGGTAGGGATTAGTACTGGTTGTTTTTGTTTCTTTTTGTGGTAGGGATTAGTACTGGTTGTTTTTGTTTCTTTTTGTGGTAGGGATTAGTACTGGTTGTTTTTGTTTCTTTTTGTGGTAGGGATTAGTACTGGTTGTTTTTGTTTCTTTTTGTGGTAGGGATTAGTAGTGGTTGTTTTTGTTTTTTTTAGAATTTTGCCCAGTCAGCGGCCTTATTCGGCCTGCTCTTCTCGACTTTCATCTGCCAAGGTATCTTTAGCGTACGCAACGTGCACACGGGTTCTCCGAGTTTATCGTCCTTGTCCGGGAAAACTAGGTGCTCGATCCTACTAACCATCAGATCAGGGACAGGAATCCTCCCCCCCCCCCCCCCAACCAAAAAAAAAAGTTCCAATATGTCTTCACCAACCGGGGATCGAACCCAATACCTTCGGCATGAGAGGCGAGCACGTTGCCTCTAGACCAAAGTGTCCCTTGGTGTCCATGTTATGATCCCGTAATGAAATTTGTAGAACATTTATAATTAATTATATCTAAACCAAGTATTCCTAACAAGAGAGTATTATTGGTGCTATAACGTTGAGTAAGCGCTGTGGGTCATGACTGATATGCCTTCGCTGATAGGAGGGTCGAGTAAAAAAAATAAATAAATAAAAACCTCGAGTGTTCCTGGCCTGTCTAATCTGGGTTTTCCTGGAGAAACTCGGAGCCCAGCAAATGTTTCCGGATGAGCAGAAGGTGAATGCACATTAAGATATGAAACACGATTAATGAGCCCCCCGGGGCATACGTGTGGGTTACCACAATGTTGGGTTTGTTGTCAAAACATGAATATTGTCCATACAGAGATAGAGCCGGAGCTCCGAGAAGCACATGCTAGACCAATGTTTCTCAAACTGTGTGTTTCAGCGACACATTATCCAAGACCATTGGCTTCATAGCAGCCAATTAAACATCCCTTAAACCTATGTTACACAGCTTCAGATGTGCACATTTACATGCGAAAACCAAATATGGTGAAAAGAAGAAGAAAAAGTTGTATGTAGCAAAGCCCCGCATAAGAAATGAAACGGAAGCGTTACGATAAAACGCAAAGGAAAAGGAAAGACATTTGTTTTCGTAATGAAGATCAATCTATCGAACGTTTCATGTGTCTTTCCCTTTCCTTTGCTTTTTATTGTATCGTTTCTGTATTATTTCTTACTGGAGGTTTTGGTATATACAACTCTTTTCTTTTTGCCAGTTCTGGACTTTGCTTCAAGCCTTTCTGCGACCCCACAGACTTTCTGTGGTGTTTTGTAATCTTCCGTAGATTTCCATGCAACTTGCTGTCATGTTGCACTCGTGCCTTGGTTTAATGATATCACTGACTCTGCAATATGACTGTGTCTCATGTACATGGGCATCTCCGTTTGTTCACCTGGATTAAAGAAAAAAAATGCTACTCGACTGTCATGCGACTGCAATGCGACACAGTCGCCTGCACGCCCCTTGATTAACACCAAGTTGTCGTTAGGAGTAGTTAGTACCAATAATAAATTGTTCAACTAATTCAGCACTGTCGTGATGCCTTTTTGTTTGTTTAAAATTCAACAGATGAAAACAGATACTTATTGAATCAGATGAAAGAAACTAGAGTATATGCACGACGTAGTGTTGACAGTTTCACAACTCACACTTTGAGAAACAGTGCTCAAGACAAAATGTTCTTGAAGACCACACTAGGGTTATAAAGGAGATAACTGTTCCTCTTCTTTATTTATGCCTAGCAACGATATTCCCTGAGATTTGTAAAGGCTAGCCTTGCAGAAGGAGTTACAACTGATTCCAGGGGCATGAGGTGTGGGGGACATCAGTCAAGTATGTACACTCGGAAAGGAATGGTGGCGCTTTCAGCCTAGGAAGGGAGTACACTGTGGGAGAAAGGTGCCGGGCAGTGAATATACGCTTTTCAGTCGTGATAATGAAGTAAACAGTTTATTTTAATTACTTTTTTTACATTTATCAATTAAATTGTTCGAATATAATATAAGATTCGTCTCTAAACGAAAAGCAGTCAAATACTGCATGTCAAAAGCCACTTAAAGTTTCAGAAAATCAAATTTTTGCCGTGGACATTCACCATTTGATGGACGTAAGCGACGTTCTCACAAAAGAGGAAAAGGGTCAAGGCCAAGCGTATGGGTGGGAGGCGTATGTTTGAAAATCGCCCAGATCGAGTGTGTGTGTGTGTGTGTGTGTGTGTGTGGACTCTATGGATGACACCTCTCAACTCGTACTTTCAGCGATAATTTTATAGTTGTCGATAACATTGGATAGAAGTGGGAAGAGGCTGATCTGTCTGTCCATACTATCCAGCAGTAGTACAGTCGTGCTGGTCAGTGCTGCTGAGCTATGGAAAAACAACTATTTAGGCAAACGGAAAAAAAGAATACAGTTTATAACATTTTAGTGTTGGGCCCGTTTCATTTTTTTGGTTCAATTTCCATTTTCTGATGACCAAGAGGAACTATTAGTCATACAAAATTATGTCCTTGACAGAAACAGAACACGTTATTCTATCTAAAAAAAAAAAAGATGATGACAAAATCTGACTTTGACCTAGAATGTCGAAAACGTTCCTTTATTATTTTTTTTTTGGTAAAAGAGCAGAGTCCGAATGCAACTTTTACCTGAGCACAAGCCAGTTTATTTTCATTTTCTTGAATTTTCTTCACGGCCCTTGAATGATCAAAGACTCATTTTCATACAGAGCCGTAACTGGAAAAGGTCACAAAATATTGGACTGGAAGTGAGTGGTAAAATATAAGATAAAGTAAAGAACAACTTTGTTATCCTGTTGTCAGGAAATTTGTTGTCACAGCATCAGTAAAGATTTATAGTAAGTGCAGTATCAAAGGCACACATGCCTTTAACTCATACCGCACACACGCACATTGCTCACACGACATTGTCACAAATCCCAGACTGGGAGATGTAATAGTTTATGACAGGACGACAATCACGAACAAACAAGTTAACACTTAACAAAACAATCCATCAGACTCACACATTTATTAAACCTAATTATACATATAATAGCGCAATTACATACATTATATCATTGAAATGAACTGCCGTACAACGGCCTTATTCTCACACACACTCTCCCTCGGATCCACAATCCGGGAGTTACTCCTAAAGGCACTTCGGCCTCAGCCTCTCCCCTCAGGGTCTTAATAGTACATTAATGATTCACTGGCACCGCAGTCTCTCAATATCACCTTCCTATTGTCATACACCTTAGCATTCCCCTCGCACCTCCGCAGGGCAATAACACATTATTATTTCCATAGCCATCAACATGGCAACAACATAATATCAGTTCACTAGCCTATCAACATGGCAACAACATAGTATCTCATTCACTCTCATATCTACGTCCCTGTCCGTGGCCTGACTGCCACGACTTTATGTGCCTCTACTGTCCTGCACTGACAGCCTCACTTCTGGCCTATGTGTGGCCTCCGGCCCTATGCTGGCCTATCCCCTGTGCTCATCGAGGTGGCTCTGCGGCCCGTCCCCGACACCTACAAGAATAACATTACATTGGTATAATACCCTACCATCTCTATTCACTCCACCTCTCCTTACAATCCATGACGCGTACACACACTAGTTCACCTTTCACTCACCACACATCTTACGGTAACACACTTCCATCGGAATACACACTACTCACTCGCGCTACAAATCCATGAACTCACTTTCATCTATCGCTCGTGGCGCACATTGCTATATCCAATATCAAGGACTTCCACATTCCTCACATATACTTATTCACATCATGGTAATAGACGAATATAATATAATACATCAATCATAATAATCAATCAACATTCTACGTACCAGTCATAACTGGAAAGACTTTCTCCTAGTCTTCTCGACTGCTCCCTTTATGTCTGCCCGATGGGCTATTATTCACAGATCCGCTCCCTAGGACCTTCTAACTTGCAGTGATAGTTATACAGCGCTTTCGCCTCCTTCAGACCCCGCCCCCACTACTACTCACAACAGCACGCTTAACTTGCTGTCTACTGTGAGTCCTTACTCTACACCCGCTCTGTAGCAATCCCCTTAATTGCACTCACTCCACTCGTGACAGACATTGCCAACAAAAAGAACATTACTCATATACACTGTCAGAACAATCTATTTGGAAAACTCAAATCAGCATACCATATTAGGAAACACTACTGCTTCGAATGATGGATGGCAAGAAAGATCGATCGCCTGTAGCGCTTTCTGTTTTTAAATACAGTATTCATCCACCTTTTTTGGGATCGGACCGTCTAAGAGATTAAATAATCTTGACAGCTGTGAACTCCAGCAAAGTAACGTTGTTTCTAAGAAAAAAAAAAAAAAAAAAATTATTTAAAAAAAATTTCTTTTACCTGTTCTTTGACATTCTGTGTCTCTGTGATCAGTGAGAAAAAAAAAAAAATGGTGAAAGTTCCACCACAATGAAATATTCCAGCCACAATTTTCTTTTTCTAGTAAGATAAGAGAGAGAGTTAAAAGCCTATGCCGAGACACGAGATAACCACAAAATCTACAAATATGCAGTTTTCACCTAAATTCCTGAAAAATAATCTCGCATAGTATGCGACAGACGATATAAAATTGTGGTTATTTTCAATGTTGAGCCCTACCTTTTCCTCCTTCGTTTTTATTTCATCATTCATACTTTTTCCCGTCCGCGTTTTGTCCTTCCCGTCTCGTCTGCTGCGCGGCTGCACGCCGTGGGCGAAGGTAAACCTAATTTAAATCTGTTTCGGCGAAATGAATAAAGTTTTCGCCAGAAACGGTCCGGTTTTAGACCTCAAGACAAAGGTAGCTTAGAAGTCATACCATCATCTAACTTGGATCTAGATTCTAGACCTTAGATCCAGGCTAGAATCTCTAATATGGAGATAGGGAAGGAATTCCGTACGAGATCCGCACTGTTGCCGACAAACAAAAGAGGGGATTTTTTGAGCGGGATATACAAAAAGGATGGGCTCGGTATTTGTATGGGAGAAAAGAAAGAAAGAAAGGGCGTTCTTTTTTTTTTTTTTTACATCTATCTTACTTCCATCTCATCTCAATTTCTCTGCGTTGGAATCATCTGAAAGTGAACACATACATAATTATTATAAATCATATCATGACAGTACTCGGATTCGCACCCACACCCTTTCGCTTACCTAGTCGCTCCTTAATCACACGTCTTAACCATTTGGCCACGCAGGTGAGTTAATATCTTGACGGTAGTCATTTACTAATACTCACATACTGCACCCTTGACCTAAATTATGGAAAGTTACGGACCTTGTTAATTTGCATAGTTTTTAAAATTATGAATCGGCTTAGTAGCAAAACAATCCTATTTCAGCTGCTGGGAGATTGCATGATGTTAGCTAATACAGGGCCTACATGAGTGCACGTCGATCGCCATTGGCTACCCCAGCCCCTTTTCGCCTGATTAGTCAATCTGACTAGATCTACTGCCCAGACGAACATCGGCCTACGGCCTCGATGATACAAACTGACTAGACCCTCACGCCCCCAGGTCCATCTGACCATTCCATGTGAGTTTAAATTCCTGAACACCATATCAAGGTTTGTTTCAGCAAACCTTCGCTAGTTGCGCTTTTCGTAAATTCTGTTACCGTGACCTCTGCCCAGCAAGTTTCAAAATGGCTGCCTTCTGGACAAAATGTATCGATTGGGATGTTGAAATGTGTTGTTTGACTCGATATCAAAGTTTTTTCTTACATTTGATGCTGTTTCCAATGAATAATAATTGAATATAAGTCTGAAAAACCAAACTTGTGCCCTGAAGTAAATTAGTAGGGAAAGCAAAGTGCGGATCTCGTAAGGAATTCCTCCCGGAGAGAGATCTAGAATCTACAGTATTGCAAGAACTGAAACAGTGTCGTAAGCCTACAATTACAATTACAATCAACTTGGTTGTTTACGTGTACTTTCAGGTTTGATTCGCAGAGAAATATCCATTTCTATTTCATTTGATAC
Source organism: Onchidella celtica (assembly GCA_963931925.1). Lineage (NCBI taxonomy): Eukaryota > Metazoa > Mollusca > Gastropoda > Systellommatophora > Onchidiidae > Onchidella > Onchidella celtica. The sequence continues at coordinate 8,461,657 of OZ007574.1, read as the reverse complement.
TGATAGGCCCATGCTTTATGTGAGAGGATGAACGACTTTTTATTTTTAATGTGCTTTCATGGTAGCTCTAGTGCGTGAGTGAGGGACGGCCACTCATAGTAGTTTAGGGACACTTGGCCGAGTACCATTAATTGGATTATTTCCCTTGTAATACTAGCGCGGGACCCGTTATTCACATCACGGTGAAAAGCGCGCATTTTGATTGGTCAGTTGGAAATGTACCGGACTTCCAACTCTTATATCATGGCTTTGAGTTTCTTACAACTCGCTCACTCGTTGTTATCCACCGACAGAAAGACGGGAACCCGAATTCATTTTTGAGAGTAGACAATACCCTATCGGTACAAAATAGGTACTCATGATAACGTTTGTTATCAATGGAGATACGTCGTATTAATGGACGAAAGTATCCCGCACAAAATTGTCGAATGTTGTTAGTCCTGACACTTTGAAAATTTATATTAAAACTACTACCGAGTTTCTGGTATAAGTAGTCAGTTAGAATTTTAGCAGCAAGTTTCCAATTTATAATGGTACCAATTTTGTCGTACTTTGATGCACATATCCTATTGAAATAATTAATAAGAGGATCTCGGATTTAAAGTAAACCACGAGTTAGACGCATGTTATCCCCGATAAATCCAACCTGGGTCAAATTTATTCAATTATTGCTGGAGGGGTCGTTAGAGTAATTTCTGCAGTTTACTGGGATACCTAATTGACTTTTGTGTGCACCCTTTTAACCGTACTGTAAATTCGATTGTGTTAGGACCCTAACCGGTTACGTTGTCGGGCTGGACTCCATGTCCGAGCCTTTCACTTGTGCAACACGGGCTACGTAATAGCTCTCTCGGACGTCCGCGCGGGCTCATAAATAAGATGCGGTTCGAGTGGTCAACACACTCCATCATAGACGCAGAGACAGAGCCGACGCTTGCCATCGCCACCCCGCCCCATAAGGCATGTAGCGGTAGCACAGGACCCGGAGAAACTTTGGCTTATGGCTGGTTGGGCTTCTTTTTATGGGCTTCTTCTTTTGTTGGGCTTCTTTTTCTTTGCTTTTTTTTTGTTTGGTAGTGATACCTTTGTTAGGCTTTTTGAATAAATAAGATTGCCAGCAGAACCCTGTGTTTGTTAATCCTGTGTATCCTTAAGGGAGTTACTATTGAGCCCACGCAGTAACCACATTAGCCACTCGTAGTTCATCCAACATTTTCTGGTGTCAGAAGTGGGATACTTCGGTCCATTAGTCAATCCAACATTTTCTGGTGTCAAGAAGTGGGATACACAGAAGGGTTAGTTTGTAGTGTAGAGAACCCAGCCATGGAAATTTTTAGTTTGAAGCCCAGCCGGCCAGCCAACCCCTGCCCTACCCCACAGGAACCAGGGAGCCACGAAGACCAACGCCCTCCAACATCAACTCAAGATCCAGGACCCGTACCCCGTTCCTGTGCACACCGTCCTGTCTGTTCCCCCGCCTCATGGTGGTTACTTTACCATCAGAAACCCAGATGGAGATGCCTCTGCGGTCAACGGAGACCTCTTGCGGTTATTTCACCCCCCAGTGGTCAACACACATCCACAGCACCCGCCTCCACTGCCTGCGTCGACCGATGTCTGGTACTTCCCGGCTCACCACCCTTGCCAGCCACCTGCAGCCCGACCGGACCCTCAACCTGGGATGACAACTTCCCAACGCCTGCCTCCTGTGCGACGGTCCAGCCGCCCACACAGACAACCCCAGAGATTGGACCTCTGACTCTTATTAGTGATTAACATTAGACATTGACTGTGAGTGCAGAAAGAGCAGGGGAGCGCACCCATCAAGACCCCCCGAGTTTCCATCAGGCCATATGATAGACCACCGAATTCAAGTGAGCTCGCCTCAAGATTTTAAGTTAGAGAGTATGCCCATGTTAGCTTTCTCCACAGCTTAGTTACAATTACTTTTATGCCTATGTTGACCTTACCTTTTTCATTGCACTAGTGCCCTTATAGCATATTGTCTTTTTTTGTACTGTTCGATCCTACGTTAACCCTGATAGTGGTCTGGGACCACCGTTGCAGGTCTGGGACCTGTTGTTTTGTCCATATGATGTAACTTGCTACAGCCAGAGCTGAGACTGTTGTGTACATCTTCAGGATGCCAGTAGTAACTTAGCCGGTTCACGCCACCTGTTAGTAGTTATAAAGAGGATGGACCATTGTTGTACTTCGGTTCACCGTGTGTAATTTGCAATTGTTCTACCCTAAGTGATGGTATCATAGCCCCTTAGAGTTTGATTATACCTTCAGTGGTCTTTTGTAAACCTTTGAATTGATGTATGTGTCACGTAAGGGACTACGTGACTTAGCAGGGGAGAATGTGAGAGGATGAACGACTTTTTATTTTTAATGTGCTTTCATGGTAGCTCTAGTGCGTGAGTGAGGGACGGCCACTCATAGTAGTTTAGGGACACTTGGCCGAGTACCATTAATTGGATTATTTCCCTTGTAATACTAGCGCGGGACCCGTTATTCACATCACGGTGAAAAGCGCGCATTTTGATTGGTCAGTTGGAAATGTACCGGACTTCCAACTCTTATATCATGGCTTTGAGTTTCTTACAACTCGCTCACTCGTTGTTATCCACCGACAGAAAGACGGGAACCCGAATTCATTTTTGAGAGTAGACAATACCCTATCGGTACAAAATAGGTACTCATGATAACGTTTGTTATCAATGGAGATACGTCGTATTAATGGACGAAAGTATCCCGCACAAAATTGTCGAATGTTGTTAGTCCTGACACTTTGAAAATTTATATTAAAACTACTACCGAGTTTCTGGTATAAGTAGTCAGTTAGAATTTTAGCAGCAAGTTTCCAATTTATAATGGTACCAATTTTGTCGTACTTTGATGCACATATCCTATTGAAATAATTAATAAGAGGATCTCGGATTTAAAGTAAACCACGAGTTAGACGCATGTTATCCCCGATAAATCCAACCTGGGTCAAATTTATTCAATTATTGCTGGAGGGGTCGTTAGAGTAATTTCTGCAGTTTACTGGGATACCTAATTGACTTTTGTGTGCACCCTTTTAACCGTACTGTAAATTCGATTGTGTTAGGACCCTAACCGGTTACGTTGTCGGGCTGGACTCCATGTCCGAGCCTTTCACTTGTGCAACACGGGCTACGTAATAGCTCTCTCGGACGTCCGCGCGGGCTCATAAATAAGATGCGGTTCGAGTGGTCAACACACTCCATCATAGACGCAGAGACAGAGCCGACGCTTGCCATCGCCACCCCGCCCCATAAGGCATGTAGCGGTAGCACAGGACCCGGAGAAACTTTGGCTTATGGCTGGTTGGGCTTCTTTTTATGGGCTTCTTCTTTTGTTGGGCTTCTTTTTCTTTGCTTTTTTTTTGTTTGGTAGTGATACCTTTGTTAGGCTTTTTGAATAAATAAGATTGCCAGCAGAACCCTGTGTTTGTTAATCCTGTGTATCCTTAAGGGAGTTACTATTGAGCCCACGCAGTAACCACATTAGCCACTCGTAGTTCATCCAACATTTTCTGGTGTCAGAAGTGGGATACTTCGGTCCATTAGTCAATCCAACATTTATATCGCAGAATTTAATTACCAGGAATATCAAATTATCATTGGATCTAGACTCTAGATCTAGAGATCTAGACTCTAGATACCAGAGACAGAATACTGAGAATAGTCCAGAATACTCTAGATCTAGATCTAGGGTCATCGTAGTCAGTCTCTTTTTTTTTCGAACTGCAGATCCAGGTGGTAGGGCTAAGGTTACTCTAGGTAGATCTAGATTTCTAGATCTCAATACAATTGTGTAAGACTAGACAATGGTTGAGGTCTAGAATCTAGACTCTAGATTTAGATCTAGATCTAGATATTTAGATCTAGATTCTAGTGTAGACTTAGTGGCGCTTTTTCGGTTGTTCCCACCCCAACTTACCTAGGCTATATTAGTCCATTGTCAGATTGATATGTAACGACGTGAGGGTCTAGTCAGTTTGTATCATCGAGGCCGTAGGCCGATGTTCGTCTGGGCAGTAGACAGACTGACATATCAGGGTGAGCCGCCGGGGTAGCTATGTATTGTTTTCACTCGGACTATGGAACGCATTCGGAAGTCCTTCCGTTAACTAAGGAGGGGTGGGAACAACCGAAAAAGCGCCGACTTAGTTTAGATCTAGATCTAGATCTATACATAGATCTAATCTAGATGAGTGACACAGAGTTGCTTTTGATACAGAACCGCACTTGTAGAAAATCAAGAGCAAGATCTAGATCTAGATCTAGATTTATATCTAGACTAGACTAGTACTAGATCTAGAAGTAGATCATATCAATATCTATCTAGATCTAGATCTAGAGATCAATAGCCTACTGTATTCAAGTTTATCACCAAATATTTTATTTATATCAATCACCTGCAGTGAAAATTTAAATGAAATTATTGTCAAAAAATTGCAGTCAGGTAAAATGTATTAATTTCTCTTTTCCCCATTTGTAATGTGTAATGCATGTGGATACTAGATCTAGGCTATTTCCTATCTAGGTCTAGATCAAGAACTTGCTAAATCGAACCACCTACTCCTAGGTCTAGTGCCTCAAAAAAAAAAAAAAAAACGGCACAGTGTGCTTGGGCAAATTTAATGACATGTCCACCAGAAATAGACCTAGGACAATTCTCGACTTCAGTTGGAAAGTAAGTTAGAAGTCACACCATCGTTTTACTTAGATCTAGATCTAATTCTTTTTTTGTTTTTTTTTTGTTTTGTTCTTTGTGACACTTTATCAGGGTCACAGATTTCGAAATTTAGAGAAATTAGACTGTGGCCTAAACTGATGTGGACTTGGGAAATGGATAGGCCTACATGCTTTTAACGCCCAGGTTAGATCTAGATCTACATTGCCGTAATCTATGTCGTAACTCTAATCAACTTGGCTGTATTTGTACTTTTAAGACAGATCTATATGTAGATCATAAGATCTATTCATCCAAAGAGAAAGTAGATGTAGAGCTATTTATTTCTATGAACTTGTAAAACTTTACATGTCAGAATGCAATCTCCAGGAATAGAATAACACTACTAGATCTACTTCATCATTTAAAAAATTTTTTAACTGTTGATCCAAGAACATGACCTGCATGAGTTATTTCATGTGTAGGTGAACAAAACTATGATGTATGTATGATCCAGAGTTGAATTTCCAAGTTAGGTCTACTTAATTCAAAGAGAAATATCCATTACTATGGCCCTTCACGACTGCAATTTTTAGGAACGAAAATAATCAGTCGCTTCACCTAGACTATTTTTTTTTTTTTTCTTTAAATTGCTGATTCAAGCATGGACATGTTTTGATATATGTCTTAAGTAAACAAAACTATCGTACAGTCGAAGAGTTGCTTTTCTTAGTTAAGTCTACTTCATTAAATGCAAAACCCGTGCCCAGGAACCATTAAACCTATTATAACAGAAAGCAATTTCCAGGAACTAAATAGTTCAGCCAATAACTGCTGATCCATGCATAAAATACATGATTTATCACATAGCTAAGTCAACAAACTTTCCAAGTTAGGTCTTAAAATTGACTCAAAAGGAAATATTCATGGGTATGCATATTTAAAGCCTCACATCACCGAGTGCAATTTCTAGGAACAGAATAATTCAGCCACCTCATCTTCTCGTTTATTTCATTCTTTTTATTATTAATGTTTTTAAAAATCTAGGCACATAATTGATTTATTTTATGTCAAAATAAACAAAGCTGTCTTGTGGTTCAGAGTTGAATTTCCAAGTTAGCTCAGCTTGATTAAAAGGAAAACTCATTTTCATTAACCATTGCAGGAATGAAATAGTTGTTATTTTTTTTTCCGCTGAACTGCTTATTCAGGTATAATATGTAATGTCTAAGTAAACAGAGCTATATTATGGCGCAGAGTTATTCTTATACAGAGGCCTTTTTTGTTGTAGCAAATCTTTATCTGTGATGTTGCATAGAATAGGTGGAAGGGAGCTGTTGTAAAGAATGTGTTTTACCAAATCAGTTTCCTTCACATCAGCACCTTTCTGGACAAGCCGTAATATGCATTACTATTCTGATTCAGAGTTGAATTGGAACAGAAAAACTGTCACATGCAGTACACTGCATTAAAATGTATCGCCGAACTTGTGTAACAATAAACTGCAGTCAAAATTTAAATGAAACCATGTCACAAAAGTGTAGACAGATAAAAATGCATAAACTCTTCATTTTCACGTCAATAATGCATTTATGTAGGCCTACGCTTTCTTATAATTATGTCAAGGTTTGATAACCTACCAATGCTTTGAAGACGGTGCAGCGCTTTTGACAACATAAATGAACTGTTCATCAAAAACATGATACTACTCGACCTCAAGGCGAAGGTAGGTTAGAAATCACCTAGATTCTAGATCCAATGATTTTTTTCTCAGATTTTGTTTCTTTTTTTTTTTTTTTTTCTTACTATGAGGCATTCTAATCAGGGTCACACATTGTCAAATCTAGAATGCGGCCTACACCAATGTGGTCTAGGAAACCCAAACATGCTTTGAATGTCCAGGTTAGAAACTGCAGTACCCAAAACTGCGCTGTGTCTCTATTCAACCTGTGTTGTATTTGTACATCCAAGTTAGTTCTGTATGTACTTCATTCAAAAGGAAATATTCTTTTTTGTACATTTTAAGAAGCCTTACAAGACAAAATACCATTACAAGGAACAGAACAATTCAGCCACTTCGTCTTTTTATTTTTCAACTGGTGATCCACGCACATAAAATTCATGTAGAGGTAAACAAAACTGTGTTACGGGCCAGAGCCGAATTTCCAAGTTAGGTCTACTTGATTATAGAATGGGCGTTTTCTTGAACCTTTGAGGCTTTACATCATAAAACACGATTTCCAGGAAGAGGAATAAAGTAGTTCAGTCATTTTTTCCCCCTTATACTGCTGGGGAACAGCTAGCTAGCTGAATATGCGAATGTCAGTTGCTGATGGTCTAGATGCTGATGTGGTCAAACAAGTTTGGGAGTCTTTACCAGTGCACAAAAAGTATATCCAAGCATAGCTGCCAAGCGTCCCGTTTTTTACGGAACAAGCCCGTATTTCGGGCCTTGAGTCCGTTCATCCGCTTTTGGTCCAAAAAATCCGTATTTTGACATTTGGTCTAAAAAATAAAAAAATTTGCCCTTTTAAAAAAAAAAATGTATGTCCTTTACTGAGTTAATCTCCACTTCCCATCTGATTTTCTAAGATAAGCTGTTTTCTTTATTTTTAATTTGTTACCGTCTGGTCAAAGCAAATTTATCATTTTGAGACTGGAATAAGGTGATTTTTAAACACTTTATAATGCTTTAATTTGTAAATTTTCTGTCCAGGAGAGCTCATTTTTCGCCTCAAAATTGGCTTAGAATTGTTTTCGGGAAGGGGGCGTTGCCACCCTTTACCCCCCGCTGGGGCTTGGGCAGCTCCCGGACCCTGGCCTTGTTCCTTATTTTGATTTTCAAAACTTGGCATTTATGTCCAGGATATTAAAATTGCCATTGACTAACTGCAACAATATGACATTCCAAAATGTTCTTCACATCTAAGTGAGAGTGAAGGGCCAGGTTTTTTTTTTTAGAATGAGACATGTATAATTTACAACAATGAATTTTTTGTTTACACAGTTTTCAGTTTAAAATTGTGAGTTCAAGATTTTATACAAATAATACATCCCTCATTCACAACCTTATTGCAACACACTGTATACATGTATTTCCTTTCTGACCATAAGTGTTAATAAATGTGAAAACAGCAACAGTAGCTCTACAGAGAATATAAAATTCAATTTTTATTGCGTAATGTGTTTGTTTGGTGCTTTTCCTTTTCTAGAAGGAGGATTGGGGATGTGTATTTAATGTGTTTAGTAGATCAATAATGTAATTTGTGTGGCACTTGCATGCAATTAAATTCTTTTCCTCCTAATTCTCACGCTGTAACCATTACATATCGACGCATAATCCTTCATCTCCATGCTTCCTTTCCCCATAAAGTTCGGAAGGGGGGCGTGTCTTTAACTAGTAACTAATAAATCTGTACTGTTAAACGGAAACCGATAAGAGGTGAGTCGCAGTTAGGGCTAGGTGTAAGAAAAAAATTTGCACACACACACACACACACACACACACACACAAACGTTGCATTTGCAGAGCCCTACGGGCGTGGACACACCAGACAGTCATAGGAAAATGTTACAAACAGAACATGAATGTAATAAACAAACATTACCAATGAGGGCCAGCATTATAGAGTGCGAGGCCAATATTTGTACATGTACAGTAGTTTGTAGGAATGTTTACGTTTTGTTGATTAGCTGCAGCATAATAATATATTCATTTGAGTCTTATGGTCAATTGCCTTGACTACGACCATCGAAAAGGTAACGTAGAAGGGCTTACATGCACTTGTTCTAACTGCAGCGTATATGAAAATAAATAATTTTATTGATATCTTACGTTCACTATGACAGCCCAGCAGCACTCAGCTGTACACAATAAAGGCTAATGACTTAGAACAAATCCTCAAGAGGCAGCAAGATATTATTTATTGATAAACCTACAAGAGGCGGCAAGGTCTATGTTTGGATCCTTATGGTGATCGCACAACAGTCCGCTAATGTCCGACTACCGAGAGAAGCTCAGTCGTACAGAAATAGGGGTGTTATGCATGTGGGATACTGCGGGCATGTTTTCTCATACTGATGACGGATCTTAAAAAAAACACTGCTGTCCGCTAGCAGGGAAACCAACACAAGGTCGAGTTGAAACTCGCTCTTTACATTCAATCTATGAATTTTACGAGATTGAAGTTTTAGTTTAGTTTGTTTTAAAAACTCGGATATTCTACAGAAGATTGATACAGCATTTGCACACAGCCGCTTATCACTTGGCATTCACCTGTGGCTCAGAGTGCGAGCGTTCTTTAGTTCAGCTTGGAACAAGGCCTACTAGATAGCCATGCAATACATTTCATTCAGTCTGCGCAGGTCCTCTTGCTGTGGTTCATGGCAGCTGCCAGCAGATATCTGACCTTGATACATGTACTTCCAAGCCAAGGCCTACTAGATAGACAGGCCGTGCACCCGAGAAAAGTAGGTCAATTTGGTAGGCTGGCCTAACCAGCCAGCCGTGTCACTGACCCGCTGACCGGCACTTACATACAGTAGTTAACGCATGGATGCATTGTCCGAGTGTCTGATGATAACCGTTTATGCAAAACCTGTGCTTTAGTGGATTTAAATAACTTTATTGATTTTTGGTAAGTAGTCTGATTACCGACAATTATAAAAACGAGACCAATTAAAAGCTCAATGTGATGTTTTTTTTCAAGAATAACATAAGACGAAGTTGTGCATAATATCTCGCTTCTGCTTGTCATCGTAAAGGGAACCGCGAATAACGAATGTGCTTTGTCTACTGTGGCACCATTGATTAAATTTAGAAATGGTCTTTGTTGTCGGTAATGAGAATACTTTCTTTTAAAATGATTTATGTGCATAATTATTTCTAGGTTATAAAATAGCGGATTTTATATGATATTCTGACTGTGTGGATTTCACGGAATGTAAAAGAGTTCGTTGTTTTAATGACTGTGACTGTGAGTGTTAGAAGCAAGCAACAAAGGAGTTAGTTGTGATTTGACTCGAAGCAACAAGTGAGTAGTGAGTGGTCTAGTAAAATAAATATGAGACGGAAATGCTCCGTATATGGCTGCAAGACTGGCTACGACAGCCAGCAAAAGGACGATAAAAAAGTAACCGTGTATGGGTTTCCAAAAGGCACAGATGAGCGCCGCAACTGGATCTCTAGCTTACCAAATAAACTTTCTTTTGAAAGTTTGACTGACTATATGGGTGTATGTGCCCTTCACTGGCCCCCTAACGTGAATTTGATTCGGCGTGGCAAGTATCTTGTGCCGGCCGTATCACCGTCAGTGTTTGAAAATGTGCCTCCTCCTTGCATACCTCCCCGTCCCAGTAATCCTCGGCCAACAACAAAATCTACGAGTGATCGCAGAACAATGGATATTGATGAAATGAATACTTTCCGGGAACAGGACTCGTTTGCAACGGCTTCTTTTTTGACAATCCTCCAAGCAAAATTACAGCTTTATGGCCTTGTCGGTTGTGACACTGAGAAAAAGAGATTTGTGCTGATGAGTAAGGACAGACAAGGGCCAGTTCTCGCATTTTCTATATATTTTCAACTTGTTTCAGCAGACGATAACACACAGTTCACACGAAGCATACATTTTGATGCGTACCAAAGCCTGAAGCAAATATTTCACCCGTTATTTCCTAAGGGACACATCACCTCTTGGAGCCAGTTGGACGAGCTCCTCCGATATGTGACGACAATTCCTGAAGACGCTTCTATTGACGACAAAAAAGAGGAATTTATTCAGCGGCAAATAAATCTACTAAATGCAGCAAAAAACTCTCGCCTCTATAGTGCAGATGATCTTTGCCTTGCCTTTTCATGGTACGCGAGATCGCGCGCTCTCTACTCCGAACTAAGGCAACACCTCCAGCTACCTTCAATAACAACGCTTCGAAAGATAACACGTGCGGCAAAAAACACAGAGGACAGTGTTTTTTTCAAAAATATATTTAATGGGCAGGAGGAGAGAAGCAGAGGATGCATCATCCTAGTTGACGAGGTTTATGTAAAAGCTTCGTTGACTTACAGTGGAGGGGTGATGTTTGGCCATGCTGTGGATGACCCTACACAAAAAGCCACGACACTCTTGTGTATTATGGTCAAATGCCTGTTCGGGTCGCAAAAATTCGTTGCCAAATTGTTGCCATGCTGTGCCCTTACAGCAGAATTTCAGTTTGAGAATGTTCGAAATGTAATAACATCTTTGGAAAACTGTGGTGCTTGCAATTATAAATGATAATAATCGTTTAAACCAAGCTTTTAAAAAAAAGTTTACTCCCTTCAACCCGACAGCGAAATGGGTTGTTCGTTCATTAAACGACCCGTCACAGCCTTTATTTTTGATGTACGACCCTGTGCACATTTTGAAAAACATCCGAAATAACTGGATTACTGATAAAACCCAAACTTTAAAGTTTCCAGTGTTAGGGTCATCAGCTGGTGAGTTTAAATTAGCCAGGTGGTCAGACTTGAAGGAGCTGTTTGGGAAGGAGGCACAGTCGCTTGTAAAGTTATCCAAGCTGACAAAGGCAAGCGTATATCCCACAAGTGTTGAGAGGCAGAAAGTATCGCTCGCACTGAGTGTATTCTCGGACGAAACAAGTTCAGCCTTAAAAACCTCTGAACACAGCAATGATTCTTGGAAAGACTCTGCAGTTTTCATCGATCAGGTTATTAAGCTGTGGAAGCTATTAAACTGCAAAACACCTAATCAGAAAATCCACCTGAAAGACCCCGATCGCCTCTCAATCAATTCAGCTGAGGACGGCGTGAAAGGTTTTCAACTTTTACAAGACTGGGCATCTTTAGCTGCTGCCATGCGACCAACTGGAGTGAGACTGGCCTGTTTTACCAAAGACACTTCCGAAGCCTTAGAATGGACATGCAAGTGTGTAACCGACCTCTGTCGTTATCTCTTGTCTACCCCGTCACCCTACAGACACTCATACGTGTGCATAGGTTTCTTTCAACAAGATGACTTAGAAAGGCACTTTGCACACTTTCGAAGATCCGCAGGGTGCAATTTTTATATTACAGTGCAGGAGGTACTCAGCACCCATACAATAGATAAGGCAAAGCTTATAATGCTTCAACACGCTCCACTGGATTACACAACTCAAGACACCAACCATAAATGTGACCACTGCGATAAAGGACTCACAGATGGAGAGTTTCTTCTCTTAGATGACATGGCAGAGAGTGATATGGTGCAGAATATATCACCAGATGAAAAAATGGCTCTTTTTTATATTGCTGGCTATGTCGCCTCTAAACACAAAGAATTAGCAGGAGAAGCTGCCAATACTCACGCAGAGGCTTTCATGGAATCTTTGAACCGCCTAGGATTATCGTATCCAAGTGAAAAGTTTTACAATTTCGTTCTCCTTGGTTATTGTTTCTATGTAAACACGACAGAGCACAACTGCTGCAACAGGATAGTTTCCATTTATGGCAATTTCTGCAAAGCTTTTCATCTGGATTATATGAATGTGTCCAAGGCAGCCCTTCGCCGTATTGCAAACATATTCATGAAGAGGTACGCACAGCAAAATGCAGCAGAGCATGGCCCGAAACAAAGGAAAATAGCAAAATTATCATCCCAATCAAGCTAACTATTTTAAAGGTTAGTGTGCATCGTTGTGGTGGTTGTGTATTGAAAATGATAAACATTGTGATTCGTTCTAAAAAGACTAATACAGATGTTTTGGTTGTTGTTAGAAAAGTACTATTTGTTTTGACCGTCGCTTTTAAAAGTAATATTCGGGTTGCTGTTCTAACACTATGTCGTCTACTAATTACTAACCCCCACCCCCCCCTTCCTGTTCTTTAGTCCGCTGTCTCTGTATTATGCCCACCATTCCGTCTATTCTATATGCCTATGACTCCGCATGTTTGCATAGAATTCTAAGTTAATACTAAAGAAAAAACAAAAAAAGAAAGAAGGAAAGAAAGAAAGAAAGAGAGAACGAAAGAAAGAACGAAAGAAAGAAAGGTTCTTCTAAGTTATTAGAGGGAGGTGCTGTGGCCGGCTGACCATCACAATTAACAATGCGTAATCTCTCAGTGCACGGCTGGCTGGTTAGGCCAGCCTATCAAATTGACCTACTTTTCTCGGGTGCACGGCCTGTCTATCTAGTAGGCCTTGGCTTGGAAGTACATGTATCAAGGTCAGATATCTGCTGGCAGCTGCCATGAACCACAGCAAGAGGACCTGCGCAGACTGAATGAAATGTATTGCATGACAAAGGTGCCTAGCAGGTAATAATGGCATAAATAAAAATGACTGTTTAAGTGCGAAAGTTACCTTTTCTATCATTAACATGTTTTGTGTTTTTGGCGTAAGTCATTCTGATAGTTTTATATGTCATTCGTCCGCTCTACTGCTTTTGTGATGCTTATATAATAACTCTCAGGAGAATAACAAAAAAGAATAGTACTTAAACAACAACGGTACACATCGTTAGGACACCTCAGAGCTCTGTGGACTTAATGTTTTCGTTACTTTCCACAGGAAGTGGTGCTTTGTGGCGTTCTTGCGCTGCCAGCGTGTGTGGACAATGATATCACGTCACTATGGTGGTAGAGTGTAGATTGCGCGATGCGTCGTGTGCGGTACTCACCCTGGCCTGACAGCGCGTGCAGGGACAGATACCATCGACAAACACCCTGAAACAACAGGTGATAAGCCCTGGGTCATGTGACCTAGATCTTGTGTGTGTGCTGTACTGATCAAAAACAGGTTGTTTTGTTTTTAAGGGTGGTGGGAGTTCTTTATTTGGGGAACCACCAAATTCACAGATGGATAGATAGACCGACAGCAGACAGATAGATAGATAGATAGATAGATAGATAGATAGATAGATAGATAGATAGATAGATAGATAGATAGATAGATAGATAGATAGATAGATAGATAGATAGATGATGGATGGATGGATGGATGGATGGATGGGTGGATGGATGGATGGATGGGCGGGCGGACGGGAATAAAAGTGTGAGTAAAAGAATAAAAAAAAATATTATGTTAAGCTCGGTAGCCTATCCCGAAAGTTACCCTGACCACAAGCAGTCTCTTGTCACAATCACTCGACTGTCGCAGTCCTGTCGTGTTATTTAGATCTAACGTACCATATTTCGACTGCAATTTATGAATTTCTGGCTACTAATCAAGACTGAGACCGCACCTACAAATCTTACTCAATAAAATAATATTAATTTAACCCTTAGCAGCTTTCTCAGTTATTCAGATCCTTAACCACGCCCAATCAGAGTTCTGCCTTTGGTAGGCGCGGCAGGACCCCCCCCCCCCGCCCCCCTCCCTCTTCCCAAATCCATAATGATGCTCGTCAAACATTTCCCATTCCATGTCTTTTACAGAAAAACCTAAGGACGGCGTGTCTGAAACTCCTTAGTTGGTGTTATAGTTTGGTGTAAATGATTTTAGTATCTCTTATAACAATTATTTGCAGTAGTTTTTTTTTTTTTTAATGCAGATTTTAAATTCGCAATAAGGATGTTCTTGGACAATAGGCAACCAGCTGCTGGCTGGCATCTGACACCCATTATGATGAGTGAATCAGTATAACTCTCACTGTCAGCTTGTCTGCCTCTGTGTGTGTGTATTTCTCTCTCTGTCTCTCTCCACTCTCTCTGTCTCTCTCTCTGTGTACCGGTCCTTGGCCTAGTAGTTAGAGCATTCGGCGTGAGTGCGAGGGATCTCAAGTACGAATTGAATCCAACCTAAATAGTTATACTGCATATTGTAAACTGGATATATGTTTCGGAAATCATCGGACTTCACATTTAATCTGCTCAAGCTTTCTCCAAGTTCACTCACGTTGCCTTGGACCTCCAATGATATAAAACCCACCTCGATTTCAGTCTTCGGTAGCCTATAGAAGGAGGTGCTAACACCTAGGGCAGCGATCCTCCGAAAACAAAGATCTACAATCCTTGGTAGGTTTGCATCTATCAGCCTGCATGTGTTAAGTTCAGACGACCGTAATCTCATTGCAAGTCAGCACAAATTTACACTATATCCAGCTATGTGATACATGAAAGTTACCCCAAAACATCCGTCTGTGACTTCAGAGGTTTTCCCTCCTCTGCCCTCCCTTCCCTGCTCAAAATTCAAGGAATGGCCACTGTCCACCATTTACATTCCAGCTCACGACCGTTGGTTATTCTGCCACTGACCAGTAGGCAATTTTTTCATCTCCTCTCACATTCTTCGTCTTCCCCGTCTTGCCCTTCTCAGTGACACTCTCTACTATAGCAAAAATGCTTTGCAGAGTCTGAGGAGAATGCGCAAGCTACCTTTAATGGATGGGCCGGCCAAACAGACCTGTAACATTCCTGGCTCACTCTGTACAGTAATTAGCCGATCTGTCAGCATTCACCTTTGGCTGGATTTGTCAACACTGGAATGGACAAGCTCTGTGCACACATATGTTCAGGTATAAAAATACATGTTATGTGCATAATGTACGTGAGTACCTCGTAGTGTATCTCTGTGCGTGGGTGTCTGTTATGTATATTATATGTGTACGTGCGTGAGCAGGTGTGTGTTTGTCTATATGTATGTGTTTATGACTGAGTGAGATGGCAGAATTCAGCGAGATTTGGCCTTGCATTCAGAGAAATTTGGTCACCGACAAGCTATGTTTTCATGTTGTATACCCGACCGCCCAGGCCCAATGAATCCGGTAAGGCCTAAGACCAGAGGTCACAGGTACCATATTGTTCTGCCTCATCACCGAATTTGTCCGTCCGCAATCACAAATCACTTTTAATCCTCCCAGTACCATCCAGTTCCACAAACTTGTAAAGACAGTCCTGTAACGTTGTCTGTGTGTCCCAGGGCAAGGATATCACTGGCGTGTCCATATCGGCAAACATTCTCGCTCCCCACTAAGCCGGCACTCGTTCCCATGGATGCACGCAGGTCTCTAGTCTTGTCCACGCTGGATAGGCAAGGGGTGAGGGTAGGGAGAGGTGTTGCATATATTGCTGTCATAGTTCGTGCTTGTTTGCGATTCGCCTTAAGCTAACCAAGAAACTGCGCCCCTGCATAGACCTGGCAGGATTGTTGCATGTGTCCAGGTGATGCCGGCCACGCCCACTTGACCACTATGCAATGACTATCCCCCAGTCCTGTCCTGTCCATCTCAATCTCCCCCCAGGCTACCAGGCGTCACGGTATTGGCTGGTCTAATGTGTTGACAAGGGGTGAGCGATAACTGATTGACTCACGTTTCCGTCTGGTGTACTCGTATCTTGATACTTACAATTAGTGGAGAGTCTTCGCCACGCTCGCTTGACCACTCTCTCCTTATCAGCGGGCTGGCGTCTTGTAGACGGCGTCTTGGGGATGGACTTACAGGGGTAGGGGGTGAGGGCCGCACTGACTGCTTGTCTTGACCAAAGGGTAAATAGAGCCAAGCGAGGGGCGAAACATTCTAAGTCTTTTCAGTTAGGAAGAATGGATGGACAAATGGATAGGGAAATTGGGGGGAGGGGGGGGGGTATCATGACATGTGACGTCATGGTTTCGCTAAGGACAGCTCGTGAATGGATCACCTGTGAACATTCACCGCGTGCATTCAGCGCGTGAGCTTTTGCTCTACTAGGGGTTCTGTCATTCAAACTGTGGGCGATAGGGCGAGCTCTAGCACGACGGTGGGGGAAAGGGGCGTGGGGAAGGGGAGGGGGAGGGGAGACGATGGCGAGTTTTCTGCTGGTGGGCCTACACTGACGGGAAGAGAAGGCACGTGAAGCGCGAGGGAGCATGCGCGGAGGGAGCGCGAGCGTAACTCATTGACTACAACTGAAAAAAAGGGGGGAGAGAGAAAGTTGTGTCTTCCTTGCACGAAGTACCGAGGTAGGCTTTTTTTTTTTATGCCTTTTGGGTGAATGCATGAATATATTTAATGTCTTGAGACACCAGAAATCAGTCACTGGGAAAGACTTTTCTCTGCACATTGGAATTCTTGGACCTTCAAAACTTCTGTCACTAGTGTTTCCTGATTTTCTCGTTGTTTCTCTGGAGCAAAAGCGTAATTTTGTTGAATTCCAGTAGGTCAGTGAAAAACAAAATAGTACAATAGTTAAATTTTGCAGCTGGGAAACGCAATCTAAATTTTATCAAAAGAGGATTTTCTATTTCATTATTATCAATTTTTTCAAAACAGTGAACTTAAGTAATTTTTAGAAACGCAATTTTCTGCTGTAACTGAATTCCAAGCTGTGTTTTTGATTTCTGTTTTTTTTTTTTCCTGATGAAAAAAATGTGTTCTGTTGAAAATCAATCTATCAAAGTGAAGTGGACGAACCTGAAAATAATTTATATTCGATCTCTGTCTTTTTGTTCTATTTCTGTGACTCTGATGACTTTCGCATTCCTCAATTCAGAGACTGCAGTATCCAGCTTAAGTTTCCGATGTCAGGAAATAAAAATCATTTGAAATCAGTTCTATATCTTTATGGTGGGAGACATCCATAAATTCAGTGCATAAAACAAAGTAAACGAGAATTTAAATATTTAAATGCTCAGTGTATGATTTTCTTGTTTTTGCAAAAAAATGCATTTGAAAAAAAAACAAAAACGTTCCTCGACGGTTAAAAAAAAATGAGACCCGTGATAGTCCTGGGAAAATACATGTAATTCAGAGAACAAAAACGATATCGGCCGATATTTATCTGGACTGGTTTAACGAGACCTCTCTGCCCCGATAACAAGTCAAAGTCCGTCGTGAGACAGAAGAGAGACTGAAACTTTTCTGAGTGTCATTTCTGTTTTTTGGGCTTCTTGTACAAAACGGTCATGTCCTCCATTTGGTGATCTTGGCATTTCAGCTGCCTAATCACGCATTGATCTATAAATGTGTTGACCATTTTTGCTGAAACATGATTTACAAGAGTTCACAATCTTTATGAGTTAATTGTTTACTTATCAATTTCCTTATTCTTAGTTTATTAATGCATTTATGAGTATTATTCATTATTTACCCTTTTTCTGTAATATCATTTCATGAGTTGATTAATTAGTTCGTTATTTATTTATTTTATTGTGGCATTATTCTACTGGCACGGTCGTGGTAAAGTAATTTTTTTGTTTTTAAACTTTGACTCTCACTGGTGTAATTATTTTGTGTATGCATTATTTTGTTTTAGAGAGTGTAATTTTCTTCAGTAACCGTGTGTAGCATGTAAGTTCAACTGTGGGTGAAATCTGATTTTTTTCCCCACCTTTCTTTGAAGTCCTGAATTGCTGCAAATATTCTGTTTTTGATATGGGAAATGCCGCATAGCTGAAATGACACAGTGTCTGGTTCGTATGCCTGACAGTTAATTATGTCACCCCGTGAGTCAATCCCGGATGACCATGTCCGCTTGTGGTCATCAGAATATGCGTCCCAATGTGGACATTCTTTGCATGCTTATTAAAATTACATCAATTTTTGTGTTGTTTTTGTCAGCGACATTTCGATGTTCTCATTAGAACAAAACCGTTCTCAAAGGGGTAAGGGATGCGAAATGTTCTCATTAGAATAAAACCGTTCTCAAAGGGGTATGGGATGAAATAGTGAAAACAAAATGGGGAGGAGGTGAAGAAATGGGTGCTTTAGAATTTAAGTCTTTAAAAACTGAAACAACATTGAACTTTTTACTGTTCCATGAGTCACAGGTTTCACTTTTCCATTACCGGTTTATTTAACACAGATAAGTACTGTAATGTAGATTCATATTTACCATTTAAATTAATCTCAATGAGTGTATCTAATTATAAAGATGATCTGAGAAAAATCTAGCTTTCACGGCGTCAGTAGTGAAAACGTTAAATAAAAAAAAAAAAAATCAACACACGATGTCTCTCGGTAAAAGTGGTAAAACTTGATAATTTGAGCATTGAATGTAGATAATATATTATCTTCTGGTGAACGGTATTTTTTTTTTTTTTTATCGCAACAATTGCTATGGATGACAGTCAAGCTCTTCCCTTTTTATTAGGATCATATGCATTTTCTGGGTCTCTTGAAAGCATCAGGTATGTCGTGTGTGCTTTGAAACACCGGCGTATTTGTTGGTTACCGGTACTAATATTTTCCTGATGCCGTGGATTGGAATCTCCTGCTGGAAAGGTTGCTTGACTTCTGGGGAAGTTTGTCGGACAAAAATTAAATTTGCTGTTTTGCAATGTTGTTGAATAATGCGAACTTGATTCTGTTCACCTTTGAATTTTCTTTCGATTGTGAGCCCACATGCCTATTCTTATGACGTCATTGACAGGTAACTTTGCGTTTTCAGTTAAAATATCTTTTGTTACCTCCCTTCATCCGCAGAACTTTCCAGTACTAGGGCAATTAAGTTCATTCATACTTTTTTTTGCCCTTCCAAATTACTTTGATTTCTGGCAGTTGTGTTTCTTATATAGAATAGTAAATGTCTTTGACCCTTTATAAATTCATTCTTTGTTATCTTTTCTTTCATTTATTATCCTCAAAATCGGATGAAAATTACACTTGTCCTTTATATTCGAGGACTTTGCATAAAGTATGTATGCTCAGAGCGGAGGGGAGGGGGAGTTGCCCCCAGCGTACGAAAAGTGTGCATGGGCAAAAGTTGGAGGGGGGGGGGGGTCTGGGGAGCCTACACACACGGGCTTTTCAATTATAGTCATAAATTAAAAAGTTTGGTATCATTTGTATTTTTTTTTCCAGCATAATCAGTTGTGAGTTGTATACCGTCCGTTGTATAATATATATATTAAAAATTCGAATATAGTCTCTGTACCTCATGAAACAATCAAATAGTCCTTGCAAAATGCCATTTAAAGTTTTAGAACATCCAGATCTTGTCAGGAACATTCACCGTTTTAATAGGCGCGGCGCTGGAACGAAAATCCTAGCTCTTCTCTAAGTAAAGTTTAGTTACGCACCGCATGGGGAAATTTCAAATAATAAATAATATGGTTTAAATGTGTTCCTTGTGATCAGCTTGAAGGAAAGATTAAATGATGTCATTCTGAAATGAGGGCATTCCTTGTAAAATACAGCATTTTTTCCCGATCGATATTGTATCATGTGCAGCACTCCTGTTTCGTTCAAATAAGAATTTCAGTCTCCCCCCACCCCCACTTTTTTTTTTTTTGCGTTTGCATACTAAAACAGTCCTTTTCATTGTGTGAACGAATCGGTCCATTACTTAACTATCATTTTCTTATAAAATTGAAGCACAATTTTGCAGGGTTGGCATGATTTAAATCAAGGTGATTTAAATCAAATGATTATTTTGATTTAAATCACTTTGATTTTTTGAATTAAAATCAGTGATTTAAATCACTTTTTGATTTTTTTACTTTTTAAGGATTTTTTTTTTTCAAACTGCTTGTTTTTGATCTTTTTATTGTTCAAAAGCACTAGACTTAAAGGCACTGATAAGTAGGAGTGCTTCTCTATTATTATTATTATTATGCATCATTCAATAATTTCTGATTTTGGCTGATTCATACAACAGTTGGAGACTTGAATGTGTCGCAGGACACAATTCAAATATAACACCTTGAACAAAAATGTAAGTCTGAATTTGAATTTTGTGTACCTGTGTAAGACATTAAGACAGTCAAGTAAGTGGAAAAAGGCCTATATTTTATTTCAAATAAACATCTTTATTTTTATAAAACAGTTAGTGAAATCCAGGCGTACAGATCAGATCCAGAAAATTCTGATAATATATAAGAAAGGAAAACTTTCTACTCATTTTCAGTTTCAGTTGTCTCCAATTCTTTACTATTGAAGGCCCTGAACAGAAACACCAGTTTTGACGCTTTCTCATTGTAACAGTTGATGCAAATTTCAGCACGTTATGATGGGGAGAATCAGATGAACTGATCGTCTACCCCTTGAAAACGAAACTGTCTCGAACTGTTGTAGAAATAAATAACAGGATCCGATGAACACTTAATACTAACGTTTAGTAACTGTAAACAAGAGCTGATATCCACAAGTTACTTACACCTATCAGGGAAGGCACTATAATATATCTGACCACGACTAGATTTACACCTACGACCTGCATCCATGGTTTGCACACACTATCCTACTCGCCTGGCCCTCCTTATATATATTCTGTCCAGGAACGTTCAGGAAGCGGCTTTACCGCCCCATACGCACGAGACAGACCTAGATCGTTCGGGACACATACAGGCCACCCAATAGTACACAGACACGTCACAGCATTACATCACTCAAGGTCGACCTAGCGTAATCTCGGACACTGCAGTATCTTCCAGACGCTCTAGATTTTTTACAGTGAGACAAACAAGCCACACAGCGACATCAAAGGGAAATACCGGCCTTGCTGGCGAGAGGGGGGGGGGGGAGGAAGGTCGCCGAGTGAGACGCGTCATGCAGGGGGAAGAAAAATATCGATCGTTCAACTAGTGGGACGCTACACAACTCCCCAATTTAAGTTGAACATTCTTCAACTATCTACATCATAAAGCGTCTACACTATCATAAAATACGTATCGACTCCAATCTTACAATAGACATTGCTAATACTGTACTAGGTGCCTTCCCAATATCCTAAGTACAATACAATAACCATAGTATCCTTATAACACTAATACAATCTCATTATAATATCATTGCAGTACCAATACAAAATCCTGGTCAACAGTAGACCTACTATTATAAACAATACAATACCACCACTGTGGTGAAACGATGGTCAATGATACTATTAAAAATCATACCATGGTGAAACGATGGCCATCGAGTACAAAATGCTTCGGGCACGAACCATAGCACATAAACGTTATGCATAACAATGATTGTCCTAAAAACCAAATGCATAAACTCATAGATACAATGGCAAAAATACCAACACACACTGATCAGGGTCTAACTTCATCATATCAGATCAAACAAATTATAACAAAGCAATACCGATACTGCCCAAGCTTAGGCCACTCGTAAATTACATCAATGCAACATACAAAATCACTGCTTGCTCGCAGTTCTCATTTGGGTTACAGTCTTCAAAAATTACACTGTCCCATTGGTGACAAATAATGAAAACATCAAAATATGACTAATACATAGTGGCTCTGCCGGCCAATAATTCAATACTCATTCAGATATACCGCTACAGTACAATACATTCAACCCAAAAACTTATCTAATAGGCAAAACTCTGGGTTACAATACATCTCACTGAACTTGTACTATTCAAACACTCTACTCAGGAAGTCGGCGCCGACATTTTCCTTGCCCTTGACATACCTAATCCTGAATCGATATGACTGTAAAAATAGGCTCCATCGCAATAGCTTTGGGCTGTCAAATCTGGCAGAATTCAAATACTCTAATGACCTATGGTCAGTCTGGAGCACAAACTCCTTACCATACAAATACAAAGTAAACTTCTTTACGGCCCAAACGATGGCTAGGCATTCTCGCTCTGAGACTGAATATTTCGTCTCACGGGGCAATAACTTACGACTGGCATATGCCACAGGATACAACTTTCCCTCATATTCCTGCATAAGAGCAGCACCCAACCCGCGATCTGATGCATCAGTTGCTAAGACAAATTCTTTTGAAAAATCTGGCAAACATAACACGGGTTTGGAAACAATGGCATTCTTCAGAGAAGTGTACGCTTTCTCCTGCACTTCCTCCCATTGAACTACATTGGGCTGACCCTTTCTAAGCAAATCAGACAGTGGTGCTGCAATCGCTGCCAAGTTAGGTACAAATTCTTGGTAATATCCCACCAGTCCTAAAAATGCTTTCACTTCCTTTTTAGTGGTGGGTCTGGGTGCATCCCGCACCTTACACACATTTTCTTCTAACAAGCCAATCATACCCTTTCCCACTGAGTGTCCAACAAAGTCCACTTCAGACGTTCCAATCAGGCACTTGGATGGTCTTGCAATTAATCCACCTTGGTCCATCCTCTGCAGCAATTCCTTGAGAGCCTTCACATGCTCGTCGAATGTCTCTGTATGGATCAGCAGGTCGTCCACATGCGCTGTCACATTGTTCAGTCCCTGGATCAATGGCTTCACGATCCTGTTCAGTGTAGCTCCTGAGTTCATCATCCCGAAGGGCATCCGGGTGAATTCATAGTGTTCGCCCATGGTGACGAACGCTGTCTTGGGAATGTCTTGTTCCCGGACTCGCACTTGCCAGTATCCCTTGCTCAAGTCGATCCGAGAGAATATTCTTCCTCTCGACAGACTCTGGAACACTTCCGATGGGGCTGCTGTCGGATGAGGGTCGAACACAGTGATCTTGTTCAGCCTCCTGTAGTCGATGCAGACTCGGTTGGATCCATCCTTCTTCTTGACGACAACAACCGGTGAAGCATAAGCTGATGAGCTCCTGCGTATGATGCCCAACCTTTCCATGGTGCTGAGCTCCTCCTTCAAGGAGTCGCGCATAGCATAGGGCACCGGATATGGTCGTTGCCGAACAGGTACCTCTGATGTCAGGTCGATACAATGTTCGCCTAACTGGCAGCATCCGGGGAGATTGGTGAAAATGCGTTGATACTCCTTCACCACGTCGCCGAGTTGTTGACGTTGTTCCGGCGTCAGTTGCGTTCCATATTGGACATCTTCGTAGCCTTCCTTCTGGTCCCAGCTTCCTAGGTCGGCAAGGTCCTCCGTCGTTCCACCGTTGTCGCCTTCCAGGTCGCAGTCCTCGATGACTGTCATGCCAGCTGACTCTACAGGTTGACTCTCGTCCATCACGTCGTCCTCTGCCAGCACAGTCCCAGCACCATCACCGTCGTCGTCCATCATAGCGTCGACATCTCCAGGTGTGGTGTCGCTCCTGCCGTCGTTCATCTTACACATCTCGGTCACGACAGATGCTAGTCCCATTGTCGCCGCCGCTGCTTGCGTCGTCGCTGGTGTAGTCCTGGGGATATACCTCTTGAGAAGGTTAGCGTGCAATGTCTTCTCTTTCACACCCATCTTGACTCTGTAGTCGTTGACGCCGACAACCGAGACTATCTTGTATGGTCCCTTCCACTGGACTAGGAGCTTGTTGGCGTTTGTCGGCAGCAGTACTAAAACTTCGTCGCCAGGGCGGAACTTCCTCTCTCGCGCCTTCCGGTCGTAGTAGGTTTTCTGTCTACCTTGTGCCTTTGAGAGCTCTTCCGTCGCTAACATGGAGTTATCGATCCTCGCGATAAGTTTCTTCCCACCGGTGAGCTGTCCGTCGTCCACCAGTGATCGCCGCACCACTACACCTTCACAGCCGGTATCTCTTAGGACGTCTACTGCTCGATTTCCAATCAAGCCCTTCATCACTGGTAACTTCAGCTTCTCCACGGTCCTTCCGTCACTGCATCCTCCGCACGTAACAGGCACCGCTAACTGGAGCTTCCCGTCCTTCATTACCGCTTGAACGTTGATGCTGGTGTCAGCCGTCGTCGCATCCTGTCTCGACGACTCGTCCGCCGCTATCACTACGGCCGCCGCCACCTTGTTCGGCTTGCCTCGCCCCGTATCCTTCTGGGCTGGACACATTCTCCGAACGTGGCCTGGCTTTCCACAAAGGTAACATTTCAACTCACCGTTGTCGTTTATCTTGGTACGACACTCCGTCGCCTTATGTCCCGGCCTCTGGCACCTATGGCAGACCTGTGGGCTTCTGTCTCCGTTGGGCCTCTGTCGCACTGGCCGGCTCTGCAGTCTGGCGCTCCCGCTGAGTGTCCGGTTCCTCGCTACCAGGTACGCCTCCGCCGAGTCTGCGACGTCCTGTAGCGTCTTTGGCTTCCTCTCCCTCACATGGGTCGCAAGGTCTGGTGGGCAAACGTCCATAAACTGCTCTCTAACGAACAGGTCCCTCACTCCTTCGTAGGTCTTCTCCGTCTTTGATAGCTTTATCCACCTCTCTAGGTAAGTCTTGATCCTAGTAAGAAACATCCCGACATCTTCTCCATCTTCAGGCTTACCTTGTCTGAACATGAGTCTGTAACCGTCCTCTGACAGGTTATACCTCTTCTGTAAAGCTTCCTTGACTTTATCGTAGTCCTTGGCCTCATCGATCGGCAATCGACAGAAGCACTCCAGAGCTCTCCCAGTCAGCAGGGCAGACAGTGATGTCGTCCAGGTGGATCTGGGCCAGTCCGCTGTCTCGGCAAACCTCTCAAAACGAAGTAGCCAGCTATCAAGATCGTCCTTCCCATCCTGAAATGCGGGTAGCTTGGGTCTCTTGGAACTGGCGTGGTCGCTGGTCCCCTGCGTCGACTCGCCTCCACGCTGATGGCGGATCCTCTCCATCTCCAGCTCGTGGTTCATCTTCTCTCTTTCCAGCTGAGCCTGTCGTTCCGCCTCCTTCTCCTGAGCCTGTCGTTGAGCCTCCTTCTCTTGAGCCTCTATCTTCAGTTGCTCCATGCGCTCTTGCCTCTCTCTTTCCTCCCTTAGGCCTTCACGGATGTAGTCCTGTCTCTCCTTCCCAGTGAGCTCCAAGGCGTCTGCTTCCTGGCCAAGCCTTCCAATAGCCTCTGACATGTTGTGGATATCCTCGGTGATCTTTACACAATTTACTGTACTTTAGAAACACTTCGATGGTCTGAGTTGAATCTGTTCTGATCTGATCGGATCCCGGACGAGCCCCCAATATGTAACAGTTGATGCAAATTTCAGAACGTTATGATGGGGAGAATCAGATGAACTGATCGTCTACCCCTTGAAAACGAAACTGTCTCGAACTGTTGTAGAAATAAATAACAGGATCCGATGAACACTTAATACTAACGTTTAGTAACTGTAAACAAGAGCTGATATCCACAAGTTACTTACACCTATCAGGGAAGGCACTATAATATATCTGACCACGACTAGATTTACACCTACGACCTGCATCCATGGTTTGCACACACTATCCTACTCGCCTGGCCCTCCTTATATATATTCTGTCCAGGAACGTTCAGGAAGCGGCTTTACCGCCCCATACGCACGAGACAGACCTAGATCGTTCGGGACACATACAGGCCACCCAATCGTACACAGACACGTCACAGCATTACATCACTCAAGGTCGACCTAGCGTAATCTCGGACACTGCAGTATCTTCCAGACGCTCTAGATTTTCTACAGTGAGACAAACAAGCCACACAGCGACATCAAAGGGAAATACCGGCCTTGCTGGCGAGAGGGGGGGGGAGGAAGGTCGCAGAGTGAGACGCGTCATGCAGGGGGAAGAAAAATATCGATCGTTCAACTAGTGGGACGCTACACTCATTCCCCAAGCGATTTCTCAACTTGGATTGAACAAGTCCATACAAAGTTAGCATTGAATTGAGCCCACAATTATTTCCCCTATTAAATTCAACATCCACATCAAAAGTATGTGTAAAAAAGGTGAAGAGACAGAAGAGACTTAACTTTTACCAATTACATGTACATGACTGTAATGATTATTAGGAGTCATTTAGCTATATCCTTTTAGTACCCCTATGCTTATGTTATGAAATTATAGAAAATATTTTGTCGACAAAATATTGAATATACTTTGTATTTTTTAAAAAATCAAAAAAATCTGATTTAAATCAAAAAAATCTGATTTAAATAAAAAAAATCGATTTTTTTGATTTTTTTGAAAAAAATCTGATTTTTTTCCAACCTTGCAATTTTGCATTAAAAAGTGCAACATTTCAAATGACAACACTGATTATTTGTGACTGAAATCTGTAACAGAACTTGCAAGCAAAAAAAAAAAAAAAAACATTTTCCCTTGGGGGTGCGTAACGGAGTGATAAGTTACAACTGGTCCTATGGCCCATAATGGCCGTAGGCACTTACAAGCGGGAAAGGGGCGGTGGTGGTGGTTGAAGCTGAGCGTGAGAAAAACGTACATTGGCGAGCGGAGACAAAAATTGTCAGCATCAAGCGTACTTTATGAAGGCCCCTTGGTTTTTAAAAACCAAACTGTAGCGTGACTGAGGGGAAAAAAATCACTGGGAGGTGACTGGTGTGTGACTAGAATGTTCTCAAGGGTGGGAAGTATCAGGGAGATGGGTGAAGAATGGACAGAACGATAATTTTATAATATTTCGAGATATCCAAAAAGATGAAAGAAAAAGGAAAAATTAAGGTCGATGTATTCACGTAAACGTTCTGCGATACTCTGGCGACAGCCTAATGCAACCAGCTATTATTGTTTGATGTGGGGTGAAAAAATTGCCAAGAGCTAAGTAAAACAATCAATTTTATTTATTTATTTATTTACTTTTTGGTTTTAATTTGCAGTTCCCATTTGAAAATTGTCAGTCCCAGTGTAAGAAATGTTGGTATTTGTAGACTTTAAAACAAACAAACAAATAAACAAGCAAAAAATGTTGTTAATTAGATGCCGAATTACCTATTTGACATGAGATTCTCTTCCTCCGATGGTCTACTATAGTGTCGCGCTCAGTTGAGGTTCAGTTTCTTTTTCTTTTATTTCATTTGCTATCCAGTAAACGTCTCTCTTGACATGAACTCAACTGATGGGTTCTACATCCCATTCCACCTCCCAAGGGCACCGGCCTTTTTTTTTTTCCCCAAGTTGCACTTAAATATCATTACATATGATTTCAGTTCATATTATATAGTTCATCCGTCTGGCGCATAAAAAATTACAGCAATTATTCTGTAATATCTGTGACGTGAACTTGTCATCTCTCACGCACCGATGTCAGGTTTTCTTTTTGTCTTGATTGACACTCTGGGTGGAGGATAACTAAAACCAGTAACTTCACATTAAACTAAATATTATTATGTTATGAAGAACACGACAATAAAAAACACGAACAATCCAAGGTTTAACAAAAGGTGATCAGGAACAATATTCTGTCAAATTCTAGCTTTAGTTATACATGTATCACTAAATAACGTTTCCACCTCTGTTTTGAACGGTCGTGAATATTTCAGAAACTCCAATTTGGATTTTAACTTTAGGATAACACTTTTTCTGCGCCTAGTGTCTGTCTTCAGTTGCTGACATTTTCATAACTTTACGGATGGTGCTGCACCGACTTAAGTCTGTTTTGCGTCTGTTTTGGCTCAGTCCGCGAAGTATAAACGGAGTCAAAACAGATTTGACTCAGTGCACCATCAGCCCAATCGACGGCAGCAGACCCCATAACCTTTCCGCTCAGCCAAGATAGACCTTTCCCTCCATGTTTGTGCATTATTTCTTTCATCAGTGCAGCTACTTAATTTTAAAATTAATTTCTTAGGTTACTGTTACTAAACGGCATGTGTGAAATTCTCATTTCGATTTTTGAGAACTTCATAATTATTCTTGAATCATTTGCGTGACTACAAATAAAGACCGTGGATATTTTTCAGTACCTGCTCATGCCATTTTTCCCGAGTGTTTTATTGTATTAGAGTACTAAATTTATAGTATACAATTACAATCATGGTTTGAGCTCACATTTCTAAAAATAATTTTCTTAGAGGCTATTAGGACCTGGGAAATAATTTTTAACATGGATTGCCAGTAGGACTAGATTTGTGTTTAGAAAAACGAGAATAGCTATTTGACAAAAAAAAAAAAAAACTTGAAGAAAAAAAAAAAGAAAAGAAAGAAGGATTCAAAAACGAAAATGTCTCGTGCCAGTGGGCGGAGCTGCAGATGTTCACAGTAATTGTCTTGTGTAGGTGTCCTTTGATGTAGCCAGCAGGGAATGACCCACATTTATGATAGCAAAATTTGCTGCCTTTATAGTTTACGATCAATAATGATGTCAGTAATAATAATGTAACTTCTGTTTTATGGTTGTTCTTGTCGTTGTTCTTCGGTGTCAGCAACATTTCCGCCTGTTAAGCATGGACATTTCGAAATTATCCGATACAAGAAGAATAGCTCAATCTATGCCCCGGGCTTAGTAAGATAAGCCCTCCCCGGCATCTTGATTTGGAATATTACCTAGACCGTGATAATTTAATGCTGCACCGGAAAATGCCGCCAAACTACAGAAAGATGACACCGTAAGAAGAAGCCTTTTTTTTATTACAAAACACGGACAGGAAAAGGCTATGAATGTGAAACGATAATAGGCGGAATGGAAAAGGTACTGCTCAAATTAGAAAATTGTCCTCTCTTAGAATAATATCAATATTTACCCACACTTTCATTCGTCCATCGCAAGCCACATTTTAAAAAATGAATTCAGATGAAACTGCATGTTTCTGGGTTGTGAGGTTGTCTCGGGGCTCCCAGCATAAATTTTGCGAATCGCTCTTAATCAAACAGAAGACCAGGGGCTCGATATTAGGCATGAAATTCGAATTTGTCTAAATTTGCCACAAAAGTGAAAAACAAAGATCCCATGAGATTAAAAACTTGTAAAACAACAAGAATACCACAATACAATTCAAGTTTGGATGTGTAGTGAAATTTCAGAATTGTTAGAATCAAGAATTTAAGCATTAGCGAGTGTTCTGGTGAGAGAGAGTGGAGAGGTGAATGGACGAGGCTGGATCATAATTCAGCATCAGGTCATTGTCTATGCTTTAGCGGAAAAGTTGTATTTGGCATGTTATAGATGATTGATATTTAAACTTTGAACTGTTGACTAAAATCCCTTATGGATCAAACCTCTTTTCTGTCTTTCTTCTCTCCCTCTCTCATTCCCACTGTAATCTTGACATTCACTATTCACTCTTCTGTCAAGATATTTATGTGGAGAGAGAGTTCAAGTTCAAGTTGAAGTTTAGTTTATTATAGGCCTGGCGGCCAATTCAAAACACACAAGAATCATGTGAACAATCTTAGAAAACATTAAACAAACAAACAAACAGACAAAAAGCATGATCGTTCACTCTCTCCGCTCCCTGCAGCATTTATACACTTACTTATTATAGTATACAGTCAAATACAGCTTGTAATTGCCAGCAACAGTCATCATTTTCAATCCCCCCCCCCCCCCCCCTACATAACCGATCTCTCCTCACCTTTATCTGTTGTAAATTTACTACAATTGAAAATATCACTATAATTTATTCTTTCACTCGAAGGTGAATTTAGTTTTCAGACTTCGCCAGGAGAAGTCACAAAGCGACATTATTGTATTCGTTTAGAACTTTATGGCAAAACAGTGCAAACGAATGTAGTTCTCTATCGTGCATCGACGACAGAAAATGTATAAGCTTAAACATGCTTGGTCTAACAAGTAGCCAAGACGGTAAAAACTGTTTCCTTATATCTTTGAATTTTTTGCAAGTTAATAACATGTGAAATTCGTCCTCCAATTCATTACAGGTCTCACATAATCTCATAACATACTCCAGTTTAGGCCTCTGCCACCTTCCCCTCTCCACCATAAAGTTGTGAGAGCCCAATCTTATCTTTGCTATGGCTATCCTTAAATGCTTCTGCTTTACTTCATGTAAGTACTTTTCTGAGTAAAATTCAACAGCTAAATGTCTATATAGCCGATTCTCACTTAAATGTTCTATGTCACTTCGACATGTTTGTTGAAAATTGTCATGTAGACGTTGTTCAAATTCAGATAAAAACAACGAAGTTTGATCAACTTTTTGACTTTCCCAGATGTATCCAAATCCAGATTTCTCCAGTATTTTCTTTGACAGTGAAGCCCAGTTAATTGTACTTGTGTAGTTTTCTGTGGCTGATAATAATCTGCTATAAACTTTTTTAACGGTACTATTGTCGTCTAAGCCTAATATTTTAAGCCAGAATTTCATTAGTCTAACCTGACGGTCAATTTTTAGAGGATAAACTCCCAATTCAAAATATATAAAAGCATTTGGGGTTGTTTTTCTTACACCTAGAATAGACTTCAGAAATGTGAGGTGGACTCGCTCAATGGGCCAAGCTTCAGCAAAACCCCAGATTTCACAAGCATATAAAAGTATAGGCTTTATTAATGTATTGAATAGTCGTAGCTATAACGAAGGACTCAGCTCTGGATTTTTATGCAAATAAGCCTTCAAGCCAAATAAAGCTCTCTGTGCTTGATCCACTAGCGCCTGAATACCTTTAGAAAATTTACCTGTACTACTAAATATAAATCCAAGATACTTGAATGTACTAACGGTTTCCAGAGTTATATCATTGTACATCCATCTATCCCGCACGCCAGACTTCCCTCCCTTGCTAAAAACCACACACTTTGTCTTACCAGTATTCACAGTCAAACCCCACCCATTACAATATCCATTCAGAGCATTCAAACCTTGTTGTAGTCCTTGCCTACTATCGCTAAATAAGACCATGTCATCTGCGAACATCAGTATCATTATCAAACATTCTTCTATATGTACGCCCTTGACATCTTTTGCAGACAACCAATCATGCAAGTCATTAATAAACATCGAGAGAGAGAGAGAGAGAGAGAGAGAGAGAGAGAGAGAGAGAGAGAGAGAGAGAGAGAGAGAGAGAGAGAGAGAGAGAGAGAGAGAGAGAGAGAGAGAGAGTTTAATGCGTTAATTTCTTAACACCTTCTTTATTCTAAATACATGTCTGCGGGTGATTTAAAAACCCGAAAACTGGAAGCTGGGTAATCAGAAGTTGTGTCTTCTCGGGTTTTTTGTTTTTTTCCATGGCCAGTACTATCTAAGTGCCTGGGTCACTCGATGATTCCGGTGAGTGGACATGTGTGAAAATATCCCCCGGACACCTGCTGTGTGATGTAATTCTGTAAGGCCCCATTTGGAGGATGCGGAGACAGAATATTAATGGTCGCTGTTTATTCCATTTCGCTTTTTAGATTTATGCTGAAATAGAATTTCAGCATAAATCGCAACGAATCCACCGCACACTGAGCTTTAAAAAAAAAAAAGGCGGCAATATTTTGACTCATCGTCTGCGCAGAAGACGGCGCTACTCGCCGTGTTCTATCTCGTGTATGCGCACAGGGATGAAAGCCTAACACTACGTAATATTTGAAAGATACAGCGAAAAAGAAACAAATGCTAATAGTCATAAGGGAAAGAAATGTGAGCCGAGAACTAATTTCTGTTATAAAATATTCAATTAGGTTGACAGTATAAGAGGGTCGCTAAATATCGTATATTAGTTTTGGTAACTGGATTTAGAGTCCGGAAGTTATATGTAAGGCCCCAAGTTGAAAAGGCAAAAAATTGCATGTCCGGGCAGACATTGTGAAAATGTAGCGTCATTTTTAACCGCAATTAGTTATTTTGACAAAATAAATGATAGCAACCCCATATTCGGTTTTGTGAGACGTCGCAGTCAGTAAATGAAGCATTACAATGAGCCATCCATTAGCCTGGTTGATGTTGAGAGTGGATAATGTTTTTAAACAATTTCGTTTGTAGTGTCGGCCATCTTGTGAACGAACCTTTCTAACACTCTGATGCTCATCAGTCTATATGCATCGTTTCTGGAGAGTTTGAACGAGGCACACTTTAGCTTCACACGAATCAAGTAAATATTAGCTCGAAGACAAATTTCTTTGTCTTGTCATAATTATATCGTGTAACTTCCTGACTGTTCTAGCTACTTTAAGAGTGAGCCATGCACTCTGGAAAGCAAAGCTCACACCTTCCATGCATGGGTGACTTGAGTCCAGTGAAGTGTGAACAAACTGACCCTGCCAGAAAGACTGACCACAATGACAAACAAACGGTCAATTCTTCGTTCAACTCACTGCTTCAGTCTGCATCCAGCACTGGCAGTTGTGCGTGTGAAAATCCATCGTCTCAACCCCCTGTTTGTCTTGTAAACGGGAAAATGTATGGGCTCAATGGGGGAATTCAGAGTCTTAAGCGTCCAACCAAGCATACATATGTTTTAGATGACGATGACTTCGACAAATATTTTGAGCCCGAAGAACCAGTTCACCAAAACGGTAAAACCCTTGACAAACTCAATTCTGTCAACGGCCACGCTTCTTCCTCATCAGTGCCCAATTCTGATCCAGAGCCGGCCAACAGACCTACTCGCACTGTACACGGTGGACTTCCAACCACACGTCCTGTCATGTATTTCTTCACAGGCTTCGTAGGCATGATTCAAGCTGTCCTGTTCGTGTTGGTGAGTACTTCATATCCTGCACGCATCATGTCCCACTCATCCATTTTCTTCCTTTCTTTACAGCCCAACCAAAATCTGAACTAGCATTAGACACGCCTAAGCCTAGATCCCCTGAGTTGGCTGGTGCGCGAGGTCTCGTTGAAACTCGATCGTGACGTTACCACCCAGTCATTCGACCGATCAAAATCGGCTCGAGCGCGCCAGGGCTTGCCCATCTTCATGCCTTCCTCGATCCTTACAACCGGTGTTTGTTTTGTTGCTAACACTTTTCTGATAATTTATCCCATACTTTAAGCCATACAGAACGTCTTTACGTAACAGAAACTTCCGATTGCTAAAATAAATTGTAATGCTTTAAACATTTTTTCTCCAATCTAATTTATGATTCTCAACCTCCTGCGCGCCCCCACCCCTCCAACCCTTTTCTTTAAACGAAGACTACTATGCATTTCCTTTTATTTTGCGATGTTTTGATATTATTCACATAATCTGTTTATTCTGTTCAGCACCATCCTAATCAAAAACATTCCACCCAAGAAACAAGTAAGCCTTTGGTTGAAGTATGTAGCAGAACGTTCTGCTGTTCTGTCCACCTATCTGTCGGTCAGTCAGACAGTCTGTCTGTGTAAACAGCCTAGGTCCAGTGGTACGGACAGACCCTTTACGTTTGAGTACAGTTTATCCCCAAGATCACTAGATCTGTCCTGTCTGGGGAATTAAGCAAATGCGAACAATATATGCTGTCATGGTCTTTAAGGCTCATCGTGATCCGAGAGCGCCATGTCGCTGACCTAGATATTTGGAAACAGCCAATCAGCAAGGCTAGAGGAGACAACTGTCTTGAAATGCGTCCGCTGTGGACCCAGCGGTCTATCTATGTGAAATTTTGACTTGTTAGATCAGCATCATTTTTCCTGTGCTTATTAAATTTTGGCAAGGATAAGTCTTAACCTTGGTAGTCAGAATGTTTATGAATGCTTATGGAAATATCAGCATGTGCGAAGTGCATTGTGTTATTTTCTGTTCCGAAGAGGATAATGTGACACAAAGGTGATAGACGGCTTTTGTGAGACTTAATATGTGTTTCGATGTTTTATAAAAACATGCAGTGTGACAATGTGACATTATATCATGACAGAGCAAAACGCTGTAAATGCATTAAAAAAAAAACAAAACACCTCCAGAAAATTAGAAGTGTCAAATGTCCAAGATACAAATTGTATATTCAGTTTGAAATCATTAACTCGCACATTTCAGTATCGCACGATGCAAAATAAAAAGGAAGATGAATAAATATTAAGAAAGGAGAAATTGCGTGAAACTCAAGAATTGAGCGTAATGATGTTAAAAATTATTTGTGATTACATTTTTGTACAACTGAGCTGAGTGTTAGCAAATTGGTGTGGGCGTCCCTAGCAGTAATGTTTTGGGCTGTCTCCACGTTCGATTTCC
The DNA here is from genome assembly GCA_963931925.1 of Onchidella celtica. Classification (NCBI taxonomy): domain Eukaryota; kingdom Metazoa; phylum Mollusca; class Gastropoda; order Systellommatophora; family Onchidiidae; genus Onchidella; species Onchidella celtica. The sequence continues at coordinate 8,427,433 of OZ007574.1, read as the reverse complement.
GGCGACATCAGCTATCCGACATTCTGAAGTGGTGTCAGTTCTTGTTTGTGTGACAGCTAGGACAGGACAGGGTGTGAGTTCATTCATTAGTCGCCGTCTGACGGTGACAGTGAGTGACAGAGTGTGACACAGACAATGTCATAGCTTCCCCACTGTGTCTAACTTGCTAGACCGACAGAGTACGTCGTCAGTGGCACCTTTACTCTTCCGTATCCAATTTAATGCCCTTTTTTTTTTCTTGATAAGAATGAACTCCTGTTATGAGAATCCAGTGAGGCGAGAGGGAATGTTTGTCTGCACCAGAAACATTGAAAAAAAAATGGGTGTGGTTGAGGGTGAAAGGTGTCATGAAAGAAGGGGGAATCAATAGTTTCTCGTGTCCTGACGTCCGAAATGAGGATATTTGAGATAAGATTTGAGTACATGTCACAGACAAGCATTTCAAAGTGTCTTCTTGAGTGATGAAGAGGGGTCTGATGTGTGGGGTGGGGCGAAGGGAGGAGAATGAGAAACACAAGCGAGAGAGCGATTATGAGAGGGGGGAGTAGAGGAAGGGGAAGAGGGACGGGGATCCTTTAAGGACATTGTCGACCATACATTGATGATAGGCTTGCACAGAAGTTGTGTATCGAGTTGTCTCATTAACAGGACAAATTTTCATGGAAAAAAAAAAGTATCCATATTCCTATCTTTCCTTCAGTTTTTTTTTTTTTTGCTTACCTTTTTCATTGTAACAAACCTCTTCTTTTTCTCTGACTGATAAATACAAGAATAGACAGACAGAGATAGACACACAGAGACTGGCAGACATACAGGCAGGAAGACGGATAGACAGGCAGACAGGAAAAAATATGTACATGCACATAAAGAAACTTCACAACCTTTAGAGTGTTTAACTGACACTAGTCCACTATAAATATAATCATAAATATTCCTCATGTTCAAAACAAGACGTGTCCTCTGACACATTTCTGTCCATGCGTAATCTGATTTATTACCATTCGTGAGATTACCTATCAATCCAGTGATACATGAGCAGCGAGAATAAGAAACTTGAAGAAAGAGCACGCGCTGCTTCCCCGTCACTAAAGTGCGTCTTGAAGAATTCGGGGGTTTGGAATTGGGTGCCATACGTTTTGGAGTTCGAGTAACCACATCACGGTGAGGAGCAGCTTGCTGGGAGATTGTGTTACCGTGTGGGAGTGAGAGAGAGAAAAATGTGTGGGAGAGACGGAGATAGAAAGAGAACAGAAAAAAAGGAGCAAAAGTGGCTCCGCTCTGTATCGGATGAATACCTTGTGTCGAGGGGTAAAGCAGTAGAAAGTTCGAGAAGTGCAAGATGTGGATGAAAAGTCTGGCGTTGTGTGAGCAGTAAAAGCGACACCTTGAGCAGTCTGTATCTCTCACCACTTGTTGGAGCGAATTTCACATACGGAGCTGATATTCGCTTGCTGTTTTCGCTACCCTGCAGACGAGATCAACTTCTGCTAAGTTTTAAAATACCGAAACAAAATGAAGTTCCTTCTCTCTCTCTCTCTCTCTCTCTCTCTCTCTCTCTCTCTCTCTCTCTCTCTCTCTCTCTCTCTCTCTCACTCTCTCTCTATCTCCCTCTCCCTCCCTCCCTCCCCCCTTTCCCCCATTTCTCTCTCTCTCTGTCTGTGTGTGTTTTCATACAATATGACATTACGATTACGTGCACTTTGTGTGGGTTATTGAGTGAGCCAGTGATTGTGCGAGTAAATGAGAATATAATGTGTTAATGATTGAATAGAAGTGAGTAGTGTAAATAAGTGAATGTATAAGTGAGTGAGTGAGTGAGTGACTGAATAAATAAATGAGTGATGGGATGAATAATAAAAGAGTATGGGAATGAGTGAATGAATGAGTACGTGAGAAAATGAAGAAGTGAGCGAATGAATAAGTGAGTGAATGAATGAGTGAATCAATGAATGCATGCATGTGAGGTCTCGTGTGTGAGGGAGTAAATCAATGAATGAGTGGATGTGTGAGTGAGTGAGGGAGTGAGTGAATGAATGAGTGAAAAAACAAGTAAATGAGTGAGTGAGTAAACGATTGAATGAGTGAGTGAGTGAGTGAATAAGTGTGTGAGTGAATGATTGGGCGAGTAAAGTACACTAGATGAAAAGAGAGAGACCCAACAGAGAACAGTATCAGGTCATGCTAAACACTGGATAATGACAGTGTTGTGATAGAAGTCACAGTTTAAAATAGCATTACAGATACTGATGATGATCATTGTCTGCAAAAATGTAGCTGGAGGGTGGAATCATTCGATAGTGTGAGCATGTTCAAGTTTGAAGTGAGAATGATAGTACTTCTCTTCCTCTCTCTCTCTCCCCTCCCTCCTTCTTTCTCTCTCTCTCTCTCTCTCTCTCCGTCTCTCTCTCTCTCTCTCTTTGTGAATGTCTCTGTGTCACTGTCTGTCTGTTGTTTTTTTTTGACATAAGCATTTAAGGGAATTTCATAATGACTGTATTGATTGTGTTTAATGGAAGAAGTTAAAAAATGATAGTACTTGTCACTGACCACGAGATCCCTTGTGGCGCTCATCTCACTAAAGTCAGTCATTTTGTTGAACTTTGGCCTGGGTCGAGGATCCTAGATATGTTGGCTTCTTTACTGATATCTTTCTAGAACTTTGCTTGTAGATGAAGCATGGTCCTGCGCGTTTATGTGTGTATCTCACGTGCATGTAACTAGGGAGAAGGATACATTCGTGTATGCGCCCGTAGCCAGTGTCTGTCAAGCTGACAATCATCATTGCTTTTCGTTATCTGCTCATTTATTTATTTAATTCAATCGCGTCAGAAATGTCGTTGGTAATACAATGTTAACTAGTACAACAACCGCGCCCCTCTGCCCTGCAAGATGGAGAATGAAGTGTAAAAATGACATTTGTAAAAATTCTATACTGGAATCAGTGATACCAATATAAAGTACAAATTTCATATAGAGACTTATTTTTTTTTTAAAAAGTACATTTTTTTCTACTTTTGCCCAGGAAGCTATAACAAGAGAACTGCACTCTAACAAAGAACATTCCAGTTTCGACGCTGTATTGAAAATATCAAGTTACTTCCCTTGTCATCGCACTCAAACGCCCAAGTTTCCACGGATAACCAACACTTCCCATTGGCAGTGCGCGACTGCAGTTTCGTTTCTTTCGCCATTCTATGCAGTGCTTATAATTTATTTGTGTATTTTATACACGCTGTTCATTTCCCTTTTCTTTTCATTGTGTATATTGTTACTCACACCTTCAGGAGAAAGAATTTTGTTAAATTTTTGGTGGAGCGGATCCCTCCCCCGTTGTCCACTGTGAAAGTTGCTGGGCGAAAATGCCGATACGGAATAGATTACGCAGTAATAAACTGCATTTCTGTCGGTCTGTCTGTCTTTGACTTTCTTTCACAATCTCTTCTCTCTCTCCCTGTCTCTCTCTGTTCCTGTCTCTCTCACTCTCATTTTCTCATTTCACTCTACTGTTGTTCAGTTTTACTTCATCTCATTCAGCATGTTCGTTAGTCCTTCCCCACCTCTGTTTCCATCTTCATCCTTCTTTTCCTTCCCCCTCTCCTTCTGTCTGTCTGTCTGTCTGTCTCTCTCTCCACTTTTCGTCTTCTTTCCTTGCCACCTTCTTTCCTTCTTTCTTCCCAAACGCAACCCCCCCCCCCCCCACACACACACACACACACTCACCTGCCCAGCCCGACCCTGCATTAACCACTGATCCGCTGTACAAACAGCTAATGAGGAAAGTAGATTTCAGTGTAGAGAAACCTTCCACCAATTAGCTGACTGGAGCCAGCAGTCTGTGACGCCCGTCAGTGACGCCCGTACCTCACGTCCCACGTTGCCATCAGTGTGGAGCGTATCTGGCATCTCCTAACTTTGTTATTGTTTTAACTCCCGATCTGTTTGTGTTTGTTTCGTTGAGAAGAATCAGATCTGAGTTTTTCATCTGTGGCATTGATGGAGAGGTGGCAGTTGTTCTCTTTCCTGATAGGCGTTCATGCTCTCTCTCTCTCTCTCTCTCTCTCTCTCTATCTCCATCCGTCCATTTGTTTGAATGTCTGTCTATCTGAAAGCAGTAAATCCTAAAGCAAGAACTGTTTGACGGATAATAGGTTTTTAAAATACTAGCTGAGATACCCTGTCTTCCGGGGATAAATTTATTTATAGGCATTTAGTATCAAGTTTAGGTACGGTAATAATTATTATGGTGAATCTACTTGAACTTACCTCTCCCTTTCCCTTTTTTGTTGCAGTAAGTTGTTGTTGTATGTTCATGTTGCCGTTCAGCCGTGATACTTTACAGACTCAGGCATGTAAATGTATATCAAAGCTTTAAATTAATAAAGTATGATAATGGTGGTGGTTATTTATTTCTCTGTGCCGTTTGCTTGGTTCCTGGACGATTGTATAGAAGAGAAAATTAGTGTTTAAGTAAGGTTTTCTTAGTGACAAGTTCGATAACTTAGATTATTACACTACAGCAAATAATTGTTTTGTTGTCGTTGTCGTGTCTCTAGGGGAAATGCATAGGAAAACAGTTAGTATATAAAACTGAAATTGCTCGGCTTCTCAAACAAAAAATATTTGTAGGTGCATTAGCACAGGCTCATTTAGAGTGCTGAAGAGGAGACTGTGTTGTCAAAAAATAGCTAACTTCTATTGTATCATTCACTGGGAAAGGACTGTGTTGTGAAAAAAAAAAAAGCTAACTTCTGTTGTATCCTACACTGGATTGCAAACTCAGGTTTCAATAAAATTCATGAGATATAATTATTAATGTTACAAAGTAAGGTAGGTTGATGGGTATCAATATGATTGTGTATGAAGGTAACTGGTGGGTCACTGAGCAAGTGTATAGGTCGGAGGTTGCGGGAGGAGCAGGTCGTTGTATGAAAATGTGTCTGTGTGTGTGTGTGTGTGTGTGTGTGTGTGTGTGTGTGTGTGTGTGTGTGTGTGACATTATTTGCCCTTGGTAGAACTAAAATTACACACACTCTCATGCCCACTCACTAACACATACATGAATAATAGAACATGCTGGACATTTAACTGTGCGACTCTTTTCTTGCATGTCTTTCTATCTAAATAATACAATTTAATGTGACAGTTGAAATTTGTTTGGGGTGCGTTCAGTTGCCCTGGCGCCTGCAGTTGCTTGGCAGGCACAGCGTTTGGTACTGGCTGCACCCTTAGGATTCAAAACAAGGCACTTAATTTGACAATTAATATTCTTAAAAATCTTTATAGAGCACCAATCTTCTCCAAAATACCAAGTTTCGCGATAATGATGTATTTTTAATTTTTTTTTTTTTTTGTGTGCATTTCTGTAGTTGTGTGACTCAAAGAATCCAATAACACAGGGAAACTTCCACAACATTATTTTTGCCTTTTGGTCCCCTGATCTTTTACATTGGTTAAACAGGGAAATATTCAGGGTTCTCCAAATTATATTTAAGTAAATCTGCCAACATGTATTTGTCATTTATTTGCATCGCCTGCGCGAAATTTGGTGCTTTGCACAATTATAATATATTAACTTTTCCTTCAGTCAGTCTTGTCAGGTGCAAGACAGTGCTTTCATTGGACTGTATTCCAGGCTTAAAATGTGCCGTGCGAACGCTGCAAGATCGCTGGGCAGGTTGCCTGCTCAACCGAACACACCTGTAGTGTTTTTCCATTGTTCATTGGGCGCCTACAAGTGACAGTCACTGACAATAGAAAATACACCATAAACTTTTCAACATGTGCCTGATTATTTAACCAGTTTTACACAAATAAGCATTCATTTTTTTGTTTGTTTGTTTTGCATTTCGATCAATTTGCTGACAAGATTATTTCTGATTAGGACAAAAACAACAACAACAACAACAACAACAACAGAAAACTGCAGTTTGAATTATGGACCAAAATGCAGCACGCAGGCGCTCAGACTGACAGACAGCACATACACAAACGACAAAAAAAGTGTTGTGAATCGTGGCTCGTGATAATGAGGAAGACGATGAAAAATGAAAGGAAATAAAAAATAAACAACATTTTGGACAAACGAGAAAATGATGACAACATCTGCCACACCGACAACAACCGCCCCCGGGTAACGAAAACATGAAAAAAAAAAAGAGGAGGGGATGGGGCGAGGAAACGTGGAATAACGAATGACGATAATACAAAGAAAATGTAAAAAAAAAATAAAAAATAAATCACACACAAAATAACAACAAAAGCAACAATAGCAACAAAAAAAACAACAAAAAACGGGACATGCACAAACACAAAAATAAAATGCAATAAATTATAACATAAACTTTAATAAATATATGTAAATTAAATGAAACTAACATATAAAATGAAATGTACTAATCAAAATGAAATAAAATTTAAAAAATCAAATCAAATAAAAATAAAATAACATAGAAAAGATCAACAAATCGACTAGCACGCTGTGTGATCTGATAACCCGTATACTTTGATCCTCAAAATACTTGCCATCTGATAAGTGTCAAATCACAGAGCTCTTGTGAGCCTGAAATTCAGATGTGAATTCCGCTGAAGACGAACTATTGACAAAACATACAGGGAATCCAACAACTCTCTTGCAACAACAGGTCTCAGTCATGGTAATCTGCAGCCAAAGATTGCAGATGTTTGATCTCTGAGGCCTTGCACCGAAACAATTATTTTTTTCACGAGAGTCACTATCATGTTTAATATCCGAACACAAATCTGCTTCCCCAAAGGTCCAATAGTTAGAATCATAGAGCGCTTGATCCAAATGCTCGGCATCCTCATTTCGAGCCGTCTTTGGGGCGAGGTCCAACTAATGCTTTTTCCCGTTGTTTTTAAAGAACTCACTCGCCGGCTGACTGAGGGGATCTAGGTCTCGTCTTTGACATAACAATTGTGTTGGAAAAGGACGTAAACCCCAGCCATCAAACAGACGTACATAACGATCCCCTGACTTTATAGCCGTCACCGACGACAACTTACTGGAGTGTCTGATGTACACAACTTAAGAACCTCGGAAGTAAAAGTTAGATTGCTTTTCCCCTAACACAGAAAACCGTAAATGCATAATTAGTCGAAAATGTGTAATCGACACATTCAAACTTATTGCGGAGCGACGTATCTGCTTGTTCTGGCCGGGAAGCAGCAGTATCAACGGTTACATTTGCTAATAAAATCAGCATAATTCATTCAACTTGGACGAATTCTCGAAATTTAATTATACCGGTACATGTAGTTTTGAACAGAGATGGATTTAGGCATAGGCCAATTAATAAGTTACAGCATGGAGCCTCACAAGATTGCGTTTGAAAATAATTGTATTTTTCACTTCAAACACCTTGATTGAAAGCGTATATTTTCATTTTCAGTTGCCTTAGGTTCTGTTTTGATAATATTAATGCATCGTTGTGAGACATTCTGGTGCAACTTTTCAACAAGGGCCCCCATGCTTTTCATAGCTTAGGGGCTCAACAAATCTAAATCCAGCACGTTTTGATCAAAGTTGTGCCCTATGAGGGTATTTTTCAACAGTTTTCTAGTCTGTAATTGCCCTGTTTTATGGTGAGAGGATTGGACTGGATGGGAAGATGTGCTGAGTCTCACTTGGTAATGAATGAGATCTGGGCTGATTCATGTCACATGATCAGCAGAAATACTCTCCTGGGGATGTGGAGGAGTGAGAGATAGAAAGGGTGAACACGTCTCTGGAGGGAGGAGGTTGTGGAAGAATAAAAGATGAATGAAGAGAAGATGTGAAGCAGATGGGAGCGATGAGTGAGAGGCGCTGTGGATGTGAGCAGGGATGTGTTTATGTCCACACGTGTGCTCCAGTTGTGAACTCGACATTTGAAGCTAGGGCGTTTCTCGGCCTACTCATGTTCTCTCCCGCTTTTATCTAACCTTATTGTCGTCATCTTCCCCTCGTTCTCTTTATTCCTATCTTCGTATCATCGCCCTCCACTCCCGTTCCCACTACGTTTTCGGTAGATGGCTCCAGATCGTCATCAGAATTTGACATAATACAATCAAACAACACCATCACTCTGGCCCCCCGTAGGCCTACTTAGTATTTCCTCCATTCTCTTTCATGATCTCATGCTGATAGTTTATCTTCTTCCTCCGCCCCCCCCCCCCCGTCTCTCTTTCTGTACAACCCCCTCTCCCCTCTCTCTTTCTCTGTCTCCATGCAAATCTCTCTCTTCCTCTTCTCCCCTCTCCCTCCCCCTCTCTCTCTCACTCTATCCGCTCAACTCTCTCTTTCTCACCCTGTGCAACTCTCTCTCGCTCTTTCACTTTCTCTTTCAGCTTCTCTCTCTCTCTCTTTTTTAATCTCACATGTTCCATCTCTCTTTGCCTACATTGTTCGTGAACTATTATTCCCCCCCCCCCCCCCCCTTTTTAAAAAAAAAACTTTTTATTCCAGCGAATTATAATCTAACACTGTCTAAGACATGGGGTCTAAAATATCTCAGTTCTGGTCTGCCACCATGGATTCTCACTGTGGAATTGTGGCTACTGTGTTAGAATGTTCGGTGTTCGAAATACAGTAGCCGATAGTGATAGATCGTGTGTCCTGTAACGCTGCTCTGCAAGATTGTCTGGCTGCCATAAATCCATATGGAAGAGGGCATGTGTGAGGGTCGAAATTATAACTGGCAAAGTAGATATTTTTTCGAACAGAGAAAACAGACAGACTGATAGGTATTTGGATACACATATAATTAATATACAGACAGGTGGATAGATAGATAAATTAGATAGATAGATAGATAGATAGATAGATAGATAGATAGATAGATAGATAGATAGATAGATAGATAGATAGATAGATAGATAGATAGATATTTGGTAGACAGGTGGGCAAGAGGAAAGCAAAAGCAAACAAATGTAGTGGATGAATTACGTAGATAACCCTTCACTTTGTACTGGGAATATCAGAGTTCAGACACGACAAAAACAGTTTATGCCCTGTAACCTTTGTATCTACTGACGAAGATGAAATTGCACCGCTGCAAAAAAAAATAAAAAAAATTGAATGGATTTTTAATTATTGCGAGGGTGAAAAGTGCTTTGCAATACATCAGTGTCAAGCTGAAAAGAACATAATTATTCCTTATCCATGCAGTGGGCGTGAGGTTTTTATGTGTTACAGGTGAAACGTCGACATTCTTTTTGGCATTGTGTTTATCACACAGCTATGGTAAAAACATTTCTTTGAATAATTACTTGTGACATCGAATTGCGTCGTCAGAGAGGAACTAGCGACAGGTTTTCTACTGAGTGACCTCTTGAGACAGAGGGAAACTATAGCACCGATAAACTGTAACCACCGATGGGCTCGCTCCACCCACTGAACCATGGGAGTGTTGTTGCGCAGAAATTGTCTCCTCACGAAACTTCCTCTGAGTGGTCAGGATTGTCATATTTTTCAGTAGCAAGTGCATTGTTTTTCAAGGGATGGAGATAAAGAAGAACGAAGACCATGTTGAACGCACTAAAGGGAAAATACATGACGTCACCAACTTTTTTTAATCAAGTCATTCGGGCGTGACACCTATAGTGATATAATAATATTTGTTTAAAAGACAAAGTGAGACATAATTATTACCTAAAATATAATATACCATTTTCAGAGATGTATTGTGCCAATTTTCTTTCTCTTTAACGGTCCATCATACTAATATATTGCTCATTTGGTGTTTATTCAATGATTGTATGTGAATTTTTACCTGAACTTGGCTTTTGCTGAATGTCCTTTTAGTTGTACACTATGCCATGTTATGTACATTACCTTTTCAATATTATTGGTTTTATCTTCACAAATTATAAACTTATCGGAACTTTTAAGTCTCAAAATAATATTATGTTGTCGGTCATTCCTCTGAGAGAGAGAGAGAGAGAGCGAGAGAGAGAGAGAGCGAGAGAGAGAGAGAGAGAGAATGATATCACTATAGTCAGATAATAATGTGGGTAAGTACAAGAGAGGTGAACAACATGGTAGACCTTAAAAATTTATGTAAATGACAAACACTAGCTTGATAACGAGTCAGATGGATAGACTGATGGGTGGATTCTTTTATGGATAGATCGAGAGATGTATTTTATTCATCCTTACTTCTTCAAGCCACCTGCTTGTGTAATATTTCCAATCGTGTCCATCACCACCACCACCATCATCATCATCCATTCTACTATTTTTCATTTTCACTTTCTCATTAATGTTCTTGTGGTGATTTTGGATAATTTTTTAAATTATCTTTTCTGTAATGATCAGCACTTTTTAATATTCAAATCGCCTAGAGCCCAAACCACACACACACCCATGCACCTGGATCCAGTTACCTTACGAAAGACAGATAAAACTGAGCAAATTAAAGCATCTCGTGCCCCCCCCCCCCACCCCTCACCCCCTTCCCCTTACTTTACCCGTCTGCCAGCACATTCCACCGATTCTATACCGGTACTTTAAACTCGAAGTCACCGTATGATCAATGCAAGACACTCAGAGTAAAGACGAGTAATCTCCGTGCCCCTTTCCTAATTCCCTTTTCTTATTTTAAGCTGGCGGGCAGGGTGGGGGAAAGGCCACGCCCCTGGTAGAGGTATATCGGTGCAAAGATTACAGTGTTATTCTATTTCTCAAAAGCTTTACCGAAGCCCTTCCATTTAAACCTCTTGCCCCTATCTGAAAGACGCGCTGCGTACAAGCACTTCTTTTATCTGAACTCTTCAATTTTTAAGTTATGTTTCTCCAAAGCAAATAAACATACAGGATAAAAAGGAAGCGGCTGCACCAATTAACCTCCGGCAGGCCGAACTTCGCGAGACGCGCTCGACCCCCAAGTGTCTATACTATTGTTATCACGAGCGGTCTGGTGTCGTGAAATGCACCGACTGACCCCAGCCCTTCAGTCGAGGGGCGGTTCGGTGCGATCTCGTGGTTTATGTACGCCAGGGGTGACAATGAAAACTATGGAACACGGTGTGTATCAGAAATGGTGTGGTGTTTTCCTATGAAGCCGTATTATGTTTACTATGATACCGATCGAACATGATTATATACAAATTTGTGCTTTTCAGAGCCGTTTCATATTTAAGAAATCAGTGGAGCACGTGGAATTTTTACCTGGAATTTCAAACCCGCTCGGCTAAGTAATGACGTGCATTCAGAATTCATACGATCTAAATTTTACTGTATGGTAAATTTAAAGGGGTTTTAGAGAGGCACAAGATTATCCAATTTATCCTTAACGGCATGTATGTTCACATGACTAACCACGTGTTCAGCTGCAAAAATTGTCTAGAGGAAATCTTGTCAGTCGACAAGCTTTCAACTTTCTCTGGTCCACCTCTCTGTTTATTCTACTCTGTACTGACCTGCTAGTTGATCAGTATGCCGACCTGCTTGTCTTTTTTGTTGACCTGTTTTTCCACCAAACTTTCAAATTTATCAAGAGCTTTCATTTCTTCAAAAAGCATGTCTTGTCATTAATTGCATATTATTAAGCATCAAGCAGATCCAAATTCAGCTGACTATTTTTATCTGTATATATCGGTACTTAACATCTATTCCAACCCTACTTTGCAACCATGCCATTACGTTTGTCCACATATAAGTTATGATGAACTACGTATGGTCCACATATAAGTCATATTGAACTGTCCATGGTCCACACATAGGTCATGTTGAACTACCTATGGTCCACATATAAGTCATATTGAACTACCAATGATCCGCATGCAAGTTATGTTGAGTTACCTATGGTCCACATATATAAGTCGTGTTGAACTACCTATGGTCCACATGTATATAAGTCATGTTGAACTATCTATAGTCCACATGTATATAAGTCATGTTGAACTATCTATAGTCCACATGTATATAAGTCATGTTGAACTACCTATGGTCCACATGTATATAAGTCATGTTGAACTACCTATGGTCCACATATATAAGTCGTGTTGAACTACCTATGGTCCACATGTATATAAGTCATGTTGAACTATCTATAGTCCACATGTATATAAGTCATGTTGAACTACCTATGGTCCACATGTATATAAGTCATGTTGAACTACCTATGGTCCACATGTGTATAAGTCATGTTGAACTACCTATCGTAAGTCATGTTGAACAATCTATGGTTCACGGACATGCCATGTTGAGGTACTTGTGGTCCATATATAAGTCATGTTGAACTACCCATGGTCCACGTATAAATCATATTGAGCTGCCCATGGTCCACATAAAGACTTCTATATATTAAAAAAAATGAGATGGGCGGTGTGCTTTTTTTGTCTTTATTACCTTGGCATCAGATAAGACCCAGGAAGAACACAATATTAGTCGTCACTCGCTGTAATTTCAGTCCAGATAGGTGACACTTACATTGCTGTCAATCCTTATAGTCCGTTTAATATATTGATTGCCTACTTTTAGAAGATCATCACGCCCATTAGCAAATTGACTGCCCAACTCACTGGTAAGCAATTTACAATTTGTCATTAATTACCTCTATGAAGCCCAAATACGTAAATTGTAATTTGAATTGAACCGGAACCCATGAGAAAGATCTCGTTGGAGACGAAAAACCAAACTGCCTAAGTCAAAAGTCAGATACATATTATAGATCTACTAGGGCTTAATGGTTTTTCTAATGGTTCTTGTCCATCTGACACTTTTTACCACTCACTGTGAAACTGTGTTGTTTTTCTCTCCTGTAAAATGATGAAAAATGAATGAGGCGATTTGATTATGGGCATAATGAGATATGGTTTATCATTGTATTATTTACAAGTATGATGAAACCACTGACAGTCAGAAAAAAACTTCATTTCCCGGCACTGAATTTCTGTATGTTATTATTATTTATTGTTATGACTGATTGACAAATACTTTTGTCTATAATTTAATTGACACTGACAGTTGTCATGACAAGCACTATGAAAATACTGAATTTATTGAGTCTGCCACTGGTTATGAGTTGTTATCACGGAACAATGAATATTTTGTGAAAATGATAGTTATGAGGTCATGTTTGGACACATTTCATTCCTTTTTTCTCTTACTCTCAACAGCAAGAATGGTAATGGTCGGCTTGGTTAGAAAACAAAAATGTGATTATGCCGCGACTGGTTTAGACAAAGGAGACAAAACACACTTCCAACCATTGACATTTTAGACACAACATTGTCTGGGCACACACTGTGGCCACCATTCCTTTTGTCTGTATGTCTGCATTGTGACGTGACCTCAGCCGTGTGACCAGTCTGCTTCAGGACGACAGTAGCCTTCATTAAATTTTGATTATATAGTTGGGTGGTAAGAGAACCCACCTCTACCCCCTGAACAATATCAGTTGATGACATTTAGCCCCCCCCCCCCCCCTGTTTCTCTCCTCTCTCTCTGTTTCTGTCTCTCTATCTCTGCCTGTCGCTCTTTCTCTTTTTCTCAGTGTTTGTGTGTGAGTGATCGAGAGAGAGAGAGAGAGAGAGAGAGAGAGATTACATGCTTCACCTCATATACCACTATAGTACTAAACATTCCCTGAACTCTGAACGAATTATTACCGTATTCACTGAGTACCGAAATATGAACGAATATCCTGAAAGTAAAAGGTTCGACTCAGTAGTGTATCGACAGCATGTAATTATGGAACATGACGGTGTGATATTTCATACAAATTATGTCGCACCAAGAAAGTCGCCTCCTGTCGCCGTGTGATTGTCGATGTTCCGACCATTCATATCGACTGTCGACTCGTGGGGCCGCGTGTCCTAGTGGCTCAGCAGCGCCCTCCTGTACTGCCTCACTTGTCCATTAAAAACCTTTAGTTTTACCTGCGCTTGACATGACAGGTCCGTACACCCCTCTCCTCCCCCCTCGCCGTTTCTTCACCCCCACCCTTCTCTCTCTCTCTCTCTTCCGTTCTCACCAAACCTCCCCACTCCTCCTTCTCTTGCATTGAGTTTAAGTACACCCGTTTTCCCTAATTTCTCGCCAATTGTCATCCAGAGCAGCAGCGTACGCTTGGATTGAAAGCATCTAGCTACAATACCCACATTTTTCCACCTCTTTTACGACGAAATCCCACTTTGCTTGGATTCCTATGAAGATTTTCGACAGTTACTTGGACCTCGGCAGCTGGGTAGGCCATACCTTTCATTTTCTTTCTCACCGTGTACGCTATAACCCAATATTGACTTTTTGGGGACTGCTGACTGCTGGGCACAGTTTCAAAACAAAACAAACACAAAACTCTGCGAAGATCTTTGATAATGAGGTCAAAGCGTCGTCCATTTCACGTACTGATTATATCAAGAGTTTTCCCATTTTGTAGGAGAGGGTTTAAAGTTTTTGTGGGATTTCTTATGTGCACAGTCAAACATGTGACAAAAACGTCTCTGCTTATCATTCAAAAGTATGAAAGATATCGATACATCACTTTGTGAGAGTGTAGATCTCATGACTAACAATGATAAGGTATCCTGATACTCAAAACCGGCACATTTATGGACTGGTCAGTATGGGAGATGGACGATGAACCTATCTATACAAGCTGGCGTTTTCATCCATGTCATAGTCAACACTTAAAAGTAGACCCACCCACTTGTTTTCTACATTATAAATGAAGATACAGCGATCTTATGAAGCCTTTATTATTATTATTTTGCGGTAGCAAACATAGACTGCACACGATTTTACTGCGGAACACATACAGTATTTTTGGCTTGTTTTGTCTATTGAAGGAAAATCTCGCTTGATCCAATAATATTGCGCATAAGATAAAATATATGAGCCTGTGGTTAAAAACGTAAACACGCCGCCGTTATCATGTCGCGAGAAGATAATAAAATTCATTGATTCGTATCGTGGAAATTAGGTAGCTATTTTGTTGGGTGATCCAGTAAAAAAATCGAGTTACTTGAACTGCGCAACACCTCTCTACGTTTCAGCACTTGAAAAGGAAAACACAAGATAATGTTCATAAGTCGTTGGTTTGGGCAATTGCAGTTTCTTACATCGTGCTTACAATAACTTTCTTTGTTGTGATTCTCTTGTTGTTATTATTTTCACTGTACATTGTAGAAACTCGGCAGATGTAGCTTTCGTGTTACGCGTTTGCATGAACTTTTGTTGTTGGCGGCGGTGATGATGAAACTACAATAATGTACCAAAGTCTGTAAATAAGGTTAGACACACGCGGCTCGCTTCGTATTGCAGTTGTGTCTCAGTTTTGACTCTATAATCTGCCCATATCTGGCATGTGTATGTATCGCCATTCATCATCTAGATTAGAAAAAAGACTGTGACGACACAACTGCAATTCAACGAAGTCGCACGCAGGCGCCCAGACGAGTAAAACCAGTGAGCAGTTCTGTTGTTTTCAAATTATATCCGGCCGGTGGAAAAGTCTGGTAGAGCAGAGACAAGTCTGTTGTGTTTTAGTTTGACTCAGTGCACCATGGCCCGTTTAACTCCATATTTCACATCTCACACTGAAATTCAGACCAAACAAACCTATCTCAGTGCGCCATCATTATCACCAGAAATAAAATTGTTTCTCTCAATGAATTTAGACTTCTGTACTACTTGCCAGACAGCAGATGACTTAAGAGTAAAATGGATGGTACAAAATGAGAAAATACCAGTTTTTACAACCAGGGACAGAAATTTTGTAGCCTCAGACGAGGGAAATGGGACTGCAGCGCCGCCCGGAAATATTGCAGAGTGCATACAATCTCACCCCGCTGACTTTTATCTTGCTGTCTTTTGAAAACACGTATTTGACATTCCCAGCCCGTTTATGAATGACTTTTTTCTTGTATAGAGATTCGGATGTTTAGTTAACAGCCTTGACTTGAGGGCCGTTATGGCAAAAAGATGGGACCGGAGTTAGACAAATTTTGTGTTTAAAGTGTGGCCATTTGTCTGCTAAAGAAGTAGTTCGATTGAAGAGCCAAGTGTGAAAAAATCCATCCAAATCCACCTGTCTGTCTATCCATAAAAGAATCCACCCATCAGTCTATCCGCCTGACTCGTTATCTGGCTAGTGTTTGTCAATCACGTTATGGAGATTTGTGCTTTACTGTCTCAGTGTCACTCTGTTCATTCTGCCGGTGTGATATGTGCTCCCCGTGCATTCATGTGTTTGTCTGCCCATTTGTTGGTTTTTGTGTCTGTCTATCCTCCTGCTCGACAGTTTCTCACTTGGCATATTTTATGATATATCACTTTGTATCTTTTCGAGATGGGCCTACTTATTGAGTTCTCAGAGCACATTATTTTGCTTTCTTCTTCGCTCACTTTTTGTGGAAACCACTGAACCATGTGAAAATAGTTGTGTTTTTCCGGCACGGGAAATACATTTCTGTACTTTGACCTCAATAAACCAATGAGAACTTTCTGCCTTCTTTCCCAAACCCAGAGGAAATCTCTTTAAAACACACCCAAGTCCTTACAATACCACTAGATTATCCCCTGTCAACAACTCTGTCTACAGGTCACAACGGTAAAGTCGATTTTTCTTCCTTCTCTGAAAGAAGAAGCAGAAAAAAAAAATGCGTACACGTTTTTACGCTCGTAATTTCACACCAGCTGTGTTCGTACGTCTAAAAGTCGGTGATCGAAAAAAGAATGTCGGCCGTATACAAGCGACACAGTGTGGGTACAGAACCAGCTGGTATACTTGGGAAAACATTGCCAGATTTTTGTATAGGATGCACATAATACCTGGATTCATCCACATTTTGCATTTTTGGACCAACAGAGAGTTTTCTATCCTACCAACAACTTTGAATACGCCTTCAGCTCGAAAATAATAACAAAAGTAAGAAATAGATTTAATAATACCCAATAGTAAAAGGTGGGGGCCCACTATTTTTTTTATTTAATAAAAAGAAGGGATAGGAGGAAAGGAATAACTTGATTCGAGTGTTATTTTCTTATGAGAATCTTTAGTGCGTGTTGAAAAGGGGCGGTTGGAGGGGGGGGGGGTGAGGGTGGGAGGCGCAGTTTCTGGTAACAGTACAACTAGTTAGCAGTGGTAAATATGCTGTTGTGTGGCTTCCTGGCCCTGTAGGATACAAAATTCCCGAGAAACACACTGATGGAGTGGACCGGCTGACCAACTGCTTGTGTTGATGCCCAATCTCCCAATGCCCTATCATCTCCCTGCACTGTTTTGCTGGTATTAGCGTGTTTCACTTGATGTCACACAAGTCTTGTGCTCCCATGAAATTTTGAATTTTATCTCGTCGCTCGTCGGAAGTCCATGACCATCTCTATCGTTCTACTAACAGCATCAATTCTTCTTTTACCTTACAGTTAACCGGTGCGAGTGCTCATGCTCTGCTGCCCTGTCAAGAAACAAAACAAAACAAAACAAAACATCCTTGCAAGTGGGCATGCTCAGCTGGCATGCTATTGGAAGGGGTCGGGGATGGCCTACAGTCAACATCACAGTTTTGGGTGCCATAAGTGAAACAACCCATTGACCAAATATTTTAGAACTCACACAGACGCACACAAGAGATCATCTGTAGATTAGATCACAGTAGAGCGAGGAACAAAGTTAAATTGTGTTGTCAAAAGCCCCAGCGTTAGAAACAAACAATAAACTATACAATAAATTCTAAAATAATTAAAAATAGGAAAAACAAAACAACAACTTTGGGTCTTTGAAGTCTTTCTTCAGGGTAAGAAAATTGGTAAACTGAAATAAAAAAAAATTAAAAGCATCACTTACTAGAACGGCAACAAGGTGTTGAGAAACTGAATAGTTTCTTTCTTACCATTCCTAATTGTTCTGGTATTTATTGTACGGTATAATTCCTTTTTTCGTTTATTACTAAGGCAACATGCAAATATACAACTTTTTCTCTCCCTAGGCCTCCTGTTTTTTTAAAATTTTATTTTTAAATTTGTTTTAAGCCCTTCTGAGACCCCACCTACATGTTTCGTCTTTTTTAATTATTGTGTCACGAGCAGGCCAGATCTACCGAGTGCGCAGATAAAGTTGACATTTTTTCCTTTGCTAAAATTATGTTAGAACACTCGTCCAGATTTACGGTTGATAAAAACTTGCATGAAATCAACTTTGAACTAACTTCATGCAACAGCTGGCCTGCCCAGGTACAGTAGATTAGTAGAAGATCTCGTTATCGATTCTGTGTACGATTAGCTAAAGGCCATTTCAAATTGATAACCTACATACCCGCGACACAAGGATGTCGTTCAGTTCAACGTTGTATTGGTGCATGTGTTTCTACTTCTAGTTCTTTTGTATACCCCCCCCCCGCCCCTCTCCTCCTTCTTCTCCTCCTCCTTTCTGTTGCTTTTTTCCCATCAACTCCCCTCTGTCTTTCTCTCGTCTTCTCTTCCCTTCCCCTCTTGATATTTTTTGCAACGCCCCTTACTGTCAATAAAAGAAAAACTGTCTGTCAGATTGCCTTCTTGTCTGTCTATCTGTTTGTTTGTCTGTCTGTCTGATTTTGTCTGTCTGTCTGTCTGCCTGTCTGTCTTGTCTGTTGTACTCAATATCCAGTATCCAATATTGGTTCTCCTCTCACATGATAGTAATCGTATGCCGTTTCTGGACAATACATCAACTATTATCCTACCTGTCTTCCCAAATCATAGCATCATCATCAGCAACAACAACAACAACAGTACCAAAGCATTTTCGCGACTTCAAGAAATATTTCTTTTCGTGCGGGTGTCCAGCTTTTCTGAATTGAAAAAAATTGCGATAATTTGAGTATGACGCCACTTTCAAATTTAGATAGACGCAAACAGTACTGATCGGTTTCAGCATGATCAGGCTGGAGTACACAGTGTGTGTCGAAAAATCCGTTGGTTAGTTAGTTTTATATCTAGTAATGAGTCTGATTTGACATGAAGTGTGGGTCGAGTAACTGGCACCCTTAGACATTCGTGTTTTGTTCAAATCGACCTTGAAAGGATTGTAGATTCCTAGTTTTAACATTGCTGTTTTCCGGTCGTTTTTGTTCATGACAACCACTACATTTGTAAAGGACATGCACAGAAAACGCGAATGAAGTGTAAGTTCCATGTTATGAGTATAAATTTAATACCCACCTCCCCATTTTTTATCACCTCTATCGCAACTACTATGACTGGCGCAACCATCATAACAACTTGAACAATAATAATTATAATGACAGCAGATACATAAATATGTGACAGTATTAGAGTTAGCTCCATCATCACGAAAACAACTGTCAGGCACCCACATCTGCCTTCACTATCTGCACGCCATCATCTACACCATCATGATAACTATCTCCATCTCTTTCATCTACCATGATGACTATCATCAACACCCTCTAACATAACTTGCGACAGTCGTTACCGCTTTATAACTACGAAGAAATTACAGATAAAATAGAGGTTTGATCATTCTGCGAGTATTCAAAGGCTCCTTGAGCTCCTGCTGTCCCGATGTCAGTACCGGTTCATCCTACAAGCTGCTAGTTTTACACAGGAGGACTACCAGACTACTACCTTCCGACCTCTTCCTTTCTCACATCCTCAAATTTTCTCCGTTCCAAACCAACGAGTGCCAAAAACAGGTGGCTGTTCTCAGCATTCCATATCCAGTCCCCAATAAAATAATACCCAAGCCCAGAAAGCAGTGGCTGATCTTACAGGCTGCTCGCTTTAGACAAGGGGTCCACCAGATATCACCTGCCCACCCCGTCCACTTACATGCCCCTTAACCTTCGCCGCTCTCAACCAACCACTGCTCCACACAGGTGGCCGTCCTCCACATCACAATATCCATTTCGCAGTTATCCATGCCTAGATCTGAATCCCACTTAATGACATCCATTATAAAGCCTCCAGTTTCAGTGAGGGGTTACCATTTTAACCGGCGGCCGACCCGCCAAGTGCCCAAGCACTTACAAAACATAAAACCTCAGGATTACCCGCCGTTTTGTAAGCAGATAGCCAGGCTGAAATATCGTATTATCATCGGCATTCGGTCACCTCGTCTCTTTGGTAGGACATGGACTGTAAATTGAGGACACAAAAAAAAATCCCGTTCACAATTTTGTTAATGCGAGTACTTTAAACCTGTGCTGTTGAGCTTGCGTCTGTCAACAGTTTGGAAATAATCCTCACGGTGACTCACTTGAGAACCTATATACCGTAACTGAAACATTGTCTAAGTCATTTAAAATGCATTTGTTCCTGAGATTATAATAAATAAGGAAAACACATCAAACGTATATTTTTGTGCTTAAACTTGGTTTACCACTCACTGGTGTTCGCTTTAGTACATATTATTTTGTTTAGACGAATAGCTGCATCTTACATCATTCTGCCATAGTTTTTCTTGTCCTCACATTCTACAGAGTGGTTAGGAAAACTTGTTACAGTAACTTTGAAATACTTCCCCCCATATCGCCTCATTTCATAATCCAGACATGTGTAGCTTTCTAAAAATCCATGTGGCAAGATGTCCCCAGCCCTGTCTCACACAGAAATGGCTCGACAAATATAATGGATTTGTTAGTTGAATACGTTTTGTGTTCGGTTGTGTTTCGTTCATTTGTTAACGTGTGTGTTTGTCAGTGTGTTGATATTGTACAGCAGTGTTGCTTAGTGCTCTTTCAAAATAATAAACCAGCAGGGTACCATTGCATAAGTTATATCGGCTGATTTAGAACAACAAAGTCATATTTAATCTTTGATTATAGTGTATTCAAAGAGCACAAACTGCACAATCGTGTAAATACGGTGGGGTCTTTTAGATCCCCCTTTCCCTAAAAAAACTACCCCCATCATGATTGCTATCATCTCATTTCATAATCCAGACATGTCTAGCTTTCTAAAAATCCATGTGGCAAAATGTCCTCAGCCATGCCTCACACAGAAATGGCCTGACAACTTCGTCTCTATGACTTGTTAGTTGAATACACAGTAATACTATGTTCAGTTGTGTTTTGTTTATTTGTGAACACGTACGTGTCTGTCTGTAAGTGTTTGTACTGGACAGTAGTGTTGTTTAGTGCTTTTTCAGAATGGTTACTCGCCAGGGGGCCATTGAATAGCTTATACGGGCTCATCTGGTCCAACAAAACCATATTACCTCATAGATTGGGGTGGACCTAAATAGCAAAAGCTGCACAACTATGTAAATCGGGTGGGCTCTTTTAGACCCCGTTTTTTCCTACGAAGTTACTCGATCACGATTTGCTATCACCCCATTTCATAATCCAGATATGTCTAGCTTTCTAAAAATCCATGTGGCAAAATGTCCCCAGCCCTGTCTCACATAGAAATGGCCTGACAACTGTATCTCTAAGACTTGTAAGTTGAATGCAGAATATATATTTGTATTTGTATTTGTATTTGTATACAACTTTAATCCCATTTGGGAAGTTTGCCTTTGTGTCATTGCACCCAGTTACAACTGGAGCGGGCACGTCGTCGCCACAGCGCAGCGCCGGTCGGCGGTTTTGGGGGTGGGGAGGGAGTGGTAGGGATGAATTTTATTTGATTTTGCTCATCTGTTCGGCCTGCTCTTTTCGGTTTCCAACTGCCAAGGTATCTTTAAGGTTCACACGGACTCTCCGAATTTTTTTTCTACCTTATCCGAGAAGTCTAGGTACTCGATCCTACCCCCAATAGACCCTTTTAATTTACCGTCCTCCATATCATGTGATTTGCAAACAAAACGGCGGCGTGCCCCACTTGTAGGGCGGAAGCGGTGGACAACGGACGAACGATGCCATCCTCTTGTTGGGCACCCAACTGTACAAACCCGTTACGTGCTGGTTCTGGCATAAAAATGCATCTTTGCTTTCAATGTGCACATATTCAGATGCCATCATTAAGGCAAGTTGAGGTTTTTGCCCTACACGGTGCTTTTCGAAGCCTTGCGGCTCCCCGCAAACAACCGTAACGCGGAAGTTGAAAGGGGCGAAAGGACCAGGAACATAATAATATGAGAAACATCCCAAACTTCCAACATGCCTGCACCGGCCGGGTTTTGAACCCGGGACCCTTGGCATGAGAGGCGAGCACCTTGCCTCTAGACCACCTTGTCCCCACCTTGTAATGTGTTCGGTTGTGTTTCGTTCATTTGTGAACGTGTGTGTTTGTCAATGTGTTCCTACTGGACAGCAGTGTTGTTTTATGCTCTTGCAGGATCATTACTCAGCAAAGGGCTCCTTCGCGCTCATTTAGTCCTACAAAACCAGGTTTAGTCATAGATTGTGGTGGAAGCAAAGAGCAAAAGCTGCACAGCTATGTAAATAGGGTGGGGTCTTTTAGACCCTGTTTTTTCCTTAAAAGCTACTCGATCACGATTGCTATCACCTCATTTCACAATCTAGACATGTTTAGCTTTCTAAAAATCCATAATATGGCAATTTGCCCCCGAGAGTGGATCTTTTTGGCCCCTTTTGCCTATTCAGCGTACACACTATTATTTATTTTTATTTTTTTGGCGCTGACTGTCTTCTATACAAAAAAAATGTAAGAAAACCCCTTTGTTCCCTATGGACTCAAAAACTACTGGAGGTATTGAACTGAAATTTGGCACACACAATTGTACGATACTGACCAGTGTTCCTATGTACATAGGCATAAAAAAGCTTATGGGATTCGTGAGTTATTCCAATAATGCGATAAGAATGGAACAGTAAATTTGCGAGAGCGTTTGATCCGAATTGTACGTTCGTTAACCTATGACCTCTTTCTTTGTTAATCGCTTTTCCACTTCCGGCCCCGGAATTCGATTCATAATCACAGTAGTGTCTGTGAGAGCTAGATCTAGCATGCACTGATGCAGCATGCCCCCTAAAAAAACGTACTATGTGTAGGCATACAAGTCTCAAATCGCTGTAGTTTTTTTTATTGGAAATTTATTGTTTCGCCATCATTCAGATCTATTTCGAGTCATGGTTCGCCATTTTAAGGTTTCGTTATCATTACCTGCGATGTGTTCACTATCAAACACACTAACCCGTGCGCAAATCATGCAGTTGTACGGGATGCGCAGGGTGTCAACTCACAAAGGCAGAGCAGTAAGACTTATTTAAAAACAAACAAACAAAAATAAAATAAACAAATAGGAACAGGCCAGATGAAGCAGGTCCATAATAACCACCCAGAACTGAAACCAATATTCAAACCTATTTATCCCCGGCAGGGCCGGGGACCTCAGCTAGTTTCCTATAAAACGACAGTTCAGATGTCTGTTGTTTCTATGAGACGAATAACCTGCTTGTCAGATAAATTACAGAAAACGACCATCACTTTAGAGCAGCACTATGGGTTAGCCCCTATCTCTAAAAAGTAGAGCATAGAATGAACGTCGTAGGCAGTATTTTGTGCTACGCCAGCTTTCTGTAGATTCTGTTTGACCTCAAAGGTCAAATGTACTTCATAATTGCGCCGCGTCTCTTTGATAGCAAATTACTATTATCTTGCCTCATTCATGAAACGATGATTACTCCACACACCCCCCCCCCTCCCTTAAAAAAAGACAAACAATATTATTCTTTGTATCTGTCATAATTATTGAGTGAGTATGGCACACCGCGCGTATCAGGTTACCAGTATCATCGTAATTATGTAAATTGACATACAGACATGATTATCTTGGCCACCTTGACCATATAATTATCGAGGTCGACCCTTATCATATCATTCTACACGTACACCGGCTGCGTTTTTGTTTTTCTTCTCCATCTTGTTTATAAAATTTGCAATTTTACTTTATACAATCGATTTCTGTTCAAATTTAGAATTACAGTTTGCTGAAAATAGAAACTTAGAATTACAGTTTGCTGAAAAATTTGATCAACATTAAACTCATCACAATATAATGATATATAACAGATCAACGCATGTAACATTGTAAGCAGCTACGTATGGCGTTTACTGCACACAAATTATTTACAATACTCTTGAGAGTGAGAATGTGTAATTTATCAGCGACGTTTAAGTACAAAATAGCTAATTTGTTCGTTTTTATTCGTGCCCAGTCGAGCAAGCATTGGCACATATAACTTTACTACTCCACTTTCAGTTTAGTATTTACTTTATGTCGAAACTTTCAAAATGAAATTGACCGACAAACAAATTGACAGTTACGTCACGAAATAAGTAACTTCGTATCCGAAATCGATATTTCAATCACACTAATGTTTCCGAAGCATAATCACCAATGCTAGTTAATATGACGTTGACACGGCCGCATGCTGAATGAGTACATGAATTTGTATCGTAAAAACGACTTATGCCTTCAAAAGGGATTTGTGATAAAGTGATTGTATCCAGTCAGGTCTGATAATGATGGACATGGGGAAGAATATTTCCCTTTCACCCTTCTTCCCTTCCCGGAAATACGTTGAAATAACGGATTACCATCAGAATACAAATCATTTCAAAGGTTGATCTCTCTCTCTCTCTCTCTCTCTCTCTCTCACACACACACACACACACGCACACGCGCACACACACACACACACACACACACACGCGCGCGCGCGCGGAGCAACAACAACAACAACAAAAAACCCCACGGCTGCTCACGTTTTATGTAGAGATGGAAAGTGAACTTTGACACTTGTGAAATGTATTATTGTATTTAACCCACCTATGTGTCAAGACACGCTGTGAACCTGCACCAACAGTATAAGCTCCTTGACCTGCACCCGTGTGCTCCTAACCTCTGACCTCTGACCTGGCAAGTGGGTCGTCTTTTCTTGCTATATGATCTTTTTCGTTGTTATCTTCTCTTGGTTGTTTCTCTCTCATGGTTCTTTTGTTCATTGCTTCATTCATTCATTCATTCAGCCGGTCAGTAACGTGCTGTCTGGATCAGTCCGTGTTCATTCGTCTCTCGTTCTTAGGTAGTTGTGTAAAGCCATTAGTGTCGAGGAGATAAGAAGTTGTGGCAGTAGTAAGCGCACAAAGTTGTAGTTTTGGTTTTGGTGGTGATGGTACGTTTTTACAGGAAAAGCTTAACCAGCTAGTGCAATAAAGTGTGGCTATAGTCTTTGTAGATGGCAGTGATACTTATCGCATCTGTGGTACACGAGCAGTGGTTGAGTTGGGGGCTGGGCTGGGGGAGTGATTTTGTGGTCGTTGTCCTACGTATTGACGCAGACGTGGTAAATGAAGTGCATGGATTAGTGAGTGTATATATGCAGATGAGGTGATAGTCTTGTAGTTGGGTGGTACAGAACCGGCTGTTGGGTTTGAGGTTACAGAGACTGTTGACACCGGATCAGTGGGCTCCTTACGATCCAGGGTAGCTTGTATGATACGGACCCCGTCGTAATAATAAAACAGTGCCAGAATATTCCACCTCACGGTTCTGTATGTGGAAATTTACTCTAGGCCGCAAACGGACTCACGTGTAAGACTAGACCGTACACGCGCATCATCCGATTTGTTCGGCCCAAAAGGTGGAGAGTGACGTGACGACATTGAGTTTAAATGAGACATCATGCATTAATCTACTGATTGGATCTCACTGAAACTCACTGTCGTCAAAAGAAGCTCATGCACACTTAAGCCAAAATTGTGGGCCGTTGTGACAAGACAAATGTCCAAGGCAAAGTTCAGATGTTCCCGAATCGGATCAGCCGCCACTATCATTCACCGTCCTTTCTAACCTTTCACTCCTAAGGCTAACTTGATCAAGTGCAGTCATTGACTGAATTCAATTGACGATCACTCATCAATTTATTGGTCGGCTGGGTTATCATAAATGTCATTGATCTAGGTCGACGAGACGAAACATGAGAACCTATCAGCTATTACGAGAAGTGACAACTTGGAGTGCTGTAGTGGCCGGTTAAATGGGAGCGCACAGCATTTATTTGTTTAATAGCAACATGATATTAAGTGTGTCATTGCTGTTGGGGTATACCTGATGAAAAAAATACATGAGGGGGGTAGGGGGCATAAATAGTCGGATGGATAACGTATTAGAGGGTGGGGTTCATGTCGATCATGGATAAAGGACGACATCATGGTGTTATCTGTTCATATCAATTAGACTTCAGCGCCGAAGAACACCCGGAGTTTATCAATTAGATATGTATTTCTTTACAACTTAACACCAGCGAGAACATGGCATTTGAAAAGCCTACCAACCATGTATGACGCTTTTTTTTTACTTGAACCTGCTCCACCCCTGTAAAAAACCGATGAAACGAGTATGAACTGTTACGCACCAAAGTATCTTAAAAGCGCGTTCACGCGCACTAGAATACTTCACCACCACCCAGTGCTTTATACTGAGAAGCACCAGTACATTGCTAGACTGTAGCAGAGCAGGCAAGCAGTTGGGGAACTCTGTGAACCAAGAGAGATAAGTGGAGAGAGCTATTCACAGATAAAACACCAGGATAACTGTATAGACCCACCGTTTCTCTTCCAAGTTTTCAATATCAGATAAAACGATTGCACCGCAGTTCTGCCCCCCCCCCCCCTTGACGTAAATCATTCACACTTTTCTTTTGAGATTTTTAAATATGTTTTTTGCCGTTTTTTTTTCTTTCACCCGTCTCCCCCTCTTTACATCGAGTACGAAGATGATAGTTTGACCCAGCTAGATTGAAAGATTTCCTACGCACACATTCAAGATGTTGAATTCTGAAGAAAACGGCATCGTGTAGGGCCACTTCATAAGAGGTCTGAAAGAGTGTTAAGTTCGCAACGCACTATGCATAAAGTACGGTGAAAATGTCCTCTGACAAAAAAGCGTTGTTTCACTCATAGAAATGGTCCATCTTCCCCTATCTCTACGCCCATTCATAACCAGATCTGTTTCAACAGTTTAAAAAGAAAATAGAACAAAAAATCTGTCGGGGTCGTGATTTTGATAGGATAATAATACGTTGATACAACACGAGCCCCAGTCATTTTCCTGTTTCGGCATATAGCGTGATTTGTGATGGAAAATGCGCCGATTGATAGTGTCAGATAAGCCCCTTTTAATGTAGCCGGCGCAGATGATAAAGTCTGCCGTTTAAGATAAGTTTGTAACGTACATTGAAATCGATCCACATCGCCATTTAAAGCCTGGGAGTTTTTGCTGATCGGCCTGAGTTCTGAAGTTGTCTTCACAGAATGATTACTGGCTTCTGTTGCTTTAAACATCGGGGGCACCGGTGCACGTTTGACGTCAAGTTCAGTCGTAGAGTGCAAAATATATGTCATTGTGTATGAGTGACTAAGGCTAAAAGTAGTACGGTGTAAATCTATGTTTGTAACCATCGTGAAATTGCCCGCCTTCCGCATCAGTTGAGCAGCTGCTCTAGTCATCAGACTCAAAGAGGTTAAATATAGTCATCTTGTGCATGTGTTCGGTGCAACCTTGTGCAAGCCAGACCTTGCCTCCACCTCCTCTTCTCCCCACCCCCCCCCCCCCCCCAACCTCCTGTGCAGACAGCATTTTTGTTCGTCTGTTTCGTTTTGATAAAACTCGGCTTCAGTGTCTTTACTTGCACCCTTTTGTGTGTGTAAGTAATAATTATGTTACGTCTTTGATTAAGGTGAGATCGTGTAATGAAACTGAGGTGCTTCTTCTACATCATGCTGTCGAGTAAATTCATGAGTTCGTGTGTGTGTTGTGCTCACGTCCATACATATTCTAAGATTGGTATGCTGGAAAGGGACGTATGTTAAAAGAGACTTCCTTTTCTGGCATTCAATTCCAATCCCATCTCTTGCCACCCCTACCTGGAATTTTGATTGTTGTTATTGTTGTTGTCACTGATGAAAAGATTAACTCGTAGATGATGTCCTCGTGTACTTGCAGATGGTTGGCAGGCACGTCTGGTAGAGGCTCCTTCTGTCCTATCAATCTGTTATATTCTATCTATAGTTTTGCCATTTTCCTCGCACAGTACGGCCGTTATCATGCTTGCTCCAAACTCAAACTCAAACCCGTGAAGATGCTAGCCTTGAAATGATAGTGAAAATTGTGATCCTACTTCGCAACTCCCCAAAACAGACAAAGACTTGGTAAACAAACATGCAAACAAACAGACAATCAACCAACCTACCAACCAACCAATCGAACAAACAGAAGCAGTCCAGAAGTAGTGATAAAAGCCATACACTTGAAATCTCTGTGCTGACTGCAGCCTGTGCTTGGAAGTTTTAGCCTGATGTTGACGACTTCCGACAAAACTGACAGAGATCTCCAGGAGGGCGTTGTGCGAAGTACGAGCTGCTGTCTTTGGCGGGCTGGAGAAATGACAGCCGGAAGTAGTGTTTATCACATGACAACGTTGAGTTCCTGTAGGAGATAAGGGGAATTAACTCTTCCACTTCTATAAGGCAACTCTGTGTATGGGCTTGAGGTCCTATGCTGTTGGCCCCGGACTCTCTGTATGGGTTAGGGTGTTGCAACTATGGTCCCCGAAGACATGTTCCTGCCATTAAAAAAAAAAACAAAACTGTCGCCTGACAATGGAGCAGACAGAGAATGGGGAAGGGGAGGCATTAATTAATGAAGTACGTGCTCTTTATTTTGGCCATTTTGTCTTCTTCTTCTTCTCCACCCCCCCCCCCCCAAAGTATGCTTTTCATACTCTTGGCTTCAACCCCCCCCCCACACACACACACACTTTTCCCCCTTGTCCCCTCATGTGCGACCCCTACACTACCATTAGCGTGATGAGTGTCTGCATGATAAGGCCTTAATGTCTAAAAACTTTAAGTGACATTTTGCATGGATTATTTGACGGTTTTCACATGGCTTATAGCCCGCATTCCATTTTTATATAATCCTGCAAATTCAAGTTGAACAAAAAAAAAAAAGGTGGATGAAACGAAACTTCTCAATTCATTAACATAATTGAAACGCTTAGGTAGGCCCTCCGGAACCTTCCCCTCCCGTGATGGACGGTTTTCATACGCTGCGTTCAAACCCTCTACCCCTCTGCGAGCATACCTGCTTTATGGAAGCCCCCTTTCCTCTTCCGAGGTAAGCGTGAGGGGGAAAGGGGAAAGGCGCAGTTTACAACTGAGAAATCCACAATGAAGGGGAATTCAGTCAAGCTATGATGAGTGGTGTAACTGCAAAGGTAACAATAAAATAAGAACTCGAATACGACGCTCATGAAAGCAAATGACAACTTAAAAATACAACAGAAATGTCGTTAGCATGAGAATTCTTTTATTGCTCTCCCACCTTTCCCACTTCTTTTTATTAAACAGGAGATTTACGTGCTTGATGGTTCCTGTATCATTTTGATAAGATACTACTTTACATAGGCGACGTCGATGTTACAGATGACTAAAGTAAAAGGTTAAGGTCTGGAAACAATCACCAACGAGGTGTCCTCTAGACTGAACAGCGTGAGAACCTCGTTTGCCAAGCCCGTGCTGCCCTTTCCGCGACCGCGCGCGTGATTTATAAATAGAGGCCTTGGCAATTGACGTCATAGCAGGAGCCAAAATTGTGAGACCAAAGATTGACAGAAGATCAGAGAGAAGACAATAATTGGGAAGGAGAAATGTGAGAAAGAGTAAGAAAAGTTAACGAACAAAAATTATGAGAGGTAAGAGGATAGGAAAGAAGGCTTGAAAAGAGCAAAAAAGATGAGAATAGGTGAAGATCCATATGGGAAGAAAACCACGTCAGTAAAAACAAGGCGTTGCTGAGGTATCGTGTCAATTCTTGTGGGTCACAGGTAGGATGTGGGGCCAGAGCTGTAGTTTTGTCTTTGTAATATAGATTTCAACCACAAATAACCAGTATTTTCATTTCAAATGTTGCAAATTTTTGTGTAAATTATGTTCTATACACATAGGAAAACGATAGTAAATGGTGCGAGGGATTGAATATTATATAATTTGTTCACCCATCGAAAAGGACGGTTTTTGTATGCAAAATCCAAGAAATGGAACGAAAGCGCTTAGGAGAACGAAGCATGGGAGTGCTATATGCAATAAAGATGCGAAACAGTATTTTATGAGGAGTATGCACATTTGCGAATGACAGCATTAATTTTTATCTTTCCGTAAAGCTGATAACAAAAAAAACATAACAAAACAAAACAAAAACATCCCCACATTTAAATCATAGTTAGATTTGATCTAGAATGACGTTTATCTGCTCTGTAATGCACTTTTCTGTTTTGCTGGTAGTCTGCATGACCTTCAAGAAGGATTGGTGAAAAAAATCAGTAAACTTGTCATCCAACTGATGTCCCGGAAAGCCCAAACTCAAAAGTGCAAATACTTGGCTTTTGTTAATGTTATGTTTCAAGTTCCTAGCGTGGCAAACAATTTTGAAATGTTTGCTCTTGCATTCATGCAGTTGTGAGATCCGGGAAAAACAAACGAAGAGTAAGATCTTCCACTGCCAAGATTTCCAACTAATAGTATAGTGAACGATTGCGACATAAAGAAAATGATTACAGGATTTTATGTGGAAAAAAAGAGAAGCTCGTTGAATGTTCATCTGGTGTGCGCGTATATTTGGAACACAAACAAACATGACGTCACGATGGTGGGTACGCCGGGTCTAGTTCACCCACTCTTGCGTTTCTCACTCTCGCATCTCTGTAAGTGGGTGAGTGGGGAAAGTCGACCGGTACAATAGATGTCATTGAAGGAAAAGTGAGAAAACGGACTATCTCCGCTTCGCAGTTGATATGATTAAAGCTTGCAAAGTTTTGTTTTGGCCTGGAGGTAATTAATAGTAATTTCGGAAAGCGCGTGATTCAGTATGAAATTTTGTGTTAAGTATTATAAGTGATTGAAAAAGAAAAAAGCTTCTTCACGGTTTTGACTGGCCTCTCCCACACAGCTGTGAGTGTATGCGCATGCAGGGCTGAGGTAGGTGTTACACCTCCTGTACCAGAGGATCCTTTCCCCCCTCCCCACCTGCAGGTACAGAATACTAAGTGGCCGCCGCTGCTGAAGTTACTGAACGTCTACCTGGAGTTTTGCAATTAGCTTAAAAAAACAACAACAAAAAACAACAAGAACATTACTACTATTCGGGCAGTGGGTTAAAAAAAAAGTGAACAGCCCAACTGTCAAAGGCGTGACCTGCCCATGGGTGGGAGTGAGAAAGCCTGATAGCTTCTCCCCCCCCCCCCCCCCCTTCCCTTGCGATTCTGTAATTCTGGTGATGACAAGTGTACAGCAGAAAGCTAACAAAACCAAAACATCGCTTTACCCCGTATTGATCGGCTGAACACAAGATAGGAGGTTTAATACGGGTCTTGCCCGAATGAGCCTGAGCGCTCGCCAGCCGATTTGATGGACCGACTAGTTGGATGGTAACGTCACCACATTGAGTCTCAGTGAGATCCAACCAGTGGACGCTGTGCTGAGTCGCATTGAAACTAAATTTTAATGTCAGTATTTGGGGATGTCAGGTGGAAATAGGTGATTGCCTCTGATCTTCAGAAACCCCAAGAATGTTTGTGGTAATTGGTTTACTTTAGTTCTCTGCTGGTTTCTGATGTTGGACCATATCAGGGCTCATGTTTCCTAATGACAGACCAACATTCTGGAATGTTTGCCCACCTATTGTTCTGGGTGTCGAATTTCATGAAGTCTTTTTTGCCCTAGTGCAAATTGGTCAAACCGGAATGACCTTCTGTCCAATGCCTTCTACTGGTCAGATTTGTTTGAACTTTTTGCATGGGATCTATTATTAGACGGTAATCGTGTTCCTTGTTCTTGGTCAGTCTTTGCAGTCATAGGTGTTAAATTCATCTTTTATTTTTTTTTTTGCTTGGCCAAACTTTCTTATTAGGAACTCTTCGATTCACATCACCTTTACAACAACAGTGAAGGTAGTTCTAGGTCAAATTCAGTTTTAATCTCGTTTTACAGGATGGAATGTACTCTATCTTTCTAGTTGGTTTATTCATGTAAGTTTGTGCGAATAATAGTTTCCTTTGGTCATTATAAAATGGAAATTAAACAATGAATAGAACCAGGCACAACACGAAATGTTGTAAACTGCAGGATGTTGTTCTTGGCGTATTTAGACTTTTTCCATAACACGGCAGCTTGTCAGTGGTTTTTCGGTAGCCTTTCCTCATTCAAAGTTCGGCTTTTAGTCTGCGACAGTGTCGATCGAATTCAACTCAAAATGAACTCATAAAATTTAATCCAGTTCCACTTCCGTTTTTTTCTTTTTTTATAGTGGGCAAGGTGAGGAGAATCGACAGGTTGCAAAAAAAAAAATAAAAAAAATAATATAAAATATGTATATATAAATGTTGAAATCCACACAGTCTTTTCCCAACAGTTCCAGATTTGAGGAAAACATCACCGAAAAGCCGTTCTATATATAAATGCCTGTTTCCAGAACTATCAAAACCATGAACTGGAATAGATTTGACTTGGCACGAACGGTTGGTCGAGGGTTAGCGTACATTGTGTGCATGTGTTTGTTGACGTGTACCGTATGTCCTCATTAGAGAAATGTTGCTGCCTGGCTGGACCAACAGCTGAAACCAATTGGTGACTTACATAACACAAACTGACCACAAATCTTGGCATTACCTTAATGTCAATGTCCATGGAGTTTGCTGCCTCCAGATTCAGTGGTCCGATTTCATACTTTCCAGGTTAAAAAAAAAATAAATTTAAACTAATCTGACTTTTAATCATTATTATTATTATTATTTTTGTGCCGTTTTTATTATTTCAAACGTTTGTCAGCCGTTTTAAAGTGTTTTTTTCTTCAATTTGACCGAACATTTAGTGTTTCGTCTAATGATCTTTTTACAGTATTAATCTTAATGGTCGTAGCTTTGTTTGTGTGGACTTGCAACTTTCAGCCAGTGAAAATAACCGACAACCGAATGCGCCAAACAGTCTATATGTTCAGTCCTACAATAAACTGAAACGATTATAGCGATCTGCCATCATAAATGACTTTTCTTTTTTTTTTTTCCATCAGTGAGATGGACGAGATTTTAAACATATTACACAGTACTATTTCATACGGGCCCTTTCCTGTTAGACTGTTATTGGTGAAATTTAATTAATCATGTTTTGACAAAAGCTGCACATTAGAGTACCCCAAAATACCGCGAAAGGCGCAAAGTGGCCGTTATTTTGTCGGCGAGCCTTTAAAGCCAACTCAAACTCGAAAGTAGGGCATATTCACCGCCTGGAGCTAACTGATAATTGCAGCCAGGAGGATGCAGTTCGAAATCTGACCGTAGCCCATCACATTTCAACACATTATTACATTCTGCAGATGAAGAGTTTAATTTCTGTAAATGAAATGGACTTAGTGCAGGTGAAACCACAAGACAGTGTTCTGCAGCGTAATCTGATCCCCACTGATTCCCGTCACTTCCAGCTCAATGCACAGCTCCGCCTCGGTCTAAACCTCTGTATTTGTTGTGACTCTCAAAATTCGGTCAGAACAGCACTGGTATAACGGCGAAAGCGGGTGATTTTGAGCAAGCCAAACTATTCGTCGTCCCAGAACTGCCTTATAGTGCCAGCCCAGTGGATCCGTTTCCAGCTCGAGTCAGGCAGTTGACCCCTGATCCGTTACCGGAGCGTAATAGATCGGCTCTTAAACTAAATATCAGCGGCCCAGTGCATCCGTCTCATCTACCATTTCAGATCCGGAGGTGAATCCAGCTTTTTGCTGTATCGAAAGGTTTTAGTGCAACACTAAAATTGGCCCGTCTTTCATCAGGCAAACAATGAGTGTCACTGTCTGGCACACCGCCTAGGTTACGTGTATAGTCGTTTCATTCACGAATACGGACACGGCTGTTAAAACATCCCATGATGCATGCGAGTTCTTTTATTGCTTGCCACATAGATTCTACAAAGCGACTGATAAAAGCCTATCAACATGCAGTTTCGAGCCTCTTGAAAGATAGATAAATAACTTTAAAAAACTTCATATCCACAAAGGATTTAAAACACTTCGCAATTCATTCTCAATATCCCCAAATGTTAATATAATTTTACTTAAGCCCCTTGACATAGGATTGTAAGGACTAGATCTTGGTTGAAGCAAGACAGGCCCAAAGCACTGAAATTAGTGAAAACCAGGGTATGCACGTCTGGCTTTTGAAAAATAATCAATTGGATTTCTTTATATTGGAACTATTGCATATTAAAAGAAAAAGAAAACAGTAGGTGATACGATTCAAGAAAAGGTGCAAATTTACGTATGGTTTTACACTTTCACTTAATATGTCACACAACTCACTTAACGTAATGATGAGCCGTTCTTTAGCCGGTAGTGGCTTCCGATTGTTTGTTGTTTTCTTCTCTATGTGTGGCCCAATCATTTCAA
Source organism: Onchidella celtica (assembly GCA_963931925.1). NCBI lineage: Eukaryota > Metazoa > Mollusca > Gastropoda > Systellommatophora > Onchidiidae > Onchidella > Onchidella celtica. The sequence continues at coordinate 8,393,090 of OZ007574.1, read as the reverse complement.
GAAGAGTAAAAAAAATGTTTCTGGCTCCATTCGAATGTAAGCAACACATTTTTCTTTATCAATTAGAATTTGTTCTAACATATGATGATACATGTACTCGCCATAAACGTCTCATTCTTTAAATATTGGGTGCACCCAGTTACGTCTTCGTTTAGATCGTTTTCTCTTTAACCAGAGCAACAAAATTAGTTGCAACCTTTCCGCGTCCATTGTTCTAATGAGCCCATTCCCGCCAAACACAACTTTCGATGAAACATCGAAACGGATTCAAACTGGTTGTATATCCGTTCCGATGTTTTATCGAAGGAATGCTGGAAGAAAAACAGCTGAAAGCAAACTGAGTAGTCGGATCTACTGGGTCGGCACTCTTGTCTCTCTACGGTACCGTATCAGCTAAAATTTGAGAAAATCTCGTGTAAAGTTTTGTCGTCAGGTGTGAGATAAACTTTTTAACACTTCAAAAATCTACTTTCAGAGGTGAGATACCTTCACCATTTTTGTGCAAACTATAAAATACACTTTGTTGTGCTATATTATGGCCTCATCTCAAATTTTGTTTTGTGGAGTCAAATTAAAGCGGCATTGTGGCAAAGTATCGTGGCGTTTACGGTAAGAGTTTGGCACTTTGAAAAACTCTACTTGTCTGCCCTGAACCAAAGGTTTATCTTTGCTAAAAAAAAACTGTCGCGGCTCGTTGTCTCAGTAATTAATTTTGATCCTAGAGTTTTCCAGCAGTAATTATGAATTACTCGATTATTTCCCAGGAATTGAAAACGTGGAAAAAACTTACATTATTCTTTAATTTTGTCGGTTAATTTCTTCTATGAAGGCCGGCTCTGTTTCTTCTACTGTCACCTTCACCTGTAACGTATGTACCACCACATGGACGGCTACCAAAGTTAGAGAATCACGGCAGTTGCTACTAGTATAAATTTTATTGTATTTACGATTCTTTCCTCCTCTGACGTTATTTGATGATGCTTTATTATTTATTATATTAGATATTTCTTAGCCATCTACGCCCCCCCCCCCCCCAACACGTTGTCAATAGACAACGTTGGTGTAGGTTAAAATTGTTTGACGGAATGACCGTATTCCCTTGTCTGTTTGCGGTTGTTTACCGTACGCAAATTTGCACGTTTCAAAATGTACTGCAGAAATTGTCGTATCTTGTTCAGTGTGCGAACATTTGCATGTTTCTTCAAATTACACTACAGAAGTTATCATATCCTGAGTTCCAGTCTGGCTCTAGGAAAACGTTCTGCTGTAAGTGTAGAGGTCAGTGACAAAGCGACAGGGATTAGGAAAGAAATTCCACCCTAAACAACGGGGGGGGGGGGGGATTTGCTCTGGCGTAAGTTGTTGTGACGCGGGGGCAATGCTTACTTACGGAAATCGGGCTGGCCTTGCTGCATGGTAGTTGTTGTAGGTGCTGTCATTGCCTGGTGCTCGAAGTCACAGCTTCGATGCCAGCTCACTCCAACGACATCAACGACGTTCACGGTGCATCATCAACAGCAACAGCAACAATGACAACTACGACAACAACAGTACCAGCATCGACAACACTCACCAAATGTTTGGGTTCACAAATAGTAAGGATTGAAAGCGTACCAAACTGCCAAATAACTACTGCAGTTATTGACAGTTGTCATTTGAAGCTCAGAAAATGCCAGTCTTGAAGTACAGATGACACGAAGGACAAAAGATCAGAGAAAGTCTGTGCCTAAGTGTCAGCCCGGATAGAGTGGTCTCTTACAAATTTGGACTTCGGGCACAAACAAAGTAGGGCAGGGACCTCCCAAAATTCTCTGATGAAGACATGTCTTGTCTGTGTGTGTTTTCAGAGCTATTTTGCCACTCAGCTAACATCTCTCGCCACACAGTTCTCCCGCATTCCTTCAATCTTTCCAGTTTCTCATGAAATGGTTGTAAATATTATTAATTATCTATAATCATCGTTCTGTTTACATGTCTTTCTGCCCCCTTTCTCTTGATCCACTGCATTAGCATTTTTCTCCGTTTTCCATCTATGTCAAAGAATGTAGACCTCCCCCATTATCTCTGGCAGTGTTCAAAGCATCGTCAGTATCTCTGCGTTCTCTCTCTCTCTCTCTGTCCTTGAGCCACCCCTCTATCTCCCTACCCTCCTTCCCCAACGAGAACTCGGCTTTCAAAAGCCAGCTGACGTAAAACAGATACTGTGCCGACCGCAGGGTGGAGATTGTGTGGCTATCTCGCGCCAGAGCTCGGTCCTTCAAGCATCGCCAGAACGTCATCCGACACCCGGTATCCAGTTACAACCGTAACGCTCTCAGTCAACATTTGTAAGTTCTCTTGGCCTGCCAGTGTCAATACGGTCCTTTCTCAAACTGTTGATACGGCCGTCTTGGGCCGATGGAACACTGAACAGACCAGTAGAAATGTTACTTTCTCAGCTTTTTTCACTAGATAGTTGACGACGTCACTATTTCTTCACTTGCCTTTTGTTGACATTCTTCTCTTCCTTTTCACACGTCTGGACTATGGGAAGAGATGGCAAGGGAGGGGTGGGTATAGAGGCAAGAGAGAGAGGGGGAGAAAGAGAGGGAAATGAATGGAAGGGTCACAAAGAGATTTGTTCACGCAAAACTATATTGCTATGTTCCGGAAAAAAGACTGCACCAAAAGCAATCTCTCTCTCCCTCTCTCTCTCTCTCTCTCTCTCTCTCTCTCTCTCTCTCTCTCTCTCTCTCTCATATACACACACACACACATGCGAGCGCGCGGGCACGTTCAGTTTCCATTTGACGACGACCAAAAAAATTATTAGACGTACAAACCTGTAACTCACATAGAAAGATTCGGGACATTTCATTCTATAAAATGACATTCAAAAGTGAATAGGTCTTTTCCCGGAACTCGGCAGTACAGTCCCATAAATATATGGTACCGACACTTCATGTTATATCCTACAAAGAGGCCATCACTCAGATGTCTTTCATTTAACACTTTCAGGCCTGTCTTTATCATTCTTGTCACTGGCTCAGTTATCTACAACTTAGCTTAAATTGCATCGTCTTTTCCTCTTTACTGGCGGAGCATTGTCCCCAGCGACATCACGTCTCTATGCGCATTCCTAGCATAGCCGTTGGTGAAATTATCTTCTCGGTAGTTTTACTGTTTCAGTTTGTAAAGGCCCTTAAGACCTCCTCGGTGAGGTGTCACCGGTACTATCTATCTATCTATCTATCTATCTATCTATCTATCTATCTATCTATCTATCTATCTATCTATCTATCTATCTATCTATCTGTCTGTCTGTCTGTCTGTCTGTCTGTCTGTCTGTCCATCCGTCCTTCTGTCTGATTATCCTGTCACAACATCTGTGCCCCCCCCCCCCCAATCTCTATACTCTCTATACTCAGCTCTACTCTTCACCAATCTGTACTTTGTTGGTCCTTCATCTTTCCTTCCAGTCACACCCCACTCCCTTTTCCATTCACACACAAAGCCAAACACAAATAGTATTATACAGTTACTCCAGCCTCCCCCCTCCTCCTCCCAATCCCATGCCCCTCATCCTACCCCTCGGCCTACAGTACACGAGCACCTGCTTGTACTCAGCACGGATCAGAGAGACAGAGGAAGAGAGAGATAGAAAACGAGAGTGATGGAGAAAAAGAACATATAAACAAAGGCTGCGGTGCCTGAGAAAAGACTAGAAGGCAAAGTGTCAGAAGTTCAGAAGTGCGCGAGGCCTGGCCGTAGTTTCTGCCACAACTGCATCTCTTCAACACCGTGATTGAAATGCAGACCAAAAGATGAAGGATGGTAGCGAAGTGGCTTCTGCTGCTGTTTATTTGGTAACCGCGCGGAGAGCTAGAGATGAACGTACGGGCAGAAAATAGGGTTATAATGGAGGTGGGAGGAGAGGGAAGGAGCAGAAATCATACATATCTTTTCTTCAGAACACCGTAAGGTAGCGGGAAAAGTCAGGAACCACGACGAAACTAAAGCATTTTTATGCGCTTTCTTTTCTTAATGACAAGCTTTGTATATCTGTGGCGAAGAAGCTCCCCAAGGCTTACTCCGAGGGGCATGCCAGCCGCCTGCATTCCCCACTGAACCCAGCGCTCACACCGAGTCGGTCAGTGAACGCAGATACGGCCGCACCCCTTTTGTTTTCATGCACTTTTTTTGGTGCTCGATAGTGTGCGCGCGGAGGAAAGCACATGCCAGGAAGATCCTGTTCGAATTCTTCAAATGTGCGGAATTTGTGGCAGTTTAGTGGTCGCATTTGGATGGAAAAGTGGTATTTAACTGAGACACCGAGATTTAGTCCAAAGAATGCTAACTAAAAGCTTACTCGACTCGATCTCACATGGAAATCGTATTCCATTCTGTGACTCAACGTGAAACCCGTCACTAACCTGACAACTTTTGCACCGCTGTTGTTTTGTTTATTTTTGTTTTTATCACTATTCGCTTCCGTCTGCTGCCCGAAGAATTTCTGAAATTTTATCTCTGAATTTCCCCCTTGGATATGATTTGGACTTAGTTTTTACACAACGAACGAAGCTGACTCGGTTCGGTTTGGAGGTAAGTCTGAAATGCCGTCATCTTATACAGAATAACAAACAAAGCCACGAACGAATCAAAACAAAGGGAAACAAAAAATATTTTCTTAAGAGATTTGGAATCAGCGACTTGAAGGAAAAAACTAAAAAACTTCACCTACTACACGCCGGCATTTATGAGTTTGTGGGCTGAGTGAAATAGTCTAGCTCAGCAACACCTGTTTTCTAATGGCCTTGGAGAACGTTCTCAGTGTAGTCTGTAGTGAAGAGACCACAAGTGTGCTGTGGTTCTTGACCTTCTTGTGTGTGTGTGTATTTGTGTTTTTGGATCACTATTGGACACATGTAAGTTGTTCTATCTGCCTGTCGGTCTGTTTGCCTGTCTGTTTGACTGTTTGTCCTTCCGTCAGTATTTCATTATATTTTAACGTGTTTATCTCCTCTCCTCTCCCCCCTCCCAACCCCAGTTTTTAGTCTGCTTCATGATATCCCGCGCTATGTTTCCGCTCAGTATAAAAAAACCTGTCTAATATCTGTCTCTGCGGTGCTCTGTCTTTCCATTCTTCATTCTATTTGTTTTTGTTTTGTGCCCCCTGCCTCGCCTTAGCTGGTTGTCGGTTGTTGGTCTCTCTATCTAGTTGTTTGTCTGGAAGAGTCTCTCTGTCCTTGCCTGCCTCCCTCTTATAATCTATCTATTATCTGTCTCCCAGTGGCTGTTTATCTATTTCACCTTCTTTCTGAATTCACTTCGACATGATTTCTGAACCTCTGTAGCTACCTGCCTTGTGTCTGTCTCACTGTCTGTTCTCTGTGTGTTGCTTTTGGACCAGACATTCTGCAATCCTTTCCGTCCTCATGCTCTCTCATCTATTCACGCGTTCTCTCATATCTCTCTGGTATTTCTGCTTATCTCCAAACTTTTCTGGCACATATGGCTCCCAGAAAGAGAAAGCACCCCAGGAACCCTTCCCTCCCTCCTCCTCAGTCTTCTCCTCCCCTCTCTCTTTTTTCAGCTTTCTCTACTGCATGCTTTTTTTTCACATTAACTCCCTTTCCATAGAGATGAAGACGGGTACAATGCTATGCACCTTCATAGACACACATTTGGCTTTTGAATCAGATGACTTATTCAAGCAAAGGTGTCACTGAGCGGTACACACAGAGCCGTCTTTGATACACACGCCGTTGTATAATCTTGTAGATGTAATATGATTTGTCCAACCCTAGATCTTCAAACATATCCTTCTGTGTTCTGTTCTTGCTTCTATTGATAGCATTGAGTTTTGTACTTGATATAGGCGTGGGGCATGGATGGCAGGATTAATGGGTAGATAGATGGTGACTTGTGAGGATGGTAGGGTTAATGAGTGGATGGTCACTTATATGGGTGGCAGGGTTAATGAGTGGATAGATGAAGATCTGAGCGGATGGTGACTTGTATGGACGGCAAGGTTAATGAGTGGATGGTGACTTGTGTGAGTTGCAGGGTTAGTGGATGGCGACTTGTGTCGATGCTAGGGTTAACGAGCGGATGGTGACTTGTGTGAGTTGCAGGGTTAATGAGTGGATGGCGACTTGTGTCGATGCCAGGGTTAACGAGTGGATGGTGACTTGTGTGGGTGGCAGAGTTAATGAGTAGGTGGATAGTGGCCTGTGTGGGCTGTAGGATTAATGAATGGGTGGGTGGATGGTGACTTGTGTGGGTTGCAGGGTTAATGAGTGGATAGATGGTGACCTGCGTGGATGGCAGGGATGAGAGAATGGATTTTAACTTGCATCCATGGTAGGGTTAATGAGCGGATGGACAGTGACTTGCATGCATGGCATAGTTAATGAGTGGATGGATGGTGACTTGCATAGATGGCAGGGTTAATGAGTGGATGGATGGTGTCTTGCATAGATGGCAGGGTTAATGAGTGGATGGATGATGACTTGCATAGATGGCAGGATTAATGAGTGGATGGATGATGACTTGCATAGATGGCAGGGTTAATGAGTGGATGGATGATGACTTGCATAGATGGCAGGGTTAATGAGTGGATGGATGATGACTTGCATAGATGGCAGGGTTAATGAGTGGATGGATGATGACTTGCATAGATGGCAGGATTAATGAGTGGATGGATGATGACTTGCATAGATGGCAGGGTTAATGAGTGGATGGATGATGACTTGCATAGATGGCAGGGTTAATGAGTGGATGGATGGTGACGTAATGGATGGCAGGGTTAATGAGAGAATAGATTGTAACTTGTGTGGATGGCAGGTTTAATGACTGGATGGATGGTAACTGGTGTGAACAGTAGGCTTAATGAGGAGATGGTGACGTGTATGGATGAACCAAGCGATTCTGAGAAAAGCTGTGAATTCCTGTAATGTCATAGTCTGAGCCAGCAGGCTATATTCTCACTCATAATATACAGCCGCTCTGATTTAGATGAGTGATAGATTTGATAGAACATAATGTGGACTCAGTATCTGCTCGCACAAAAGTCAGTTCATCCTTTCTGTATTGTCTAAATCACTCTGCTTGGAGAAACTGGATTTTGTGGTACTGATAATACATTCTGTAGCCGTACTAGTGAGCCGTATCTCGGCAAATGCTAAGCTGTTGAAATAAACAAATAAATAAATAAATAATAATAAATAGAATTTCTCTAGCGCATTTCTAATAAAATTATTACTCAATGCGCTGTACATTGCATCAATGATTCATGCATAGACTTTCCAAATCTCATACTAAAACACGCACTCTTATCCATACAAACTTTCAGTTTCACACATAGACGCTCTTAGTCATATGGCACTAGGTTATATAATCAATTATAACATCAAAGTACAGAATAGAATTTTGAAAATTTAACAGTTTCGGAGGAAAAGGTAATGTTTTACGCTTTTCTTAGGCTTTCAAGATTCGGTGATTCACGAATGTTCAAGGGTATCTGGTTCCAGACAAAAGGTCCAAAATAGTTGAAAGATCTATGTCCTATAGTTTTATAGTTTTTAGATGGGGTTCTTAAGATTGTTTTGTCACTTGATGATCTTAGTGAACGAGATGGTGTGTAGGCTTGTAAAGAATTTTTGAGATAGCTGGGTTCGGTGTTAAGCAATTTTGTATGTAATTCTTTCTGTTATAGGAAGCCAGTGCAGTTCTTTTAACAAAGGCGTAACGTGGTCAGCTTGTTTTTTTTTGGTAATCAATTTGGCTGCGTTGTTTTGAATGACTTGAATTTTATACAGTTTATCGGATGTTACTCCAGCAAGAAGAGAATTGCAATAATCTATTCGAGATAAAATGAGTGAAGTAACTAAAGTTTTGGTAATAGCTTCTGTGAGGAAATTTCGAACTCTGCTGATGTTTCTTAGTTGGAAACGTGCATTTCTGCAAATATTATTTTTACTTGGGATGTGAAAGACATATCAGAGTCAAAGAGAACGCCTAGATTTTTTATACACGAAGATGATTTTATGATATGTAAATACATGGAAGGAGTAAATTCTGGCCGAATTTAAAATATCGTTTTTCAGCAAGGATCTTATTGCCGGAAGTTCAAACCAGAAATTCCTAGTAACATTTTACCATGCCGTTCAACATTTAAGTACATTCCACTTGATCGGAGTTTCCAAACTTCTTTGAAAATTATATATGACGACTGCATGCACTATTTCATTCCAGCCTGTGAAAAGTTAACTAGCAGCAGGTGACCAGCTTGAATTATCAGTGATAGTAAAGAGTTTTTGTTTAAATTGTTGGTATTTTATAATTTTTCTAACTCCACACGGGAAACGAACTAAACTGAACGGAGCTGAACTGAAGTGAGGTGAACTGAACTGACAAAGTTCATGGTGAAATATTTCTCAAACTCACTTTTTGATGTTATGAAGAGAAAATACGAAAGTCCCATTGACCGAATTCTCTGTGTACTTTGGAGGCATCAACTGCAGAAAGATAAATAACGTGTTTCACAATATAAAATATGTGAATAATAGCTAGCAACATGTGATAACGGTGACGATAAACAGCAACACCTGTTCTTGGCGGCGGTAGGGGAATAGAGAATTGGGGCTGGAGTTTGGGGGAGTTCAGGAGGGGCCGGATTCTCAGTGCTCTTGTCTCAACTTAGGATGTTATGAAATGATGTTATGATGTTATGCGGTTTCCAGCGGCTCCAATTTGACGCTGAGAGTTGAGAACTGAGTTTTGCCACGGTTTCTGACAGTCATGTTCACATCTCATACTTATCTTATCATTATTTTCACTTCGTTTTGCATTTTTATAACCACTGCCAACTTTTGTGTATCTGAAAACAGATGCAAGTATCACACTATCAGTTGATGCTTATGTTTGTCAGCTGACGAATAAAGTGCGTGGGGTACAAAGTCCAGGCCTCCGGAGGGAGAAGGAACTAATGAGAGAGAGAGAGAGAGCGAGCGAGAGAGAGAGAGAGAGAGAGAAAGAGAGAGAATCAAACAAACAGACAGAGAAAGAATGAGAGAGAAAGAGAAGCGGAGAGACAGAGAAAGACAGCTAAAGACGTAGAGGCAGAAAGTGAGACAGCAAGTGGAAGAGGAGAGAGAGAGAGATTGTTGTTTAGTGTTGCTTACTGTTAATAATATGTTTTCTGGACTATTTCATGGGCTTCATAGTGATAGTTCAATGGCTTTTGGACTGCCATGGTCTTGTCTTTAGCCTGGTGTTTGAGACACCAGCTTTTGCTCATAGATACGCGTTCTCTTCGTCAGTGTAACTTGCACTATTAAAACAACAGCAACATCAACAATAGCAACAAAACTAGAGCTTAAATCGACAGTACATGTGTCCGATCGTTCAGCACTCTGCATGCACTCCCTCCCCGATTTGTCTTGTTTCCAATCTTTTGCACTTCGTTAGAACCTTCAATTTCAAATATCAAAATTTTTATGTCTGAAAATTTTTAAAATAAAAATGGAGACGTTGGCCAATTTAATGACTTACAGTACAGGGAAAGAACAAAACAGAAACAAAAACAAAAAAAAAGAAAGAAAGAAACATCTCCGGCATCAGCGTGGATACGTTCACTCATCTGATCACTAAAACTTATTTCTAATTCCAAATGGTCTGTCAGTAATTACACTTAATCGGGCAAGAATATGACTTTTAATACAACATTCTCGAATTCAATCCATGTTTAAGATATCAAATTTCATCATGAGGTTTTATTTTCTAATATGTAATGGCGGCCTGAATTAGATCTTGTGTAATATTTCACAGCAAATGGGACTTCAGAGAAACATGCAGAGTATAGGTTAGAGAAAAGCAGGGAAATGTGACCTGATATTTACGTGAGCAATTTCATTTTGGCGAAATGCATCCTGTAATATTGTAAACACGCAGAGAAAATTTACTCAGTAGATAATTTCCCGGCATGCTATCTATGAAAACTGCGCATCCTCTGCTAGGTTCGACCCCACATGTTGTACGTGAGCTGTTTCTTTATGTCGTTAC
>OZ007574.1:8305546-8378046 GCA_963931925.1 Onchidella celtica | reverse complement strand
GTTGAGCCCTGCTAGAAGTGCTCACTTTTGCCCTGAAGCTCCATATAATATTTCACTCGGTCTTGCCTGAACTGCAACAGTAGTGGGGGGCAAATGTCCACGCTGAGTTTTAAATTTGAACGAGAGGATTCTTTTGGAATAATCACTGCGCCATCACTTTTAACTTTGCCGATAGTGTGTGTTCTGCCATACGTCAGTTATTGTGACCGCAAAAAATCTCGGCTAATTACTTGCGTATGTGAGCTCATAACTCTTTTTTTCTTTCTTTCTCGAAGTCTTTAAAATTCTCAAATGTGACCGTATTTTATTTTGTATTATTTTGTTTTACGGCGTTTCATGTTTTTGTTATTGTGGCTGTTATTAGCATTTTCTGGTATTACTTCTTACATTTGCTATTCTCTTCCTGATCCTCAAAGACATTCTCACCCATTCATTCCTCTCATGATCCATGAAAGAACAAAGAAAAAGAGACAGAGAAACAGGTGGAAGCTATACTAGGATGAAAATGTCCTGCTGCTTATTTATTTTCTTTTTCTTTTAAATATTTGTACTGTCATTATTTATTGATCCATTTGATCCCATTATCTATGCAAGTTGTCACAGATTTATTGATGTTATCTGTTTTCTTATTTAATTTTTTTTTTATCTGTTCATTTTCTATTTGTTTGTATTCACCCATGTATTTGCTGACTTTATTTATTTGTTCATTTATTGGTTTGTTGGTCCATTAGTTTGTTTGTTATTTAGTTGCTTTTTGTTTATTTCTTAATTAATTAATTTGTTTATTTATTTATGTATTCACGAATTATTTCTCATCATCTGTTATCAGATTGCAATGAGCGACATGGCGCTCAGACGGGCTATGAGCCACGGTGCCCGGGCACTACGTCACACCAGAGCCATGTTTACCACATCCACGGCTGATGAAGCTGCAGCTGCCACCTCAGTCAGTGGTAGTTCTCCCACCGACATCCCCGCCCCAGCAGACTCAGCGGATATTAAACCATTTATGGACATGCCAGGCCCCAAGGGCTGGCCGATCCTGGGATCTTTCCCAGAGTATTTTAAGAAAGAGAACCAAGGACAGATGCATGAATTAATGGTGAGTAGCCAAATGTGGGTGTGTTTCTTTGTCTCTGAAGGATCGTTGCTCAGTGCATTTACACCTCTTTTTTCTTTTTGTGGTTTTCCACGTTGTCTTTCTAGCCCCGAGAAGGGCTCCCAAACGGGCTGCTTCGTCTGTGCTGATGTTGGTCTGGTCTCTTCTCGTGTAGCCAAATGTGTTAGTGTTGCCTTGGTTACTATTGTTTGCATTATTGTGTGAGGTTATTGTGTTTTAGGATTTTGTTAGTTTGATCTCCGTCATGTTGTTCCTGCTGTTTTATTTGCCAGTGTTCTCGATGGTTGTGTTATCTGTGTTATTATCTGTGTCTAAATATGTTAATTATTGTCTCTATCTGTTTTTCCCGAGAAGCTGTAAATTTTGCAGCCGTAAGCATCCACTCCTTTTCCATGTAGAATTGCAAGCTGCTATAGGTCATCGCCTTTGTTGGCATTTTCCTTAGCATCTGGGAACCATGGACTCAGCAGTTTGGTCACATGGCCAGAAGCAGTTCCTTTGTGGGGTCGCATGCCTCTCTTTTGCAATACATTGTTATAAATTGGACTCAAAAGTTGTGTGTGAGAATTCCCAGATAGAACAACAACAGTAGTAACAAATTCTGCACTGAAAGGCACAGGAAATACATATTTTTTTAAATCGGCAAAATGATATGTAAACAATACACTGTTACTCCAGCTGGCTGATAAAGTTGTTGTCACAATTTTTATTGTTTTCATTTGGGACAGGCATCATATGGCAGCCATTTGTAGTTTTGAAAGTCCATAATTTATTAGGATAAATGGGATTAATATCAATATGTCCTATGTTTTTTTTTCCGTCAGACACTTTTTTTTAACTCGGGTGAAATCAAGATGATAGATTTTCACTAGGGTATTTAGAAACCTTTGATAGAAAAAGCAAAGACAGAATAGAAGCGAAAGTTTACACCTTAAACTGGTCACAAAACTTGACTATTTGTGCATTTCTCAGTCAGACAGGAATTTTTTTTCCATCCAGGTTTCACTTCCCTTTTACATGCGAGGGCACTTTCTGTTGGTTCCAAAAAACAAACAAACGAACAAACTTACACCACTGGAAATGGCGGGTGGCGGCCGATGGAAAGGAATGAAAAACAAATATTCTTTCATGTAGATATTCAAAAATTGAGAAGCCAAGAAGGAAACAGTTTCTCATGCATTTCAAATTTAGCTTTAAGGAGGTTAAAGATAACCAGATAAAGGAAGGAGATTACTGAGCCAATCTTCGGGGAGAATTGCAAGACTGAAGAGCTGTTTCGATGTAAGAGGGAATGTAAGAATGCGAGCCACCCACTTAACCTCCAACAAAAAGTTGTACACACAACTCGGAGCGCTGAACCTTTAAACTTGAAGTGCCACTTAAAATGCATTCTGTTCGGTGTTTATTTTATACCTCGACTTTACGTTGAAGTTTCCCTTCTCAATGACGTTCGCCAAGCTAGTGCGCGCTACCTGCCGCCTCTCAAGGGGGTTTCATTCTTTCTTAGGATTTATGTAATGAATAAATGAAATGGTGCGCAGTTGACGGCGTGCAAACCCTGATGGGGGCTGACCAAATTCAGCAGAGAAACGAGCAGGTTCACCCGGAAATATGTCAGAAAATTCCCCAAACACACGTTGACCCTGGCGATAAATTTTGAATGAATGGATTCTGGTCCATTTTGTATTTTTTAAAAATTCTTGTTCGTACCATCCAACTCTAACTTCGCAAAACTGAATGCTCACATGCAAGGAGAACTACGAGACAGTTCTCATTGGACTGGAAAAAAAAAATAGGGCGAATAGAGAAAGCCGTTTGTCGTAATGAGCAAAGTTCCCAGGCTTGTAAATTGAAAAGGAACGAGTCAAATGTACAAGCAGATTCTACTGGCAACGCCCCTCTTGTACGGCTGCACTTACTCTGCTGTTTTCTTCCTCACCTTCTTTTCTTCCAGTTAAAACACTTTGCTTTTTCTGTAGGTAAGAAATTCATCCGTTGCTTCTTGTGTTCAGGCATTTCTTCTCTCCTTTTCTGTCCGAGTTCCAAGTGGCGAAGGGTTTTAGGTGTGAAGTTCGCTGGGTACAGTTCGGCTGCTACAAGTTGTAAGACGCCGAAAGCACTTCGTTTACCACTCTAGCTTCAGTTTGGCGGGCCGAGTTTTTGTTCTGGCGAACAGCATTTTCTGCGTCTGTTAGAATTGTTGTACCTTTTTCTTATCAGCTGTTGTTGATGTCGCTGTTGTTCTTGTTGTGTTGTTGTTGTTGTTGATGTTGAGTGTTGTTGCACTTTTCTTTTTTTGAATATTTATACCACCGCAGTACAGCCCGAACTCGGCCATTCTGTGTTGATATTCGCGGTCAGTTTTTCCTATTTTATTTTTCTGGCATGAAATTGTTTCAGACTGACGCTTTGCTGAATTGATTTCATCCTCCCTTTCTTCTTACACCTCCATCTGAACTGCTTCCACCCTTTCAACCTGGTTCCGGATTTATTCTGTGTCGGTACCGTTTCCAAATAAACTTTTAGACAGTATGAATTTCACATTTCTCCCTGGCCACGCGTTTGTTCAATTACTATACATTATTCTCTGCTTTAACGGCGCTTTTTGTTTACGGGATAACTTGAACAACAACAACAACAACAACTACAATACCTTACAACGTTATGAAAAAAAAATTGGAAAAAATGATGTCTTAAAGGTAACACACTTCAAAAATATGTAAAGATATTGGCAATAAAGTCCTGATATTTTGATTTTGACATTTCTCTCTGGGCTTCAATTTCTTGCCCCTCTCCCCTTCAATATCTCCTCTCAGGTATTCCCAGTGTGATGTCTTTGTCACTTTAAACGGCAACCTCTCTCTCTGGTAAAAGTTCGGTTTCTGTACTGTTTTTCTTCTTTAGGATGGGGTTGCAACTTGTTTGTTTGGCTTTTCATTTTGTCTGCTAGTCCAAACAGTTGTAGTTCATGCACATACTAAGAAAATAGATTGGACTTGAAGCTGACAGAAACCATGTGATCATTTATTTAAATGCGCGGATATGTCCGAGCCACTGGTTTGCAAACATGTCCTAAAATGAGCTCATTATGAGCTTTCATTGCCTCGTACTTTCCCCTCTCTTGCTCTGTGTGTATGAGAGTATGTGTGTGGGTGTATGTATGTGTGTAAATATGAGAGAGAGAAAGGGAGAGAGAGAGAGAGAGAGAAAGAGAGAGATTTACGTATGCTTTCGGAACTGTGACTCCTACCTAAAGAAACACACTTATTTCTATGCTCAGAGATAACTCATAATATATAAAAAGGATAACCTCTTGGATATACTATAAAGTACGCGTTGGGTGTGGAGTTGATATGCCCAGATCAGCTGTTTACGTAAAGATCAGGGTTCGTGTGTTTCCCGGAAAACGGAGGCAAAAGAACCCAGCTGAGATTTGTCAGAAACAAAATATTTTGCCGGCATCAAAATGAGGTTAGGACCATTCCACGGTAACTGGCGGACGTTCAGACAGTACTTTTTAAGAAAGAAAAGGCCACTAAATAAATAATCAACCATTTATTTCAAAATGGATTAATCAGTCCTCCCGAAAAATGGTACAAAAATGATACCAGTGTGTTTGAAAATTAAGATCAGTCCATTCAATTGCCTTCACTTTAGTTGGTAACTAATGGGACAGAAAAAGTACCATGTTTTTTACACAGCAAAATGAAACTGCAAAATTTGTGAAACCAAACCAACAGGATTAGTGAAGAATGTTTTTCTACATCAAAAAAATGTGTTTAAGCGTACAGAAAAGCATAAACAATCAAGTTTTACTTTTAAGCACACTGGTTCTATTAGTTTGAGGAACTAATGGGACACAATCTTGGTAAATGATGGGAGGTTGTAAACATGTGCTCTTTTCCAAGATGGTCGCCAGGTTACATGATCACGCAAGGAAGATAATGGTAACCAAAAGTGTTAATTTAATTACTACCTTTTACGATACAACCATTAATTTTTTTCCCAGGCATGGTTTGAAAAATGCCTTTAAGGTAACGTATTACCTGGAATGTCTCGTTAGTGCAAAGTTTGACCTCCGCTTTAATGGGTAGTGCTTGACCACATTCCTGCAGTGTGACGTTCAGACTTTTTCTTTCATTTTCTTTTGGGGGGGGGGGGGGGTGTCGGATATCTGGAGCAAACGTCCTATTTGTATGTGTTCATTAGGGAAAAACCTGAGTAAGAAAAATTGGTCCTTGTGGCAAGCGTTTCTGATTTTTGCGAAAACGTCCTGCATGAGTCTTTGAGCACATCTACGGCAAGACTGCTAAATATTTTGCTGCGTACAGTGCTGTGAGCAAATATTTTTTTCCTAAAAATTAAATGCAGCCTTATGCATGGTGAAAGATTTTCGTACAGTGTATTACACTCCATCTGTCTGTAGGCAGGAAATTTTCCTTTCCTTATAACTACCGGATATTCCAGCCTTTAAACAGGGTAACAAAATTATATCGTAGAAGGGAAACATAATCTTATTAAAATTGTTGAAATACCAGCTTCATTTTCTCAGCGTTTTGGACTTTGCATGAAGGGGTGGGTGGCCAGCTGGTACAACATACAGATCAAACATGCCTACGGTCACTGCCACACCTAGACTCTCTAGCCCCGCTAGTCCTGAAGTCACACAGCTTTTACTGACCGCGGACGTGCGCTCGAAGAGGACATGAAGGGGACATAGGCCCTTGGGGATTTTATGGACACCACATTCTTGAGCGGTCAGTCGGCTTGACAGAGGAACTGATGAGGAAAGGATGACTAAGAACAGAAACGACATGAATGACCCTTGCAGACAAACATGACCGGTCTGGAAGGTCAAGTTACCACTTGGAGGACTCATGGTCAGTTGGAAAGGTCAGCAGGAGGAAATAGAGGTCCAGTATAAACAAAGCCAGCGTGTCAGAGATTGCAGAATTGAAAAGTCGAAGTTGAGTGCCATACCCGGACGTATGCAGATGTGGTCAGGCAGTAGTCTGAGAAAGGGAGAAGGGAAGTAGGGGAAGGGTGCCTTTACAAACGTCATCACTATGAAATATAAATAGAAGCGGTCACTCTGTGTGTGTGTGTGTGTGTGTGTGTGTTTTAACGGATGACGGGTTCATACTTAAAGAATGGCGTATGGACGGCGAGAACGTAACCAGGTATACGTCAACTGATCATGGACGTAATCAGATCAAGAGCTCAATAAATTGCAATGAAAGAAAAAAATCTACCCGAGAAGATAACCGTATACACTGTAAATCTTATTCTGCACCACGTCCTCTTGTTCCGTGCATTTCGCCACGGTAAATTTCCAGTCTAAATTGGGAATAGAATTGCCAGCTTAATTAATCCCTGAGTCAACAAGTCTGCGTTTTGTGGCCTGTCCGCCCACGCCATTCTGACGTCCTAGAACATCTACCAGTGGCCAGGTTCTGTCTACACTTGCTGCACAAAGACAAGGTCTTCATCTCTGAGAGTTTCACCCCAGACTAAGCCATCTGTTCTATGTTCACAATTCGAGTTAGATCGAAGCTCGCATTACTCGATCTTATCACACAATCAGATCCTCTCGCCCACTCTAAACTGCCATTCTCTGTCAGCTATTTGTGTTGTGTACAAGAAAACGCATTCAGACATGTAAATACATCTACCCCGGGTGTTTGCCTGGAGAATAGATTCGTCTTCCGCTGCCAGAGAACGCCGGTGTTTGTCCCGAGTTTCATTGAGCAAAACACCGAGACAGCATCAGAGTTTTTAGATCCTCTTGTCTGCCGTTTACGAACCGAAGTTCTCAGCTGTCAAAGATTTCCATCTTGGTGCCAGATCTCGAGTCAAATGGTGTGTATGACGTCACGGAATGTGGGAAAGTGTCAGAGAAGATGGAGAACTTGACGTGTTTACATGATGCTTGTTCCACCGCTGATGTACTCGCATTTGTCAGATAATTCCACACAAAAGGGATCTGGGTTCTGCATTCACAAAAGCGCCATTCACCCACGCATCCTTACAGACAAAATTGAATTCAAAGGTTTAACTGTAAAGAACGTTAAATGATGTCGACCATTTATTTTTTCGAAACAAAACAAAAGAAAGAAAGCACTGTAGATACGCGAATATTTGACACCGAAATTTGGCAGATTTAGCGACCGACCCCCTTCCCGTCCTAAATAGTTTTCAATAAAATATTGGGCATGTCATCATGAGCTGTTTGGTGTATCACAGATGCATATTATATAGGAATATTTTAACTTCGTGTGCTAAGCAAACAGGTAGAGGGCACCTTAAACTGGCCCGGTCTAATATTATGGAGTTTTGTATATGAAATTCTGGAATCTCCAACCAATGTCCCTGAACTGTGACTTGTAAAACATTTAGATTTACCACAACATTTTCTATAGCTGTCAGAGAGACCCAGCACTGAAGATTCTCATGATGACCAACATCTGCAACGACTAATGTCAATTTTCACAACTTCACATTGTCCAAACGTTTCAGTACAAACCGTCATCCATCTCATGTAGTGTCGTATCGATGATTTTTTTTTTTTTTAAATAGCTAAGAATGCCCTATCAAAAGTCATCATTGCACATGGTGAGACCTATATTCTCACAAAGTGATGTAGAGATACCTTTAATAGTTTGGAAGTTATAAGTAGAAACATTTTTGCCACATCCAAGAATAACAACAGGGACCAAAGCCCTGAAACATTTTCTTGCAAAATTGAAAAATTTTTGACACGTCAGTGCGTGAGCTGTACGACGAAACACGACAGGCTCAATATTGGTTGCAGTTGTTGCACAAAAACGTGGCAGTATACAACAACAGTGCAGCGGAGCGCTGCAGACTTTGCGCTGAAGCAGTTTTAAGAAATTGCAGACGTTCAACAATAGTTTCCCCGCTTCCAGATCACTGCTGTGCTCTAGGTGACGCCTTGGATACGTTTGTCCACACTTTGCTGATAGTGCAACCCATTTTTTTCCTGGATCCGTTAAATGTGTTTCATTCTGTAAACTTATTGTGTATCCAGATTTAATTAATGCCGTGGTTCAGTGTTCTCAATTTTTTCCCATTATCTGAACAAAAGAAAGGTCTTGGAAAGTTTCAGCGCTTCCAAATTGTAAGGGTTAAATATTTATCCGCCAGAAATCTGAACTGCGCGCACCAAGGGTTCAGCAAGAACAACACTTCTTGTTTGTTTGTCTGTAGTGATGATGGATTGGATGTTGGATGTTTTCTTATCTCAGACACCTCTTCTGCACTTGTTTCCTTATCTTCCTAATGGCCTGTTCAGTTTTGTTTATCTACGTTATTGTCTTGAAGGCATCATGTTTTCTTGAGAATATGTATATAAAATATTCAGATGTCTTTCTTTCTTTCCTTTTTAGCCTAAAATGACATAATAAATTAAATTAATGTCTGCTTTCAGTATTTGTCGGAAGGGTTTCCCCTTCAGTCGACATGTCCTGACAAGAATGAAACTTGTCAGAGCGAAAGAGCTAATCTCTGGTTCGGAGACACTGCAATTCAGGCAGTGTCTTGCGGTGAACAAGTTCTCTAGTTTGATTTCAGCAGACCACAAAAAGATGATTAATATTACCTTTAACTGGTAACACATTTCCTATACTGGCCCAAACATCTCCAGAAAAAACAGATACTGACATTTCTACAAAGGAATTTGATATTATTTGGAAGCAGGGTAGAAATCTGCTCTGGTCACGACAATGAACTCTGTGATAGGTGGGCGGTACTTGTAAATCCGGTAACCCATTTTTCTCCCAAACGAATTATTTCTCTACCTTACCTTTGATAGAGACATGATTATCTCTCGCAGCGGGATGTTCAAAGAGGCGGGGAGAATCTACCGGAATGTCAAAAGTTTATAACGTGATTGAATACAGGTCATTCTTGCCAATTTTCTCCCCAGTTTGAAAAGCCATTTGCGGTTTTCCTATTATTGTCATTAACATTAAAATACTTATTAATTCCCGTGCAATATGGAACATTCATGTCTCAAAAACAACAACAAGCAACCCCCACCCCACCCCCACAAAAAACGTCATTACACCAAAACTCCCACGGAAACGCTGAAATTGAGGATGATTATTTTAGGACTCAGTTCTGATGAGACACTGCCGCCCACACTGCTGTCAACCATACTTGAAATAAACCCCATGGTTTCAGAGAAGTGATGACAAAAACTGGACAGATTTGATACTTTTCCCGATCACGCAGCCGGCTATTATTTCCCCCATGTCGCGTTTGATCAGAGACGCCCACTAGAATTTGAATTTGGGAGTTCTACTTTGTTACGGAAAAACACCGTAGGTCAATTTTGTAGAATGGAAAGTGCTCCATCTATCTATTTGGGATGTAATTTTGTACCGATAATGGTTCAACTTGGTCATCCAAAAATTGAAAGAGAGCAAAGAATAAAGCGTGTCACAACGCGAAATGGTTTTTGGGTCTCCTGCAAAATTTTGATCTCGGGACATACAATCTTTTTCCATAATACGGCTGAGTTCTTTTGTCTTCATCCGCTTCACTGCATATAGCTGAAAAATATACTGTTCAGCGGATGGCGCTGAGGAAATGCAATGCAATTCCAGTATTTGTCAGCCAACAGTGGCGGAAGGGAGCAGCCAGATTCGAACTCGGCGTCTTTTTCCGGTTCTATTTTGTTTATTTAACTGATAGAGGCGCTGAAGGATAAGAGACATACGCTCGCAGAGTTAGGCGGCGTATGTAGGCGTGAATTGGTTGTGGTAACAATTGGATCTTTACGACATAGTGAGATGAATGTTCTGGAAGCTGAAAGGCCCTACACTGCGGCTGGCACCCCTGGGATACTGATGAGAGATGTCAGCAAGATGGCTTGGTTGGGGGTGGGAGCGGAATGGGGTTGGAGGGGGGGGGGAGCGTAGAGATTGAAGGAAAAGAGCTGTCGACGCTCTCTGTACCCCTTTCAACATGTTGCTGTCGGTGTTGCAACTGACAGACGAGGTTTTTCTGGTGTCTTCTTTAACGCTGTCTGTAGAGCATGGTTGTGGCGCCGTTGTGGGTCCTTCATAAAGTGGAGACGGCAAATTTAACATTGGTATTGTACGACGTAGATAAATTAGTGGACTGTCAGTGGCAACAGATCGCTCCCAATCTTTCCCAGGCCAAAACGAAACTTTCTGTTGATTGTTGCAGTTAGGACAACAAAGCTATGAAATCATTTGCAGCCTGGTCAAGACGACGAAAGTGCCAGCAGGTGCGTGACAAGCTTGATGAAGTGACCAATTTAAAACAACAACAGCAGCAACAACATTTGTATGAATTTTTAAAATTCTCCTTCATTTTGTGTTTTCTTTTACCCGACGAAGGTCTAGCAGAACCGGAAAGCGTGTTGTTTCTTCTTGTCTAATTTTGTGTTGGGTTTATTGTCACGTTTCTTTACTTTTTCTAGCTGGACTTTGAAACTTGTTTTGTTGTTGTTGTCGTTGTTTTTAATGTTGCTGCCATTAGCAGTTTTCATAGTTTGCTAATCCGTTTTTCTCTCTCTCTGTCCCTGTCTGCACTCCAATATTGTCACCACCAGTAGCTGAGAAGTCAGAACGTTTGCCCTGATCACTGTTCTTATCAGAAATCTGAGAATTTTTTTTTTGTATGTTTGTCTGAAGAGAAGATGATTTCCGCAAGAAATTCATTAATTGCAGCAAAAGCGCGAATGAAATCAGTGAATTAATGTTCCACAATAAATGTCACTTTTTTCTTATTGCCACAGATTTGTGTCAAAAATTGTTTCCAAAGAGTTCTGTTTTGAGTATTTCACTATATTTACGACTCATCGACTCGGCTCCTATCATGTCTAAGACCACAGAAAAATCAGATTTAATTGTTGTTGTTTTTTTTTTTTTTACTGAGTTCAGATCTGACGAAAGGGAATTTTGATTAAATCAATATAATTTAGGCATTTGTACCTTGCTAGTAGTTTTGGTCGAGGGAATTCTGATCTTCAAAACTCCATCTGGTTTTGTAGCCAACGGGTCGTTTGGGCGCTTCAATGATCACAGTTGTCCTTTTCAGAAATCGTAGGTTTCATATCTTGAGATGGTATCTTGAAGCGGTGATTTCGCTGCTGTCAGACGTGTGAAAATTTACACCTACTGAAGTGCTTACTAGTGCATAAAATGCAACCTCACACCGGATCCGATCCTTCCCAGCGTCAGACTCACCGGATGAGGGAGATAATGCATTCATTTTGCCAGCCCGAAATCTACCAAGTGGATCTTAGACCCATTAATTACCAGTGGAGCTTTAAATCTGATTTTGTTCTTTGAAGCGGAGAATAATAATTATTTGATTTTCAGATTATGTTCAGCGAGTTGGTCCGTTTGTTTGTTTGTGCTTGTGGTTTTACAGTGGGTCACACGGGAGACTGGCCGTGGAGAGGAAAATAAAGAAATGAAGTCGATGGAACTAAGTGGCGAGAATGACTAAATTAAATGTAGGAAAGCTGGAAAAACGCAACTGAGCTCATTGATGGTCTGTACGGCGGAATGGTACAGGTGGCGAAACTTATGAAGACACCCCCCCCTCTCCCCAACCCCCCCCCCCCCCCCATGAGGGGAGGAGGGCTGAATATAAAAATAGCAGACAGACATCTGGTAATTAATTTTCCGACCCTCATCTGTTGGATTTCTGCATGCCCAGACTCCCAGCGACTCAGCTGGCAGCTGTTATCTGCAAATAGCTCTCTATCCCTTAAAGATAAGTATGTGTAAGTTGGCTGGTCAGTGGGAGTTGTCCAATCACCTGCATGCTGGTGAGTCGAAATGCAGTGTTTGCCATTGGCCACTCTGATCTATTGATCAAGTGTTTAAGCACAGCGCTGCTCGACGTGAGCTCTTCTCCAAGGTGTCCAATCAGATAGCCCAGACATACTAATTGCCCAGACGAAAGTGTCTGTAGCCTTGGTGAATGAGAAACCCTGCAGGGCTGACGCTCATAGCTTGTTCCTCAAGACGGACATTGTTCTGTGTTCTGGTGGAGAATCCCTGCTGCGGGAGACGGGCACTGACGTCATCTTGTCTGGACATGGCGTAATAATGGCCGTCTGGCTAACGTAAGCAGCGTCTGGAACCCTAGTCTGTTGTGACGCCGGCTTTGTTTACGAAGACTTTCATGAGATGGCTTTTAATTGCGCGTGGCGGATGAGATTTCTTCCTCACCTAAACGTTGGGCATGAAGAATTGATAGACAGTTTTGGACGCTATGTTGAGAGCGAGGCTGGTATGATGCATCCATTTCTCTTTATCTCCCCCCTCCCCCCACTATACACTCGTAAATGTAAATGAGGGACCAGTTTTCCTGGACACGTGACTCCTTTGAGGTTGCTGATGTTGTCCCAGATCAGGAGAAGATGAATAAATGGAAACCGTCAGCGAGAAGACAGCGGAAGAAAAACAGTTTCAAGACGAGAATGGGGACGAAATTGTTGTGTGGTAGATGTTGGTCTCTATAGATCATCTCTTGGAACTGACCGCAGATGAAGATGGAGTAGAGGATGGAACGAGTTTACCAATGTTGGCTGTAGCTGTTGTCGGTTGATTCTCTGTAAGCTATAAGAACACCTTAAGTGATGGTGGTGATGGTGGAGTTGTGACGGGACACAGATGTATGGACTCTGGGCTAAGGAGTTGAGTTTGTTCCATTATAAACCATTCATTCTCTTACGTGGTGATTAGTCATTATAAAAAGCCGCTGATTAGGAAACCAAGTGGATTCTTACCTTGGGAAGTTAAAGAGTTGTTCCAGTCCGATAGTTTCCTAGTCCCACTTCCTCAGCTCACTTAAGCCTGGAGCGTACATATACATGCGACTTGTTCTCGTGTTGCAGTCCTGTCATAGTTTCATGTTCCAATTAACTCTGCAAAGCCCTCGCGTTTGGCATTTGTGTGCATCCCCATTCATTCGCTTAGATATGAGAAATTGGGACGCTACTGCAACAAAGTCGCATGCGAGCACTTATCCTACATGTCAGCAGAGGACACAGAAAGTGATACTATTCGCAGGCGCTCAGTCTAAAATTTTCAGCTGAAGAAATAAGCTGAAAGTCTTCATAGTTAAGCCTTTGGCGTTTCCACCTCGCTTTTCTTGCCGTTTGCCTTTTCTTGGTAACGCAATGGTAGTGATAAGTGTATGAATGATCCCCCTATGAATCAAACCATGGAATGCTGCGGGTAGACATTTGAGTCCAGTATATGCTGACTCGGGGAAACCTTGTCTTCTTTGGATCCATCCATTTGGGTAAAGTTGCCTTGGGGAACAGAGAGAAAACCAATTTAACGTGACCATCATGACAAATGTTTCTCAACATCGTCAGTGCGAAAAACAGAACTATAAACACCATTGTCTTCACTACCGGGGAAAAAAAAACAACAGCCACCATTTCTACCGTTCGGCTGCCGTCATCCTTATCACCATCATCATTATCGCCGTCGTCACCATCACATTTGAATCACAGTTCAGCCACCTGTCCGTGAGACCCATGACCTTAACAGCGGGTAGTGGTGGGCCCGTCTGATAGGGTCTCCTTCTGGCCGACGGCTCTGTTATATTCTGTCTATCGTCTTGCTTTTTCCTGGACAATCCGACCGTCATCGGGCGGCGTGCTTTCACCAAAGTCGAACTCAAAACTGTTGTGAAGCGTGCGGACGGTTGGTGGACGCTTCTGGTAGGATCTCCTACTGTCGTTTCATTCTATTATATTCTGTCAATCGTCCTGTTCCTTCCTAACACAATGTGAGTCTTATCGTGTCGATGTGCTTTCTCCAAACTCAAAAGTCAGATGACCTTAACAACAGAAACCTTTGGTTTGACGTAGGCAGAATAATAGAGCCATGTGTTGCTCTTCAGCCCTTGTTACCGGAGGGTATGAGATTAAACCCACCCGCAGTTGTGCGCTTAATTGGCGGTGCTTGACGTCATGCGGTTGTCTGACACGCGCTCTCTCCCAGCGTCTCCATCTAGTGCCGCCCTGGGCAAGGGGGAAGAGTCAGACATGACTTGTGGGTAGGGGATTACTCAAAGGTCATTGGTCACCTCGGTGTCAGGTACTCGCAGTGTTTACCTGGAAGCTAGATCTGAGGATATACAAGACATCGCAGTAAAGTTCAACGCGCTTTGATTTCCTGGCTAGAGAATGCAGTCACCCTCGCGGCTTTGTTGTTACAAAACAGTCCCAACTCCCCCGAAATACCGCGCACAAAAACTCAGGCCGATAATACTCGAGCGCTTTAATCGGATCTAGCGGAATGTGAGGGGTGTCTTGAGATGTTTTATGCCTGCAGGGAACACAGGTTGCGTTGTGTATTTAGCCATTCTTTATGATAAAGTTAAAACCTGTTTGGGATCCCGAGCGAATGATGCAAATATGCGGGTTAGATTTATCATCCTCTGAAATACATGTACGATTATTCGTAAATATAGACGACCATGAGTTTATGTGATAATTCAGGGAAAATTTGTGGTGTCTGCGTTCCCTCCCTCCCATCACCCGCCCCATAATCATCGACAGTTCTCTTACATAATTATGGCGTGATGACGCCGCTTTATGTAAGATCGTATCTGTATTATTTTGTTCCCCTTTCCTTGCAGTCGAAAACACCGGCTGGTGATGAGCAGAGATATTACGCTAATGTAACGCATTAATTTACGAAACTGAAATTTGTCCCATATTCGCTGTATGCTCATATTTGCCTCTAGTCTGCAACCATTTATTTTGAGACGACTTTTTCACGTTCCATCGAGGTACATTTTATGTTGGGAGTTTGTTGAGTAAATGCATTGCTCGTGCCTCGTGCAACATGAACAGCTTTATCGTGGAGATATTGAACTTTACTGGATCAGTTTGCGCACTTGCAACCCCGCATAGAGCGGTGTCAGAAATTATCCATACTCGGAAGCGAGTCGGTGGTACCTGTCATGTTTCACAAGAAATTAGTTATTTACACCTCCTTGGTCGCATGCAGGACTGTTAGTACCAGTCGGCAACTGCAGTTTTTCATACAGGCGTGAAATTTGCACCTGGTGACAGCCGCACACGGTGCGTGGAGAATCAAATCAATTAATACTGTTCAGGCCCAGTTCAACACATAACCAAGCTCTCGCTGTTCACACGCTAACTAGCAAATTGTAGAAATAATTGTCCAGGTCCACAATGAGTTAACAGTGGTTGCCACCGGCTGGACGCTGCAGACCCACACTAGAAAACTGATGGTACTAGGGATAATAAGGCCTAACAACGACGTACTGTTTGTAGCGTTGTCGTCTCCAGGTCTACTGGAACTCATTGTTATGGCAACTTTACTGCATAGTATAGCCGCCGAGCAATTTGGCAGCTCGGCCATGGGTAATCACAAGATGTACAGACATTATCACACATCGTCGTCATTATCAAAAGGACCTGCAGCTGTCGACTAATGCAAGATTAGCGTAGATTTTGAAGTGGGGAGAATTTTTTTTACACGGCGATTGTATCACAGAGTACACCAAATTTGTTGAAATTCAAAATGTATGTGTTGTATGAATGCTTCATTTTTCACTTTCATTTTCACCCAGTGCATGTAAAGTAAACAGATAAATACAGAGTGTCTATTTTTACTATATAACACGAAGGTTTATGGTTGAAAATAATAGTAACAATAATAATAATAATGTAATATTGATGATAATAAAACAATAATAATAAAAGTAATAATAATAACATATTTATACAATGCGAAGTTTGTATTTTCAATATATTCAGCTATGATAGCACGCTGGCGTCCAAATAGATGTAAGTAAAAAGAACAAGTAAGTAAATTAGTGAGTAAATAAACAAATAAGCAACTAAATAAATAGCTCTGGCCCCATTTATCGTTAACCATTATTGGCTGATAAATGAATTCATAAATAATACTCTCGCCCTTGACCTACGGGTTTTCCTACCTGTTATAGAACTGTGCTTTACACAAATCTTATTACGAACCTAGTATAAATCTTATTATGTTGACATGACTATTACGGCCGTGTCACGTTAGTATTGTTTTACCTTTCGTTGTTGGTGGCTTAATCTGCGGAATTTAAAGTGCACAGGTTCCAGACCGGCGGACTGCAACAAACATGAGCAGGGTACTTAACTTCTAAGTATTTGGGTTCATAGGTGAAGAAAGAAGGAGAGAGAGAGAGAGAGAGAGAGAGAGAGAGAGAGAGAGAGAGAGAGAGAGAGAGAGCATAATTATGTACATCAGTCCAAGCAGTTGGAATTAGATTAAGCGTGGCACCAGGTGTGGGGAAAGACAAAACACCTTTGAGTTGACCTCTTTCGTGATCAATTTGCATAATTCATAGCTGAATTATCATAGACCCCTTGGTACGGCATCGCACCGATTCAGTGACTCATGGTAAACTCCACTGTCTGGCAACTCAGCACAGGGCCTTGTGCATCTGCCGTGCCGGTGAATATACAAATACATAATTAATTTGAAAGTGCGATTCCTTCAGGGAAGATACGTTGACTGAACAGCTCCCGAATGTCTGTGTATAACAACGTGAGTTGGCATTTGCTGTCAAGTACATGTTCATTTCCATAACTTTACAAAAAAAAAAATGAAGTTGACTGCTCTCCTCTCCCACCCTCGCCAAAACTCATACAGAAAGTGGAATTTTTCTTTGGAAGAGGCTAGAGACACCTAAATCGGGTCCTTCTTAGATATTTCCTTCTTTTATTGTGGGGGGGGGGGATTTACGGTAGTTTATACATGAATAAACATGAAATTACTCAGGTAAACTGAGCAAGGGGCGTTCTGTAAGCCCAGTGACCCGCCTTTCCAATAAAGAAATTTGATAGATCAAATTTCCTGAGTAAATTTTTTCTTTCACTATCTTCCCACATTGTGAGACGGCTGCTTTCTTTATTAGATCTAATTGTCTACAATAGATGTCTTGCAAACATACAGACGAGAGAGAGAGAGAGAGAGAAAGAGAGAGAGAGAAAGGGGGAGAGAGAGAGAGAGAGAGAGAGAGAGATTTATGTAATAACATCTCTCAGTGGCGGTTTAGGCAACATTCCACACTTTATCTGTTGTATCGCACCGAGTGACTGGGGTACAAGTTCTCTCAGTGCAATATCTAAGCCAGGAGAACACATCCTTAACCGCCTTAGGACGGCCCACTCAGACACACAGCTAAAACGCTTTACTCCCCGCAACCTTCTCTACCAGTCGTTAACGTTTTTTTTTTTTTTTTTTATTTTCATGAACAAAAGCCCAGGATGTCATGAAGAAGATAATCCAGGCAGATTGCCAGGTGTCAAAAGATTAAGCGTATTCGCTGGATCAATTTACCTGGGCAGTCGTTGACTGGTTGTTTTGGCCTCCTGGAACTAGAGAAATTACTTTGAGACAAGACTTGGCGTGGCACTGAACAGAATTCTTTAAAGATACAGGCAAATTTTCTCCCAAGTACTTTTCTGACATGCCAGGCTGTACATTATAACAATTGCCATAACTAAATCTTTGCTTGGCATACAAAAAGCGTGTCAACTGAGCTCAGAATCTCCCCACTGAGATCCCCGTGTTTACGGAGCATCTAGAAACAATTGGTATTCCAGGCCTTGGCTTGCCATATAACAGTCAAACCCAGTTTTAGACATTGTCATTGTCATACAAGCATAGATTTATATAACGAGACTGACAGATTGAAAGGAGGCACATACTGGAAGTGAGGCAAACACACAGGCGAGGTGTTAAATGGATGAACAAAAAGACATACAGGAGACCGAAACTTCTGTATGATGTATCAGTGCAGATTCACTGAACATTGTTACCCGTAAATTTCAAACCAGAACGCAAGAGATACTGACATGGTTCTGTTTCCGGTGTGGATATGACAACATAATCAGTGTACTCTGAACAGCCAGGATACAGGCAGATTATTCATGTTCTGATAATGCTTTCATTGCACTTGGCATCACAGAACTTGCACTGCTGGACATTTTTTAATGTTCTAGTACTCACAATACAAGTTGGTGTAGGTCATAACATTTGCATGTTTGACTACTACATGACACCACCCAAATACACTGTTTGATGCGGACAATCTTAGACTGGCTGTGGAAACCGAAAGTGTGAGCACTAAAGCCACAGACTCACAGGTCAAGACAGATCTCGGACTAAACGGCCAACCTTACCTGCCAAGTTTAACCTTTGCGGCCGGGTGACCGCATTACTGAAGATCGGTGCCACAGATTATTGCTCTATAATTATATAGTGCATTGGTCAGTCGGTCATTGACTCCAGTTCTCCTACCCCCGGGCGTGTATGAAATTATCATTCTCAGTAATTAAGTCATTTGGAAGTGCACATGTACTAAACTTGACCATGTTTGATAGCGGAGACAAAACTTCAAGATTCGGGCTGACATTATGAGAATTGGGATTCAAGAGCTCTCTATGATGTCCCATTGACATTGATGTACGTTATGCTGCACTGTTAACATGGCACTTGGTGATCTGCCTTGCTACGCTAAGGGCACCGACCTATGCCCGGTCCTACCCCACTATAATGTTGGTAACGCAATGACTCTGCAGGTCTGTTTTATCTCGGTTGCATTGTGAAATGTGGACCAGTGAGTTAAACTGGACCTCGCGCGCTACCGGAAACGAAACAAGTCTGTCTCACTAGCAAGAGCGCGTTAAAACTGTCTTGAATCAGCCAGCGGAAAGAGAGACCTCGGACACAGAGTCAAAACTGATGCAAGGCGCCACCAGCTTTAGTGTTGATCTAAAAAGGGTACAGTATGGCACCATTTCAGAACGCCGGGGATGGTAGGACTGTGTTCACACACACTTTGAATACGTCATCAGTTATCAGACCCCTGAAAATAACGCACGTATATTCATATAGACAAGAACGGCGACAGGAGAAAACGCCCTATAAGGGAATTGTAACACATAAAATATTTACCTTTAAATTCAAGAGAAGACATGAGAAACTCACTTGAGGCCTCAGACTTGTGACAAACATGGCAGGATCTACATCTGACTATTGTTGGCGTGTGTGGACCATTCAGTGCGTAACTGCCCAAAATTTCAGTAAATTTCTACCCCGAACAAGGGAAGGACATGGTTCCGTATCCAGACATGACATCCGAAACATTCGTTCATGTGGACAAAAGGTGGACAAAATTTCCACGCTAGAAAATAATTACGGTGTTGACACAGATCGAGCTAGATCAGATGTTTTTTTGCATTTTTTTGTTGTTGTTGTTTATTTCATAATCTGTATTGTTTATTTTGTATACTTCTTTGTCTGAGAATTTGGCGAGTGTTGTCTGTTGAGTGTAGCTGCATTTTTTTTTTTTTTTGTAGTCATGTGGCATTGAGAATGAAATAATGAAATTGCAATAATTTTTATAATTTCCACAAAA
The DNA here is from genome assembly GCA_963931925.1 of Onchidella celtica. Lineage (NCBI taxonomy): Eukaryota > Metazoa > Mollusca > Gastropoda > Systellommatophora > Onchidiidae > Onchidella > Onchidella celtica. The sequence goes on along the minus strand of OZ007574.1, from coordinate 8,358,452 downwards.
CCCGATTTTCTTTTAAATTCTGATTTATTTACGCGCCCCCATCTCGTATGTTCATTGGCCTCGGCGCTCTTGCGTGGACTTTTCAGAAAACCCAGTACGGAACTTTGCAAATTGCAAACATCTCAGCCCTTCTCCCCCTCTATCCGCGAAAAATATAGGCGTAGAAGACTTGAACAGCCCCCCTGACATGTTTTTTAAAATCGTCGCTTCATTTTAGACCCCCGTCTGTTTTCTTTCTTAAAGACCTTGTGTGTCTTGTTGATTTGACCGTCCGTCTCTCCGGTCCCCATCCCTCCTGTCTCTTCGTTCACCATTGTCATCACGTGACGGTTCACGTGTCAACATCTCTGGCTCTCACATCTTCTCGTGACCTTGTGAAAAAGTTGAGGAGCTGGCCTGGGGAGAGGACAGGAAAAGTGGAGGGGGGGGGGATGAAAGAACAGAGAACGCCTGGCAAGGTCATGCTTCGGCAGGAGGTTTACACAAACTGCAATGAGAGTGGTCGCTAACTCAGGACATCACTCCACTCTGGATTGGCTCACCACACTTGTGTACTCTCAGCGCATTCCTGGAGGGCTCAGGCTTCATGGCGGAAGTGATCCCTAGGTCAATACGTGTTGACCTCACTAGGTGGCGTCTTGACCATGGACATGCGCAGAAGGTCACTGTACTGGTAGTAGAAATGAATGAGCGGGAAGGTGGCCGTTTCCTTGGAAGACGGGCCCAAATACATGGGACGGTGAGGGCGGTGGGAAAATTGACATTTTGAAGTGAGGATGGGCCAGCGGGTGAAAGACGTGTAGAAAAACAAATGAATGTTGTCATATTTTAAAGTCCGTCAGCTCATCCGCTGTACCATTCTGGTTCATTTATAATGTCACCCACGGCCTTATTATTGAGTTCTGTAGCCAGGAATGTGTGGAGGAGTCAAAACAGGACAGGGTGGAAGGAAGGGGACAAAAAGCAGTAGGAGGTGAACAAAAACTACTGGAAATCCAAACAAAAGTAGACAAAGACTCTCCTTTCAATACTGCTACCGCAATCTCACTGCACTCTTCATTATTGTTCGAATGTTTGTACTTTTTCCGATGGCCATGATTATTTGTCTGTTCCACGAATCGCTCCTTTCAACGTTTGGTCATCATTATCTCGTGCCACATTTGTCTCATGTCCTCATTGTACATGTTTTGGGCATCATGAGGACACTTAACTAGTGCACCCTTTCCTCTCACTTTTCTTTCTTTAATCCCTTCTACTAAATTTTCCTGTTTGAATTTGTTTTGCTTTGTTACTCTTTCCGTTTGTTGTTTGTCCTTTTTAATCTGCTTGCATTTTTCCCATCCCGCCTGGCTGCCTGTCTGTCTGCCCCTCTCTTTCTGCCCACGCTTTGTCTTGTTTTCCTACTCTGCTCTCTAACTTTCCGTCTGTTTTGCAGGTTTGTGAATGGCCGTCATAAACAAATGTAGAAGCGAAATTTGCAGTTTACAACCAGCCTTAGAGTTAACATAGATCTAAAACTCGTGCTCTTCCATTCACATGGGCTCAGAATGTTCTTGCAGTTTAGTGGCCAACATTTTGTTTAGAACTTGAGCAATGTGGTCAGATGGAAGAATAACATTGAGGAATTGAAAGGGTGGGGGTAAATATATTTTTGTGGGGGGGGGGGGTGCTGGAGGAAGAACGGAAAACAAACAGACGTATCGGCGTACAGTGTAAACTGAACCTTCGGTGGCATCGGTGTCCCAGGGAGTTCCCAGTGATTTCGAGAAAGAGAGAGAGGAAATTATTCAAGACGTCATTAAAGACAAGGGAGAAGGACAGACAAATTGGTTAACAGCGCTTAGCTCTGAAGTTTGTACTTTTGTTTTATTATTATTATTATTTTGGCGTTGGAGAAAATGAAGTGTGAACGCAGGAAACAAACAAATAACACAGCATTATCCTAGCTGAGGACAGATGGGTGCTAACATGTCAAACGCAGGAAACAAACAAATAACACAGCATTATCCTAGCTGAGGACAGATGGGTGCTAACATGTCAAACGCCAAAATAAAAACCAAAAAAAAGCAAGGGGGAAAATGCCAAAATGTGAAAGATTTATTTAAGATGAATGTAAGCCAAATAGAGATATTTGACCAAGGGATTCCCCGGTGTTGTCTTGGCGCTTGATACATATGTATAAACACACGAAGACACCAACACCCAGACATACTTCACTTTGATAAATGGGGGCAGTGGATTGCAAGGGCGTACAGACCTAACTCTCAAAATAAATAAAGACCCAAATATGAATATGAATATATGCCAGTTTTAGCATTTTGTATTTTGCCATGCCCATGCCGGCTGAAAATGAAACAGAAAAAAAAAGCTCTTGAGAGCCATACCACAGGGTGTTCATGGGAAGAAAACAAGCAAACAAGAGTTTCGGCCTTTACATATAGAAGCCGCGTGACACCCAGGTCACGAATCTTTCTGTAAATCTTTAATATTCAAAGTGAACATAACATTAAAAGCAATAGACAATCATTTGATCCCTCGGACATTCGTTGGGTTTTAATGAAAAAGAAAACTAGAAAATCTGCAAAATAAAAATTTCAAGACCTCAACTGCGACTCCTATAGCTTATCTGTATTTTTGTTTTCTTGTTACAGAATATTATACCATTTGGACAGACCCTGTAACCTAAGTAATAAATTCATAGATTTTATGAATGACACAGTGCACAAATATTCATGTGGACAAACACGTACACACATGCACACTCACACGCCCACATGCAAACGTATATACACACACACACACACGTACACTCGTAAGCCAGGTGGACAGAAAAAAAACCATACTTACATTCCAAGGCGCTGACCATCAGCCATTAAACTAAGCCAGTTCAATCCTCCATAAGCCACCCAGCCCATTTAGTCAAGCCAGCGGAATCTCGTTTTCTCCCCTGCTCTGTCGTCTCGATGTCGTAAGGGATGATGGTGATGGTGGTGATGATGGTGATGATGATTATAAACGAGCTCGTATGATCAGCTGATCGTACCAGTGACATTTTGCATCTGAATTTACCTTTCCCGTGACACGAGCCTGGTTGGAAAAAATACATTATTGGTAGTCTCATACGGAATGGGAGGAGCTGACAGGCCTCCCAGCCTCGGCTCTTCTCCCCCACCATCTCTCCCCCGCCTCATCTGACACATCTGTCTGGAGATTCGTTCTAGAAATGCTGTTCTTGTGTGAAAATTTGTCAAAAGCGCCAGGAATTTTTGTCCCCAGCAGTTTCTCAAAATTTTCATGTCATTGATGCCTTCCGCTTTATTACTTCAATATTCTTGGTTATATTAAAAAGTAACACGTTTTTTGCTGACTTCCATTGAACAGTGATTTTGTGAACAGGGGATTGACATATAGGGACAAATGTTCAGGTCAGGACATCACACCCGATCGTCTGTCTTCGTATTCCGTTTTCTTTGTTGCTTCACGGCAATTATAAACGAATGGCCGTACAGCGTAGGAGTGTTTTTTTATGGAGGAGAAGGAAGGGGAAAGGGGAGATGGGGAAGAATAGATTCCCTGGCGACAAGCAAGTTCTGAAATCCCACTGAGAGAATGTCGAATATCTGAGGAATCACTGGGAGGTCATCTGTCTGTGTTGGGACAGGGGGACTAGAGGAGATCTATTGAAGGTAATTATGGACATTGAGAGGAAGGGGGCATAGATCTCACGTATCTGCTACCACATAGAGACTCCTCTTGTCCTGTCCTTCTGTCTCCTGTCAATGGGCTTGTGGGTGACAGTATTGTCTATTTTTCTCAACTACCACGACTCGGGAAAAAAATGGGATAATGAGCCACGGGGTCGATTTTTTAAGTTGCCTTAACAACAGGCAATTTTTAATTTGTCTATAGCCCCATTTGGATTTTGGATGGCGTAGATATGGGAGAATTGGGATAAGAAACTCAGTCAGGGGGTGAAAACTGAGCCTGTCGGCTTCGATATTTACCGCCCTATATTGTTGAGTTTTGTGGTTTGCTAGTGCAATAATTGGTGTTGACAGCCCCAGAATAAGTGGAACATGAGCGTTACTATCTCCTGTTCCTCTTACCTCTGGTATTATATGTTTTTCCCCGCAAAGACAAGTCACGACAGCCAGGTGGTTTGGTTTAAAAAAAAAAAAAAATGTTGGCTCAAGGGTTGCTGGCTTTCTGTTGAGCCTGTCCTCAGTGAAGGCGTCTGTTTCAAGTTTACGTTCCCTGCTGTTGTTGTTCTCGTGGTCATAGGTTTGTTTTCTGTCTATAGGCTGGACATATTTTTTCGTCTATATGTTGGACACTCTTGCACGGTATTCATTGTAATTGGTCGTCAGCTCGTCAGTATCAACGAGTTGATAAAATTTGCTGAATATGCAGAATCCTCCGTGTTTAGTGACCCTGAGCACGCAGTAGTCTTTGTTCCTCACTGGGAATGCGAAGATGCAGCTCATTAAGCCATTAAATAACTATACCGTTACTGTAGATGCCCTCACATATTTATGGATTCATCAAAGAGGAGCACGTGCTTCCGCGTATATAACAGGAAAAACTATCGTATGTGGACTATTTGCCATGGACTACATATTGGTAAATTCACCAACGACGAGCAAGACCTTCCGTGGAGATGATAGGGAAAAAAATCGTATATATTAACTATTTGCCATAGCTAATGTGGTCGTCTGTTAATGCGTCGAGTGTGGACGGATCATCTTTGCCCGTCTGAGCGTATCTGACATTCCGCAGTGACAGAAAGAACATCAGGAGCAGCATGGAGAACCTAGCCAGCCTGTTACTGTCCATCAGCACTGCAGGCAAGCAGGGAAACTCTTGGCCACTTTACACTGTATTGGATCGTGTTGGAAGTTGGTGATTTTTCATTCTAAGCTTGGAAAATGCCTGGTGTTTCCTCGGTTGTCGCCTTGGATTGCCAGTGGCGGGGAGGAATCAGTGTGCCAGGCAGACTGAGAAAAATAAACATCCATTCATGAAGACCTTTAGCAGTGTGATATGTCTGGAGAACAGTAGCAGGGAGCTCTGATAACACACGTGCACGGTCACACTTACACACACGGAGATGCACATACATCGCCAAACCGAAATTAGTTATAGTTTCGTCTTGTAATTCTTCAGATTTAAGACTGAGATTCTGAACAGAATGTCATAATGACCGATGTTAGTAATTTTTTTGTTTTTGTTTTCTGTGGTGATATAAGTGAATGCAGGTATTTTATTGAGTTTGTTAATGTATATGTTGCTGTTTCCATAAATACCTTTAAAAAGTTTGGTTTGACTGCCATGTTTTGACTGTGCAGATTTCGAACGACAACCTTTACCCCAAAAAACAGAGTGAAATTTATGGTGCAGGCTGAATTTATACTAAGATGTGCTCGCCTGAAATATATGGTATTGTGCGTATCGAACACAGAATTTCGTCTGCTCTGTTCTTGCACATCTTGAGCCGCCATCTGTCGTTGCTGCCGCGACGTCTGTCTACTACACAAAAAATATCCCTACTTTTGTATCCACCCAGCTTCAAGAGATTTGACTCGCATCATTGTTGTCCTCCTGAACAATGTCGGTGACATGCTGAACAGAGTCTGTCTATCTAACAATGAACAACGACATTTTCAGTTACAATGACGTCCTTAGAGTACCCAAAATGTCCTCATTAATTTTTGTTCAGAAGGCGCTGGGATTGTTGACCTACATTTATTGTACGTTTATCAGTCAGAATTTCTTTAAAACACAACTCTGGAATCTTTGATGCTACCCCCCCCCCTCCCGAAAAAAAAGAGACACTGCATCTGTATGACGTTTAGAATTTCACAGCCACTTCAGCCTATTGAGATGGCGACGTCGACATGAGACAGGCCTTTACCTGAGCCCTACCGCGCGACATGGCGACGGTATTCCTAGCCGTCCCTGGACGTCAGGGCCGGGTCGAGAATTGAAGAAACCAATTATATATCAATAGCCCAGATGTGGGGTGTACCAATTATGTGAGTTAGATGGGGAGATAACTACGGAGTGACACACAGCTTGTCTAGAACACCACTGAGCCATGACCGGATATGACTTCAAGTTTTATCAAGTGATAATGTTGTTTTATGGAAAATTAAGTATAATTTTCCAGAATTATCTCTTTGACAAAAACGGCCAATTCTGTATTGTTAAAATGAAATCTAGGTTAATTTGGCAAGAGCAGGATATGTTTTAATGAACAGAGAAAGACCAGACTCTGGTGTCCCATTTAAAAAATGAACGACACGGAAATTTAACATTGTGTTATTCGACAAATCATTATGTCATTACTTTACTGAAGTTTCCCAACAACGGGTAAAGAAAACATCTGCCCCGTTCTTTAGTTTCCAAAAATGAAGTGAGATCTCATTAATTCCGCGTAGAGCTGTTTTTCTTTGTTGGGAAACAAAATTGGAATTCGTGGAGGCAGGAATTCAACTATCGTGCAACGGCAGGGATGAAAATTCCTTTTTACTCTCAGATTTGTCTGAAATATCTTGTAGCGGGCAATCTGAGTCTGATTGACGGCATCTGATGACGAAGGTCAACTTTTTTAGATCACGTCTGAATTTCAGGAACAGCGTGACCGTGGATTTTGAGCTGTCTGTGACGTTTTTGAGTTTGCATTGAAACTTGTTATAGAACAATGATCTTGTCCAGCTCTCGATATAGACCCTGAAAATAGACACACCCCTCCTAAAGTAGTTTTAAGCTCTTGTATCTGGCCCTAGACCTCCTAACGCAAAGACCTTGACTGCTGTCACAAAGTTACGGATACAAGTGTAAAAGACAAAAGTCTTGATTTCATGGGGTCATTTTGTTTCCCCCTTTCCCTGCTGGGCATTTTTCAACATTTGCGCTCATGGCGCACTGAGTTGTCTGTTTTGACCCAGTGCGCGAGGTCTCTTTCTCTGCCAGCTGCTCAAGGCAGTTTTGACACACCCGAACTAGTGAGACAGATTTATTTCGTCCTGGCCAGTGCGTGAGGTCCCATTTAATTCCATAGCCCATATCTAACATCAAATCTGAGTCAATGCAGACGCGCCCGTCCAATATTTTATGGAAGTGAGCCGTGAGACATATGGCAAAATTGTCCACCCTGCATCTTTCACGATATTTTGAGTCAGTTTCCCGGGAAAAAGACACAAGAGAGATTGAAGTCAATGGAAACCCGGACAAATAACATTTGGTGTGGCAAGGTCGAGAAGTGGCAAAGAGAATCAGGTAAGGCGATGGTTGGAAACATTGAGTACTGCTATAAGACAAGAAATTATGTTGTATGTACATGATAAGGCTGCGGTACCTGGTCGAACAACCTAGCAACGTGCGTAAAATCTGCGCTAAAGATACGTCTTTGTCTATGTCACCCATAAGGTCAGAGTATTTTCATTGACTCCTTCAGTAAACTGCTGCAGATCTTTGGTGTGAGCCATAGGCAAGTGGCTGGTCTTTGTCAGGATGTTCTGTGACCCCCAAGGGCATCAAAATGTTTCTGTTCCCTGCAAGCAGCTGGTGATATTTCTGTCTCGCCACGGCGTAACCAGAGAAATTTTTGTTGTTTTTTGGGGCGGGGGGCATTATATTAGGGCAAGGTTAAATAAGGCATTCAGAGAGAGAGATAGAGACAGAGAGAAAGAGAGAGAGAGAGAGGGAGAACGAGAGAAAGAGAAAGAAAGAGAGAGAGAGAGGGGACGAGGAGAAGGACGGAATGAGATAGCGAAGTCCTAGTTGATCCGGCGGTGAGCAGAGATGACAGTCTACTGAGGTCAGAATCTAGGTCGCTCCGAGAATGACGTGACGGACCACAACAAGAGCACTGTAATATGATACAGTTTAAACGCGATTATTGCATCTTTGTTGAGCTCTTAGATCGTCCTTTTCTTTTTCTACTTCTATCTCACAAAAATGCGAAACTGAGAAAATCAGTATTAAGTTTGAAAGTCCACCCTAATGATATCCCACTTGAAACTGAAAGCTTGATTTCTCATATTTTGTGATTGCAGCTCATTTTTTCAAACTTTGGTTTTGCAGACATTATACATAATGAGCATAACGATGAAATTCAATTTTTGTTACTATCATTGTTTTTCCCACGTGGTCTTCAGTAATTGTATTCTGATAATAATGTACTACTACTAATAATAATAACTGGAAAAAAACAAGAATTAAAAAAAAAAGGAGAAAAGAAAGAAATCCCCCTAGCCTGGAAATTTATCAAGTCTTGTCCCATCAAAGTGTCGCAAATCATGTGAGATAACCCTCATAACGGGAGCATTTGTGATAACTGTCTTGATATGGCAGACAGAGTTTTCCCCTAAACTGTTGTCATGACGTCATGTAATTTGATTCACAAACTCCAGATAGTTGTCGCCAGCAAGTCAAAGTTGAAATCCACTCGGCTGAGAACGAGCTTGGTGTTCGCGCTTCTGTTCCCTGCTTCTGTATATACAGTTTCCTAGCTCTTGTCTTCCTCCTCTTATCATTCTCTTCCTTCTTTTATATCTCACTCTTCCGTTTTTTGGTTTTTGCTTTGTGATTACCTTGGACAAAATGTGTGAAAAAAAAAGTAAAAAGATAAAAGGAGTTTTAACCTTGTCTGAGTTTCACTGCTGTTTTGCCACGCACTGAACTTGACTGTAACGATTTAGTCCGCCAGTGAACATACACTGTAATGTCCTCACAGACAGCTTTCCTCATGCTGAGGTGCTGAGATAAAGATGACGTCACAAAAATGATATAAGAATGTGAAGTAAGATATAAAGTGATAATAATGCACTAAAAACATGGCCAAATATCAATGACGCCACTAGGACTCAGTGTCGTAGGGCGTGATTTGAAAGTGTACTATTTCAGAAAAATCATTCGCCCACCTTACTTTGACATGACGTACAAGCGGGTGCTTCATACATTATATTCATATGGGGAGCCTAGTCCTCACAGTTTGATGCCGATGAGGTCATTCGCTGAAAATAATTACTGCATTATTTCTTTCTGTCGCCGACTTGCCGGCGCTTCTGTTTCTGCAAATCTGCCGCTTGTATTTCTGCAGTACTTCTTATAGACCTACTGGCACCTAAATGTCTGCACTATGTACTTCTCCAATGTATCTTGCACATTTGGCTGTCACTTACTATTTCTGCAGTATTTTTTCCACAAGCTTTCGGTTGTATTTTCGGCAGTATTAATTGGTGAGTTACCAAAATATATCTCCGTCCACCAACATCGATAATAAACTCATGCGGCACCAGCGTGAATAGAGCACTAGCTGGTGACCAAGTGACCTACACGAAAACTTCACAGAACATGAGAGTGTTGGAAGGTGAGCAGTACCAACAATAAAACAGTGATAAAAACGCCGAACGGTATCATGTTATTCAGGCCAACGTCTACAAGATAGAACTTTCTCGAATGTCACTGACACTGATTATGTGCCACTTTGGATCTCTCCGATATGTCGTGGAGAATTACAGAGGTCCTGTAGCCCTCAACCTTCCCAAGTATGGCCGGGGGACCGGAGCAGAGAAAGCTTATGAAAAGTGTCTTGGGTGATAGTGCTCAGTAGCACACATACAAGTTAAGAGGATAGGTTTGTACTGAAAATGATAACGTTTGACTGATTCTAGTACTTGTCTATGCCTGGATATCTTAAAGCGTTTAACAAATCGTTGTGTGCGCGTCATTTCGTTTGTTTTATTATCTGCTTAATCGACTTAGTGGCAAAGTTTTTGTCTTATGTAAACACAAATTTGGAGTTTGACACTTAAGCCAATGGCAGCTGTTGATGAATGATGTATGCATGTTTTGTTGATCAGTAAGCACAAAGTAAGCTCAGCTGTTTGTGTGTGAATGAACTGGGGGACATCCATAAAGTGGGGAGGGGGGACAGGATCCCGGCGTGTGAAGGGCGAAAGGCCTAGGCTTCTGTGAAAAGTACGAACGTGTTTCAGTTCCAGTAATAAATGAAACTGATTGGTTTTATGTAATTATTTTGTTTTCAGCAAAGTAGTTTGTCAGATTATATGAAAATCAAATACAGGCTGTATTCCAAATGGAACACCCAGAAAGTCAGTGCAAAATGCCATTTAATTATAAGTCTTCAAAATGTCAAGACCTCATCACGGACCTGCAGCATTTTAATGACAGTACGTAGTACATAATAATATTGTGTAGGTGAGTGGAGGGGGGAAGTTGAAGCCAATTATATGAAAAGCGTTCGGGGGGGGGGGGGGGGAGAGTGTTAAAATGGGGCCGAAATCGAACATAAGTATTTTATAGATGGCCCCCGCCTTTAATTCGCATTTGAAAAAAAAAAAAACGGACGATCGATAGCAGTCGTTTTGTCTTCCCCTCAAATAAAGGTCCAAGCAAAAGAGTTTATTAAACATACTATGAGCTCTTTGGGTCCAAGTGTTCGTGGACGCAGCTGTGGCACTGCTGAGCTGCAGCGCTGATGAGGGTTGTTGGTTTGCATGCGTAAATAATGCGCAACTGGTGCAAGCGTACGCCGGCGTACAACATCGATGTCCAATCTGGAGGGAGAGGGAGATGGTGTTTTTCTTTCTTCGATGTTTGTAATAGCTCTCCATTTCACAAAGAAGGAGATAATAGGATCTTGCACTAAACTGACTATATAGCATGTCAAGTTTCATGTGATCTACATGATGTGTACCAGAGGTGCCTGGAGTTATTGTGTGTGTCTTGAGTGGGGGGGAGGGGGAGGGAGGGAGCAGAGCTCAAATTTCGAACCCCATGGAACCAGCCATCCCATTGACAGAAGGCTCCATGTTGCTTGTTTCGGCTGACACAATGGACTGGCTGTCTGACATGGCCGATGGCAAGATGTCGCTATTTGCTCCATTGTCATGGCTTTGTTTATTTGTGGAATTTTTTTTATCTGTTTCCTCAACATAGTAGACAATAATTGATTTAGTCATGACAGAACCTTGCCACACGATGTTTTTCTGAACATTAATTTTTTTATACTTTCCAGCTTCTACCCTATACTTGCTAGCGAAATCTGTTGAATACTAAGGTCAGTGAGTCCCATTCTCCATGCTGTAGCTGTTGAACTTTGCTGTAAGCTAGGGGTTTGAGAAAGTAAGGCGATTGTGACCGCATTTTCACCAATAGCCTAAAAATCAGTGTAATGTGTTCACATTGTATCATTGGGTAATATGTGAGCCAGAAGAATCTGGGTAGAAACATGTTACCTGACCGTCCTGATGGCGTTGGTCATATTTCTTGTTGGTCGGCCTGTGTGTTCATCATTCAGTGTCTTTATTTATCTATCCACACAGCGTTCCATCTGCCCCTCCGTTCGTCAGTTCATCGTTCGTCATTTCATCCATGCATTCATCCATCCATGCATTTATCCACCCATCTATCCATTCATTCAGTATCCATCCATCCATCCATCCATCCATCCATCCCCTGGCACATCTAAATGACATTTTGTAACTACCCCGTGAAACATTCTCATGCAGGTGAGTTCAGGTGTTATTTTGCTGGCACAAGATCTGACACACAAATCTATGACGTCAGCAATCACTTGACCAAGACAAGAAACACGTGCTTGAGATAACCAATTAGAACATAAACTCGTGAGCACCACGATGTTAACACGCGCTCACCAGCCAGTGGTATCACAGCTCATCAAGAGAGAAATGCACTATGGGAAACTGGAAAATCGAAACTAGCGAGAGAAATGAGCTGAAGATAAACAAAGAGATCCAGTGAGCCCCTCGCCCACCCCGCACCCATGAGGCTAGATGAGGGTCGACCCCTATCAAATTACATAGAAAGCGAAGAAGAATTTAAGGGAATGGGGGAAGGGGAGAGGGATGGTATAGTGGCACAAAAATACATGAACTGCGAGCCGTGCGTTGGTTAAAAATATCCAGGTGAACACGTCAACAGGTTTGGAGGTGAGCTAGCATTTTGTGTCCGATAAACTCTCGAGATGTTCCTACTCACGCGTCTTAGTTTGCACTCGTGCCCGGAGTTCGAGATCGTTCGGTGCGAGGGGGTAGAGAGGTCGAATTTCCCGACGAGCCACAGTGAAGTAAAATGGTGTTGTATGAGAGTGTTGGAGAGACAGTTTCGCTCAGTCTTGGCTCTGGACTTTTCGTTGATGGCAAGCCGTTCAGGTTCTCGTGGTTTCTGCTCGGTAGATTTTTCAACCTAGGATAGATTATGTAGGGCAGTTTTTAAGGTTAAGTGGGTATGGGAGAGGGGTAGTCGAAGAAACAAAATGAGGGGGGGGGGGTCGGATACGTGCAGTTATTTAACTGTCAGCAGGATGAATGAAAAACGCAACACACACATACGCAGAATGAAAGAGATGAAAAGGAACATACTGGAAGAGAAGAAGATGCCGAAAGACAGAAAAGAACAATGAATGAATGAAGAAAAGAAACAGGAGGAAATCTGTTTGATGTTAGCATTTACCGACAGTGGTTACTCACCGTAGTTGGGCCAAGTGAGCACCTAGTCAGTGGCAAGTGCTTGAGACTGACAGTAACACTGAAGGTTTGTTGTTCAAGATACAGTTACGATTGTAGAAAAAAAAAATGCCATGATGAAGAAGAAAAACAGTCGAGGTTAACATTGCTGTTCTGTCATGTCATGTCATGGTAAAAGACCGTATTTACCAATCTGAGTCAAATTCACTGTTTACCACAATTTGTGGAATGAAATGCGCGCTGTCTTTCTGTTTGGGTTTTATTTTTGTAGAACCAGTATTTTCTTTTGTTAATTACGAAATGGACATTGAACAAAGAATACGCGAACTTTCTTTTGCTTCTCCTGTAAACTTGTATTTTTGGTGTAAACGATGTGTTTCCATAACACGGCAGGGCTGTTGTTGTTTCTAGAGCAATATTATTCTTTTGTTAATGTTGTATGACTGCTGTTGTATGGTCAGTTGACATTAATGTGCTGACATTGTGTTGTTTGTTGTTCACAAATGACTCATTCTAACCGTTGGTGGCTTTTTAATTGCGGATGCTGCTTTTGCCAACAGTTACATCATGCTGGTTCTATACGTCAGTGGTGCTTGCGGTGTGGTTTCGCCATAGTTTAAAGGACTCGGGTGTCTTTGAATTTTTTCGTCAAATTTGAAACCCGAACATCAGTGTTAAGTTCCATTACTTAACTCCATAAGAGAAACAGAGAAACGCCACTTCCTCCGTGTTAGTTACCCTGTCCGTGAGCAGAATTGAACTGTCCACATCAGTGTTCAGATAAGCTCGGGGTCATTATTGTGAATGGAAAGTTCTAGCTAGTTCTAGCGGTGAGCTAATGCCCCTAGTGGCCTTTGCAGCCATTGTACTGCTCCGATGGCCGACGCTACTCCAAGTGGTCACGACCAACAATCAAACGCTCCGACAGTTCTCAGGTTGACGAGATCGCCATTGTCACCCGTAAATAAATGTCAACAAACCTTGGCGCCAACATGGCGATTCTTGTCACCTTCCGGGTGTTTGGTTTGATCGCGCGCCACACAAGAGCAAACAGGCTGTTAGAATAGGTCTCCAGCCCTTCACAAAATCTGTCGTGGCGTGAACTACGACTCGTTTCAGTTCCGACATCGTCGCTGCACGGTTCTGCAAGCTGAAGACAGCCAAGCAACGAGAAGCCTTGTCTCTGATGGTGCCCCCACCCCGATCTCCCATTTGTAACAGGCGCCAATGAGGCGTGAGTTATGATGGTTTCACAGCCAAGCACGAGCCCGATATTTGTCCTTTCATTTCATGAAAACGCGCACTGCAAGAGACACGAGGTGCAGGTAACAGATTGATGCTTCCCGTCCGCTCTGTCGTCTTCCTAATTTTAGTTTGATACCTCGCACGCATTGAACTGGAAGAACCCGTTGACTCCCGTGTGAGTTGATTTATGGCTGCACTTCACAGATACAAGTGGGAATGAATATTGGACAAATTATATTTACAAAATGGTATGCTTTTTTTCTCTCACCCGCGTCTTCCTTCACATGGCTTGTTTGAACACGAAACGTACCTCGTCGGGCGCTAATGACAATAACAGGAGAGGAATGCGCTTTTGATGGATTTTGGCCTGAACGACGCGATAAGTTGTGGCCGCAGAGTGCAGACTTCGTTATTTTTAGTGTCTCTTCCCTTTTTTCATACATACTTTCAGGACTGAAAGAAACATGTGAAATTTCAAAGTCTCGACAACTTCAGACAAACAGTCGTCACAATGACATCTTCATTAGCACCAGGACATATTTACAGACACACACACAGACACACACTGTTAACAAATTATCGTGTACTGAGACTGGAGTCAAATCAGGCGGAGGTCGATAAGTGCAGTCAAATAAGGCGTTCATTTTTCTGGAGCATTGATAACTTTTTTTTTTTTTTCCTTAGGGCAGTCTAGCTTTCAGTCTAGTCACCAATAATAGTCCATCGCGCTCCTGGCTCCAAAAATTGGTTGACACTTTCAATTTTACGTTAGAAAACAACAACCAACAACTTCATTCCAGTACTGAACATTTCGAATTCAGAAAAGATGCGTCTTATTGTGAGCTGTGGGAGGAAGGTGGGTGGGTCAGTGCTATGGTTTTCAACAGGTGATTTAAAGGTCAGAGGTCAGCTTTGTGGTGTGTCTTCAGAATGAAATATGGCCATAAAAAATCTAATGATGGCCATGTCACACCACTTTCTTGTGCTGCCATCCCAGGCGGCATTTGACACCACAAACCTGTGACAGTCTTGCCTGCATTTCAATTCTCTAACAGAGTTAAGCGATCATTTGGTCTTAATCCTGCTGCCAGATCTGTTTACTTTCTGTTTTACTGTGTTCAAATTGTTTTTAACTCCATGCAAAATACCCCTTACTAATCCGGTTTTTTTTTCTCATCCGTTTTGTCATGGCAACACCGAGAAATGGAAGAAACCAGTCATTCACCAACAGAGTCAGAATATTGGTGGATACGAGTAGATTGATCAATCTGTTGGTGGATTTATTGAATGACTGACTGTTTCATGTAGTTGTTTTTGTTTGTTTGTTGTTGTTGTTCAAACTGATTTGTTCAGACTAGCACCATTCTTATGCACTGACATGCAAGTGCAGTATTATGAAGGCTCATGTAGGATTCGTCCGTGCTCGCTTACATAAAACTCTACACCGCCTAAAAGATGAACGAACATTTTATATTCTTTTTGTGTTTTCTTGTTTATGTTTCAGAGACGAAGACACCGAGAATTTGGTAAAATTTTCCGGGAACAGTTCGGCCCTCGACACAATGTTGCTGTGGCTGATCCCAACTTGATGGAGGAGATCTTGAGAAAAGAGGGCAAATACCCCTCACGCCCTCCCTATGAGTCCTGGGTACTGTACAATAACTTAAGGAATCGACGGGGTGGATTAATGACCAGGTGAGTGGATGGATGGATGAATGACTGGATGGGTGGTTTAGTTGACAGATATCGTACTTCATTGGTAATTGGACACATGGATCGGTTGAACGACGTACAGATCCATTAGTAAATGAATTTGATGGATGGATGAGAACGGTGATGAATAAAATATCAATATAAAATAATTATATTATAACAAAAAAAGATAAATAAAATCATACAAAAATATAAAATATAGTATTGGATGGATGGATGGATAGAAGGACGAGAAGTGGAATGAACGATCAGAAGGGTTCATCAAGGGAGAACATAGATCCGTTCCACCCGTCCTACAAATTCTTCCATGCAGCCATATATGTTTCATCAAGAATTTCATTTTCACACCGGATACAATCACTAAACCTACCCAGGAACGTGAACTCTACCTTTCCTGAGTGAGAGGCCACAAAATAATAGCGCTGACTGCGTCTTAACCTCCCTTTGACAGCTAAACAGAACTTTCGCTGATACAGATATGTATGTTGCATATTTCACATGTCTTTCATGTCTCCCCTGCCCCAGAGGCCTGCACAACCACACATTTAGATTGGACGATTACGAATGTGCAAGATGGCGTTCGTTATCGGAATGTTATCTGGTTGCGCACCGGTTTGCATGGCGCTTGAACACCAACATTGTGGGTGGGTCGTCTTTTTTCCAGTTTCTCCGTCAAATAAGATATTAAGAAGCTGATAAGATAGTCATAATGCTGTCAGGAGATAACAGCCAAATTTAAATCCGGGAGAAAGAGGCGGGCTATTAGCTATATTGAGACTTGTGTGAGCAAGGCAGTGAATTTCCAGTGGAGTAAACTTAGTGTGTAAAGCGCCTCCTGCGGCGAATTAAGAGAAATTGTGATAGGGCAGGTGATAAAAGAGTTAATGGTTTTGCTTTGCTGTTCCCCACTCCCTTTCCCCTTCTCCCCGTTTTCCCCCGTCACCGTTTTCCCATGTGTGGCGTTTGCTGATAAAAAAATACGTGCAAAACGATGCAAAGGCGGATTGAAACGTTGGATGGAGAAGTGGCACTTGGAAGGAAGGAGCAAGTTAGATGGCTGAACTACCGTTATAAATGGAAGGAAAGCCTCATGTATGTGCCGTAGACATGTCAGGTTTGAGCAGATTACAGTTCATGGTTGGAAAAGGTGCATAATTGTGTATTATATCGGAATGACGTAACAGACATGGTCTGAAATTCTACGGGAAGATCCTGCCTTTTCCAGTTTCTGATATTGCATTGGAAGTTTTCTCTCACCGGCGCTTTGTCATTGGTATTCAAAGCAAGATTTGACATCTTATGAAATAGTACTGAGAGGCTGTTTTCAATTTTAATCTTCCGGCTGGAAGCGGATGTTGCATGTCGATTCGGACACATGCACAAGAGTAAAGTGCTCGTAACATTTCGCCTAAACCCCTTTCGCGAGTTAACAGTTCAGTTATTTGCGCAGTCCGCGGATTATTCCTTGTTCACACCTAATTGTATGCTTTCAGCAAGCCACGAATATCTCCAACTGTATTTCACTTCTTCATACCAAATTTCAGAAAGATCCGATCAGTGGTCGAGTCTTCCCATCACACAGTTTTCTTGTATTTTCACAACACTGATCCCATCAAAATATGAAATAACAATCTCCCCACCCCCTCCCCAACCTCTTGGCCAATATATCGGGTCGATCCAATCAGTACACAGAAAGGCCCACACTGGTAGCGGAAAATTCGAGACAATTATATAATTCTAGCAGGGCAGATTCATTTAGTCTTAAAAATCCCATAATTTCTTCACAGTCGCACTTAGCTTAGTTGTGCTCATTATTCACAGTCACAGTGACGAAGTTGGGTAAGTCAGATTAAGACGCCATGAATACCATATATCTGATTGTGCTAGCTACTGCAATTATACATTTTAGGATTCTCTTTTCCGACGTTTCTTCATCCACCATGGCATTTCCGCCGCCAGATCTGCCACATTCCAAGGATTTTAATCATGAAACGCCCCTGTGAGACTGTATCACTGCAGCGCACTGGTGTCGCACCGCCTACTGGCGTGACATACACTGCCACCATCATGGTGTGGTGGTAACAGAGAGAATGCCAGGCACTTGACGCCTTCACGGGCAGTCACTGCACGTAACTTAACACCGCATTCTGCACCTTATGGCCTGGCTCTAACAAGGCATTAATGTAGCGCAAACATACATGTGGATACGGGGCTGCTGATGCTGACGATCTGCTATGCCAGAACCCCGTATAAACCATGAAATATGTCCATGTTGAACTCGGGATTCTATAAAAATTTTAAAAAATGCCACATTTAATGCCGTGAAGATTGAAACATTGAGCGAATGTAGAGAACTTCAAGCACCAGATGACATGTAGAATTAACTTGACATTTTAACCCACTCACCGCCTTCATCGCCTTCACTGATGTTTGAGTCTCTCTCTCTCTCTCTCTCTCTCTCCCTTTCCCCATTCTTTCTCTCTCGTCCTCCTCCTTCTCTCTCTCTCTCTCTCTCTCTCTCTCTCTCTCTCTCTCTCTCTCTCTCTCACTCTCTCTCTCTCTCAGATCCACATTCCAAAGAAGATTTTCAGTATCGATTGCGGTTTCAAGCTAACTTGTAAGACTTGAAATATTCATGACTAATTGGATTCCAAATTGGGTTTTCATACGGCATTTAAAATCACCATTGTCCATTTATGTGGATTCCCTCCCCCTCTCTTTTCCACAGTTACTTTTACTATAACTCTGATTTCTTATCTCCCGGCCAACCAAGCGTGATTACCTTGCACACCTGACACCGCCTTTGTCCCGGTAGGTAATGAAACTGCAGCCCCCGAACTTCCCCTAACCACACCGGTCGTTCAGCACCGTTCTGCTCTCTGCCAGCCGTACTCAGCGACCTAGCGCGGTGTGAACCGGTGCGCATTTCATGACCCGAAAATAAGCTAATACGCCAGTTAGTGGGGCTGTAAAAATATTATTACAGATTCCTCAAGCTTTGCCCCCTCTCCTGTCCCGAAAGAAAGAAAATGAAAATGATATACTGTTTGTCATATTCGCTAGTTTGTGTAAGTATTTGCTGAACCATGCGAGACATACACCAGTATTGTGGCAGCCAAACGGCCGAGTCTTCGGCGCTATTGTGCAAGATATCTCGGCTCTAGTTCATCGGTGTGAGTATGGTGTAAAGTTTTATTGAAACTTGGCATTTTATCCCGTACACTGCTGTTGTTTCCAGTCAATTGTTTTGAAATCGACCTAATCTTGCAAGCTTGAGTTTCTCTTGCACCCGAGTACCCAGAAATTCCTCACGAGGGTCGAATTTACTCTTTGGTATAAGTTACACTTTTGTGTGCTTAACAATGACGTTTGATTTCGGGGAAGGATTGTTGAACAATAAGTATCTGCTTGTCATTTCAACACCCATTTTTACAAGTAGAACAGTAGTAATGCATACCGCAGTTGGGGGTCACTGAGGTCGTTTATGGCGAAGAATGACGTCACAAAATTGGCCAGGTGTAAAAGGAGATGCGATTTTGTGGCCAACGCGGGGTGTTTACATTCCTGTATAAACGTCAGAAAAGAGACATCAGCGAGAGAGACTGTATTGCTGGGTTGGCTACGCTACTTTTGAATTTCTGCTGTGGGTTCCAATCTGTAAGTTTACTTCTGTTGTGTGAAAAATCACTGAGTTTACCAGGAGATAGATAGATAGAGAGAGAGAGAGAGAGAGGGGTTTTTAAAATAGTACGTTATTCACATAATGCTCAAAGTACTGATGATTAATAAAGTAAAATGAAATAGCCGTTAACTAAAGATAAACAAGAACAAGAATGAATGAAAATTCATTGACATTTTAAAATGAAAAACAGAAGAAAGAAGACGAAAAAAAAAAAAAAAAAACCCAGATGAACCAATTGCACTTGGCATTTTTGACATCACTGTGCACAGTTTCACCACTGGTTTATTGAAGGAAGAGATGGGTATTACAGATTTCGCAGATTCTCTTGCTTGCCAATTCTTTGATTGAGCTCCATTTGTGGAATGTCTCCATTGCCTGTGGGAAAGTTCACTACTTTCTTTCTGCAACATGAAGTGTGCTAATATAAAAGTGCTTCGGTAGGGACAATTGTCCGCATGGGTTTTCGGCGGGAACAGCTGTCTCTGTGGAAGCATCACTCTCAAAGAAAGTGATTTCCAGGCATCAACAAGGACAGCCCTGCCCAAACCCCAATCCTTGTCTTATAGGGACAAGAAAGCCCATAGTGACAACTGTCCCTGCTAAAGCTTTGCTTATCACGGCAGTCATAATTTCTGTCTCGCAGTCTCGTCCTATCACTCTCGTCCTGTCATTCTCTTTCCACTTCAACACTTTTGCATTACGCCTCCTGCAACTTCCCCTTAATCCGCCCGCAACCTTAGGCAGGAAAGGCTTTACTAAAAACAAAACAATGGAAAAGTGTGCAAGATATGGCTCGTGCATTTGCTCTCACCAACCTTTCCCGCTGGTCTGTTGACTCCTAAATTATTTTGGCTTGAGAATGGCATTGCCTTATCGCTCCTGGCCATGTGGCTCAGACAGAGAAACTCACTCCCACTTGCCAGTTCAGCTGCTTTTAGTTTTGTGGTGAAAGCCAGATATTCGGTCGTGACCTCGTGGCGTATGGATACCAAAACTAACATCTGGGTGTTTGGACATAAATCAGATAGCCCGTGTATGCGGTCAACGTTTTAGGCTCCTGTTTTACGAAAAAGAAAAACAAAATGTGTGTGTTGTTTTTTTAGATAGACAAATAGATAGAGAGAGAGAGAGAGACAGAGAGAGGGAGAGAGAGACACACTCACAATAACAATGGGATGTCAGGTAAACAGAGCGCACTAAAGCGCCCCCTTTCGGGGTTACCAGGTTCGGGAGTTTGGCCAGGGGAGGTAACTCTCATCACACGTGCATCAGTTGACTGGAGCATTCCTCAAATACCCGCTCCACCTGAAAGTGGGATGTGCCGACTGCCATTCTGTGTTTCCCCTGTCTCGATTTCGGTTTGACCCCCCAGTTTGCCTCCCATTTCTGTATTTTATTGGTTGGATTATCTTCCCATGCTTAATCCGCCACCTGAGTGTGACACACCGAGAAGGTCAAGTGATTCCAGTTGGCAAAAACATCTCCAGACTATCAAAGACATGTTCGGTCACGCCACATTGCGCAGTTTACCGACCAATTCCGAGTCATACAGATGTGTTGCTATCCCTTGTGACCAGTCTCTTTTCTTTTCTTTTTTTTTCTGAATTTCTCCCTGGGAATATCGTTTTGGATCTCTCCTCTAGTTCACTCCCCCAACCACAATCACCGTTTTGTGTACTCCTTCATCATTGTTAAAATTAAAGATTGAAGAAGTTACACTGGGTTGTCAGTTTGATGTTGGGGGGAGGGGGGGGGGGGGAGGAGAGGAGATAACAAGGAAAGAACAACGCAGTTTTTCCAGCCACATACCTTTCATCACATTATTTTCTGGCGTGACGGCGACCGACGACCCAAACGTTTCAAGGTTGTTACATCCAGGCATGTCCGGGACGTTATTTGTCTCCAGCTGTTTTGTCGCAGGTGTCTGAGTTGTTTGGTTTTGGTGGGGGGGGGGGAAGAAGGGGTGCAAGACGATGTCCAATCGTTGAATACCATAAAACCCACAGTTATGGTGTGAATGGACAAGCGTGAGAATCTCTGTAGATTTGTGCAGCTCCAGCTGGCAACGAAAAGAAGGATCTGCCCATGGGTTCCGTGCGCTATACATACTTTTTTTTTTTAACAGAGTATTTTAGAATACACACATACCCAACGCGAAAACAACAACAACAATAAAATCCCACAAAATGTGTAGAGTCACAGCAGGCCTTGGAACTGTGGCAGTTAAAAAAAAAGGTTGTACCTTTCACGCGAGAAGACACATAATAAACATTTTAAAGTCCCAAAGATGTGTAAATGTTCTTCCACTGCTAATTCGTTTGAAATTTATTATATAGTCTATTTATTACTGGTTACGGCCAGGTTCTGCAGTGAATTGAAACGTTTCCGGAAGCAAAGGCTTGAAGATGATCATAATTATACCAGTGATAATGTGAAAACTTGCAGAACGGCATTTTGTCCAGGTTTTCCAAAGTTTTGGCGACTCAGTCTTTTTTTTTTTCTGTGACTGATAGGTGGATGGAATGATTCTTTTTAATAGATTGATAAAAACTTACTTTGGTTTTGCCTTGCTTTTGACCGATTTTGGATGAAAAAAAGAGTGAAGATAAAAATCTATAATGAACACAAACTTTGATCATTGACTTCATTATCACTAAAAATCGTTTGTGGGCATGAAATTTAATGACAAAACATATTTCAGTTACGATATGAAGCCGCCCTGGTATGAGAAAAGGCCGTGTTAAGCAAATAGAGAAGTTACATGAGACGCGAAATAGATTTGCACCACGCTTTATCGTTGTCCAATTTCCAGTCTGTCATAACCAAAAGAAATGATTAATCATACAAAATTTATAACCCAGAAAGATGGAGCGCAATTCATTCTATAGAAAATTGTTAAAAACTGAAATTTTATCCAGATCTGCACATCCAGCCTTTTTTTTTTATAACGCGACAGGAGGTGACAAACATAATTATTTATTATGTGCAAAAATCCGTTGCGATCGGTTGATAATAAATCTCAAAGAGATTACATTTTCTTTTTCTTTTTTTTTCCTGACTCTGGTTTTGTTTTTTCTGCAGGCTTTAAAAAAATAATTAAATGTAAAGGTGTTTTGTTCAAAATATATATTGATAATTTTATGTGTGAGAAATCCATGAAGAGGGGTATAATTTCCCATGCCGTCCCACTCTGGATACTGGTGATTCGGTGGCCTCTATTTTTAAAGACTGTGTGGTCAATATCATGTGACATTATTATGGTAAATGTTAATGATTCGTGGCTAGTTCTTGATCTCCAATCGCTATACCATTCGGACCTTGGGATTTTCAATCTTTAGTCAAATGACCCTTGACCTGGGTTGAGCTTGGACGTTAGAGGCCACATATTTGGATGGTGCGATGTGGCTGACCTAAATGCCAGTGTACGAGCTTTCAGAAAAACTTGTGGGCAATTAACGCTCTGACGTCGTTTTCAGTCTGTCACCTGTACATTGTGTGTGTGTTTGTTTGGACTAACGCTGCGTGTGTGTTCAGAAGTCCAGGCCGCTTTCCGACAGAGGAGAATCCCCACCCCCCTTCTATCTGCAGCTGATTTGCATTGTCTTAATGTTCGAATGAAGGAGATACGGATACTTTGTAAAGGAAACTTGTCTTTCTTTTGACGAAATCGTGTGAAGAAAGATCCACAAAATCTGGCTATCAAATATAAAGTGTTGTCTTATACGGTTTTGTCAGAGGGTGGTACCGATATGGTGAAATGGGTTGGGCGTTGAGTCTCGAGAAGACAAAAACCAAAATACTGTGTTGCTTTCTGCACCAGGTTCAAACTCACATTTTCGACCAGGAAAAATGTTGTAATCGATGTGACCTGGTCCTGACGTTTTGATTGTCTATGCACCTGACAATACGGTGTACTCGAGTACGGGCCGCACTCTCTGAACCCGAGAAAACCATCAAAGGTTGTGGTTTTAAGGACGGCGCCTAGAGAATGAAGTGCGAAGCGCTGAAACGGGCGACGTTAATGATGGTTTGACAGATTCATAATAAGCAATGCAGGTTTGTTTTTTTTTCGGGGAGGGAGGGAGGGAGGCGGGTGATTTCATGTCTGTCGAGGTTACAACTGGTATTGTTGAGGTCGGCGAGGTCTTGTCTGTCTAGTCTTTGGCCAGGGTTTTGTTTTTTCTCATGAATACTGGGTTATGTTGGTGCACGACATGAATACTGGGTTATGTTGGTGCACGACATGAAAAAAAAAAAAGAAAGAAAGGAAGATACGACTGGTCATGATTATGCCCAAAGATATTTTTATGATAACAGTATGACGTCTCCTTATGAGCTGTCATGATACCGACACTTTTGGACTCACTGACGTAAATAAAAGCCCACCCCTCCCCTTCATTTCTATCTCAAAGTATACAAGCTTAAAATTTACTCACCCGGCAAAGAGAGGTAGACACTCATGTGTGCGAATATTTTTGTGCATAATTATAATAAGTACATAAATCTTGTCGATAGAAATTTGAATGTGTGTGAGGGCATAATTATGTAAATACGTACAAGGCAACATATTTGTTCTAGATACTAGACGAAGAAATATGTGTGGGAAAAGGGTATAGAAATGAAAGAACGGTCTCAAACAGACTTTCAGATTTTTTTTTCTTTTGTTTTGGCTAATTCTCAACTGATGATCAGAACGATTTTCAGTATACCATCATAAACGGGACAGACGTTGTATTGCCCCAAAGCCCCGCAGGGCCAGTGGATTGACGCTCCGAGACTGACCTCTGACGCTGATGCAGCGTCCTTTGTGGCTATATAAAAGGGAAAATCTCGACTGCCCAATTTGTGTGAATGACGCTCTGCAGCAAATCCCGCAAGCCTGGCTCTTGCCTTGGTGTCTCTGGGAGGTGCTAATTTTACAGGTGTTGTCTGACGCTAGACCTAGCACGGAAATCAAACCCTGAGCACCTGAAACCTGGGACAGTTTGAACACCTTTACCCGAAGGCCAAAACAAAGCTCCACGTCCTGCAGAAAGGACACCTGTTCGAAGCTAGAGTACACAGAACGAACACCTGTTTAAAGCAGGATACGCAGTAGTCACAGGAAGATGGAGTGCAAAGAGTATTGATCGGTGAGGATCAATAAAATAAAGAGGTCAAGATCGATTCTATTCAAAATTTATGTAAAGAAGAAAGTTTCATATTACGTGCATTTACCTTACCACAAGGTCATGTCCTCCGGTGTGGGACAGGTTCGTTAGCGATGGCTGCTCAAGGTTACACACACTTCTGCGCGCATATGTGTATGTGTGTATGCATGTGTGTGAGTGGGCACGTGTGTCTCTCACTCGCCCTCGGTGCATGACAACCGAACCAGAGACACGTTACATGTGTCACCCCTGTAAAGTTTTCAGCGGAGTTCGAATGACCCTGCCCTGCCGCGCCCCCTCCCCCCTTTTCTGTCTACAACCCTGTAATGCTGGCGTTTGTATTTTGTGTCCACAGTGAGAAAGAATACTGGAAACGCAGCCGCAGCACGTTCGCCACCAAATTTCGCCCCAAAGCTTTGAGTGAGTACATGGACAGCATGAATCAGGTGTGCACTGACCTGGTGGACAGAATCTCCTACCTGAAGGATGAGAAAGGTGGTACCCACTTGGTACCTGGGCTATTGAATGAACTCAACAAATTCACTATGGAAAGTGAGTACTTGTGTAAATATCTGTTTTATATTTGTTCGACGTGAGTAACCTCAACCCTGTCCACCACCCCGACCCATACCATGGCAGGTAGCTATTCTTGTTTTGTAAAGTAATATTGGTATGATGCACATATTACAACAATGGTATACAGTATGTTGGCCATTAATCATCGGCAAGGGAGATATCATGGAATTGGGAGTGAAAAGGAAGATCGACTATCGAGTATTAACAGTCAGTTAGCGCAAATAAATATTTACTACTGTATCAAGTTATGATGAATCCCGCTCGCATTGCAGTGTAATAAAATTATTTAGCCTCCTTGGTCTGTGGCCGTTAGAACTTGAAACACTCCTGAATCAGAGACTATGCCATTTGTGCAGTGTAAGCAAAATTGGTTCTCGACGCAAGCTCTGATTTTCTTTTGTCCCAGTGGGGAAAAATAGGTGCAGCCGGTCAACGGATTTAAACATTGTTCAATGAGTTGTATGTATGGCCGGGGCTGTTTCAAGGTTACAGACAATTTGCTTTAGTGTCGCATTGTAAAGGCGTATCAGAAATCACATCTGATCTATGGCCTCGTCAGATTTACCGGTGATAGATCGACAGATAACACCAGGCTCAATAGACAAGAAAATCTCTCACGCCACCAGATTGATATCATGCTACTGTCTGACAAGCCCATGGATTTATCAGAATAAGTAAAAAAAAAAAAAAAAGAGAGAGATCTGTTCAGTTTGTGCGTGCGCGTGTTTGCGGGTGTTTCCGTAAAGGCAGTGGCTACGGTTACGGCAGCCGGTGAATACAACTCACCATTTTTCTTTATTCGGCTTTACTCCCGTTCGTACAGCAGGGCTTTCTTTCTTTGTTTTTTTCTATTGGGGTATGAGCGTAATCTGCCGTAAACGTAGCCACTGCCTTCTGTAAATGTAGAATAATTATTTTATGATGCTCTGGTTGCATTGGGTTTGGTTAGCTGTCCAGTGAGACGAGAGTGTTGCCGAATCTAGATGACCAAGCAAACACCAAGAGTGCTGACCTGCAGCGGCCATCTGTACATTGAAAATTGGGTAGTCAGTAATAATCGTCGGAAGTGGATATTTTAATGAATTGTCACAGATACACCCTGGCGTTATGTCAAATTTAGTCTACTGACAGTAATATGTATTTAGCAGAGTCATTGTAATGATAGGTAGATCAGAGATGAAGTCTAGTGAGGGATTTTGCAGCCTGATGTTATAAATCAAGTCTATCATTTGAAACATCTAATGGTTAAAAAAAAAAAAAAAGGTTTGTCATAATATTCGTAAAAATGCGTTACTGATCACAATGGTCATTTTGTTTAGTGGCTTCACTTTGAATCCTAGATGACGATTTAGTACTGTACGAGGAAAACGGGACTTTAGAGAGAGAGAGAGAGGGGGTGGGGGGGGGGGGTCACTGTACAATAACAGTTATTGGTGTCATCGGACCCCTCTCCAACCTGACCCCACGCACACGAATGAAAAAAAATCGCTACGGTTATCGTCGTGTTATGCGTCCGTATCGCGTTATAACTGGGTCTTGTGTGATACGTAATGGATTTTATCGTGGCATCTGTCAAGACAACACCAAGACTTGCTGTAATCTTACTGATTTTCACGCCACAAATATCAGTGTTTTTGGCGATATTTATGGATCATTTGTGTATCAGGGTATTGTTATGAGTGCTCATAAACTTTGGCAGGTTTGCTGGAGAATTAATCGTAAATTTGCATGTCAGATCAAATGTCACCTGGTGGATTCCGTGTTCTTGTCAATACGTGGTTGTGGTCCTATACAGCGCATGGGAGTGTGACCTAACGCTACATTCTTCGTACTAACTTGTACAATCTGGATCAAGTTTCATTCTGGGGGAAAATGTTTTGTGTCGTCTGTAATATTTGATCAGCCTGGAGGAAAAACTTGGTGGTTGATTCAGGCTGTGAGATGTGAGACTAATTTCAACACCAATAATGTCGTACTGTTTTATTGCAGTTTTGTCTGACGTGTAGCAACGGTATTTGGCAGTAATGTTTGTTGTTTTTTCTCATGTAGGGGAATTGTAGGATATCTTTAATTCTGAAATTCCTGATGCTTTGCTCAACACACACATTTCAAGGATTATTATCTCCATATGCCCTCCCTCCACTATTATAATGATTTGGGACTATATTGCCATATATTACCAGTGAGATCCAGCACTTGCTGGTTCGTGAGATCTAGATGATACTCAGTTTCGTGACGTCACCGTTCCACCAATCGGCGGGTGCCCGTCCAGACCATCCTTTTGTCTTCTGCAGATCTGGTGTTCCTGGCGATTGATTTATGACTGTCCTCGCTGTGGCGTGTCTTGCCCCTCCCACCTCTCAATCTTCTTTCTTCTCTCCCCCCCCCCCCCCCCACTCCTTCGTCATGACATACAACGCCATAGCGGTCCCTTGCCAAATCTTTGGGAAATGTTCCCTGTGTTTGTGAATGGGCAAACCGACACAAACTGCATGATTTATTTGATTCCATGTCAGATGTCATGACAAGTGCCGTGCTGGGAGCAGATCGGTAAACAAACTTGAATGGTTCAGATGAGATTGCTCTTCAATGGCGGGTTGAGTTCTCAGATAAAAATGAAGAGCCTTTGCATTCTCTTTACGTCATCCACTTGTATACTCCCCACACTGTCCCTGTCCCCTAGCCTAACTTCAGAATTTGTTCCCTGTGTGTCAATAGCGACTGTATGCTTATGCTGTAGAGGGGGGTTATCAGTGAGACCACGGACTTTCTAGTTCCTGTAAGGGCTGTGTGAATGGGGGCAGCAACACATGAATGGAGCAAAGATTGGCGTATTTATGGAGAACGATGACTGTTTGGGGGAGGGTAGATCATGTCATTCCCGGCTAAGTCAGGGACGTTGGCATGTATCTGTATGTTTAAGGCTATGCATACACTGGCAGATTTTGAATAACAGACTAGTTGGATGGTGACGTCACAACGCTGAGTTTTTGGTCAGCTGATGCAGGAGGTCTCATTGACAGTCAGTGTCATGACGATGCCAAGGCGTGCAGTGGCACATTTTGAATTCATTGGCCGACTGGTTGGGGGAAATGATATAATGCAGAGGGGGAAAAACAAGGGAAAGAGTGGGTTGGGGGAGGAGGCCAGTTTCTCCAAGCGGCTATTATTTGAAAAAACAACAACACAACAACCTTAAATAAAGATGATGAGATTAAGATGATAAGAAGAGGAAAACAACAATAATCATATTGCACACGCAACTTCAGCCTTCATTTTATTTGCGGCGAACAAAGCACGATGCATTTGTATGAACCATTGAATAGCTACCTAGGAATCCTCATTTTTCTCTCTGCATACCGTTTGAAGTGGCTGAGGACAAAGCTGGCCTTTAATCGCCGAGCAAAAACTGCACACAAACAAACTCCAGGTTTACCGCGTACAGCACATCAACATTAAAGCGAAGCTAAATTGGTCTTAAATAACCAGTAGTCTCAAGGCATTAGAATAATTATTTAGATTATGACTTAAGCACCCAGTTAGGAAAGGCTTAATGCGTGTGATGGTTAATCTTTCTCCATGTCCATTATGTTTCAAGTCCCTGAGAAGAAAGAGATTACAAAGGATTAAAGCTTGACAAGGTAAAACTTTGGCAATTCAAACAAAAACCTCCAGTAATGAATTGGATGAAGTTGCATCACTTGGAAATTGTTTACTAATTCAGTCAGAAAAAATCGCTCAACTACTGGAGTCTTTGAGGGACAAGACAGATTTGGTCTGTGAAGTTTAAAACAGAGAGGATGAAATGATCATTGATTGGAAAGATTAGGGGCCATCTATAAAGTACGGAAGCTGGAGTTTGGTGATTTTCCATTCACAGCACACACCCCTCCCCCAGTGTACGCTTCTCAAACGGTCTCCCTTTGAGATTTGCCACGGGGTTGTGTCACGTGATCAAAGTTACCGAGCAACCACTTTTAACAGCATTATTACATGCTGACAAAATTGACGTTGTTTTGGTGATTCTTCCGGTAGGCCTTAACAAACAACAACAACAACAAAATGTCCTTTCCTCTCCAACCCCCACCCTCAGCGCAACCCTGTTCTATTGGAAAGCCAACTGTTACTATGGAATAGCTGATAGTGATGGTGTAGTGATGATGGATGTGGTGGTTGAGGTGGTTTAGGATTGCAGTTTTTGTAATGATCGAGAATTGTTTTGATTGTCACTAGTTGACGATGACAGCCACGTCTGGGAAGTGCCAGTAGCAGTTAGGGTTTTTCATTGTCTTGTTTGGTGTCTGACTATTTCAGCAATCTTGTCTGTGATGTTGAACAAACGTGTAGGATGTCTGGACCGGGAAGTGTCAGAAGAAGTCAATACATTCATCCAGTCCATTGCTACCATGTTTCTGACGGGGCACCAGCTGATGGTCTATGCAAATCTGCACAAACTACTGCGAACACGCCCTTGGAGAGATCACGTGCAGTCCTGGGACAAAATCTATGATTTTGGTAAGTACAATTAATGTTTCTTCCATCAGAGAACGTGGACTTGTCGGTCTCGTTTTGCCAAAAATAAAGGTAAACAATATTTCAAAGTGTTGCCACCTTAGAATGGATCTCTGCAGTTTAGAGACTTCTTATGGTTGTGGCATCTAAATAATAACGAACGTCTCTTTGATGGTGTGAGAAAGAGGGAAAAGCTCACCCCTGGGTTCAGTATGGACCAGGGCCAAAAAGAAAATCAACAAACATCTGCAGTGACATCTTTACATATTCTCTGTTTTCAAATGGCAAATAAATGGAACAGGAAAATGGCGGTCAACAGGACGATACATTATTGACTATCTTAGACAAACATAATCACATTTAACGAAAGTTGAACTCGCTCACCAATGGTACCGCAAAAAATGTGTGAGGGACTTGGGTTTTTTTGTTTTTTTTTGTTTTTAAATTCAGATGGACTGGCCAGTGTCGCCAGGGTTTGTCTGATGAAGGAGATCCAGTGCTACTAACAGATCCTAATTGTCTTTGCCAGATAAATTTCTCAAAATTCGGCAAAATTGTAGGGTGGAGAGAGAAGGAATGCACCATGATTACATTGACCACACTCCTAAGAACAATTACACAGAGAGTAAGGTTTTCGTATGAAATCGTTTGGACAGACCATTAATTTTCAATACAATCTTTGTACTTGACAGAGGACCTGTTGTTTGGTAAATTTACTTCTGACTGCCACGTAACGTCAGTGTAATGAGTGTGTTGGTGTATCTGTCTCCCCAGCTGCCGAACACATTAACCAACGCATTGATGAAGTGACCAAAGAACTGGAGTGTGGCGTGCCGCCGGTGGAGGGTGAGCATGTGGATTTCTTGAAATACATAGTCGGTACTCACCAACTGTCCAGGAATGAAATCGTTGACAACATTATCGAGGTCTTCATGGGTGGCATCGATACGGTAAGAATTTGTTTAGCCCCAAAGTGTGACTTGAAAGCTCATTTTTGCCCTATTCTTGTATTAAGAAAATTCCATTTACCCGAGATTTAATGGAGATAAGAGAATATTAGTAGAAATGATTTCCGAACACAGGAAAGATTGGACAGTCGTATGATCTAAATTGGTATTCAAAGCTTGTTCAGAATGACAGGTGACATATTTTTTGCCACGTATTTATAATGGTAAAATTTGGCTGTTGTTTATATGTTGGTATTTCCATTGGTATCATTTTGTTCTTTACTGCAGCCTCTTTGATTTACTCTGTAATGATGGTCATATGTACATAATCAAGTAGGATCCTGGGACGTGCCTTTTGAAGTCTTAAGTTGTAAGTTATTTACTCATTGACCTAAACTCGTGCACTTGTGTCTCTCCTCAGACGGCCAACTCCCTAGCTTTCCTCTTCTACTTACTGTCTAAAAATGAAGCCGTGCAGACCCGTTTGGTGGCGGAGATAGATAACCTGCTGGGCAAGCGACAGGCAGAAAGTTCAGACCTCCAGCATATGCCCTTCCTGAAGGCGTGTGTGAAGGAGACGTTGCGGCTTTTCCCCCCAATCCCTATGAATGCTCGCACCACCACAGAGGACATCTCTGTTGGCGGCTATCACATACCCAAAGATGTGAGTACAGAAGAACAGTTGCAAATGCATGAGCTTTCTCTATCACTCAGTTGTATCCGTCGAAGACAAATAGACAGCGTAAGCCAAACCATAACTGAATTTTGCTGTGAATATATCAGCCATCAAGTGATAAACGAATGTTTGTTCTGTCAACTGTAACTATAACCACGTTGTCACTGATTTTCTTGTCTGTCTCCACAAATGTAGAAAATAAGATTGTGATGGCACAGCGAGAAATATTATGAAACTTTCTTCAAAAAAACTAAAAAATATCTCTGATCCATCCATCCACCCATCCATCCACCGATCCACCCACCCACCCATCCATCCATCCATCCATCCATCCATCCGTCCATCCATCCATCCATCCATCCATCCATCCATCCATCCATCCATCCATCCATCCATCCTTCGACACAGCCCCGAACGTCACAATGTTTTTTTCCCTCCTCAGACCATCCTCATTTTAAATTTGTACGTTGTGTCACGTGACGAGAAAATCTTCAGTGACCCTGATGAGTTCAGGCCAGATCGTTGGCTGAGGGGAGGGGAAGCTGACGAGGAGAAGACGCCACACCCTTTCTCTCTGATACCATTTGGCTTTGGCAGTCGTAGCTGTGTAGGTGAGTAGTCCTGGCATTGTGACATTCATGTGTGTAACTGACAGAGAAATTATTTTCCTTCGTTGTTACTGAAAATTGTGAGTGGCTTTTGTGAATAGAATTACTGCCAGCTGTCGGCGAAGTAAGTAATAATAGAGAATTTACGTGGTCCAAGACATGTTGTCGTTTGAAAAAAAAAAAAAAACGGGGGAGGGGGGGAGTGAATTTTAATTTTCCTATTGTCTAAGCTGCATGTGTGTAAGTTTGTATGTGTTCAAAACTTAAAAATTGCATTGTTTTGTTCACTTAATACCTGATATCCACGCTGAAGTTTTTGAATGGAAACAACAGAGAGAGCCAAACAATTTCATAGGCAGACAGCAGGATAATTAGGGTAGACAGAAATTGGATGGAAGGTTGATGGAAGGTTGAATGGAAGGATATATAGATAGATGAGTGGATGGATGGATGAATGGACGGACAGATGGATGGATGAGTGGGCGGACAGATGGATGGACGGACAGATGAAACACTGGATGGATAGTCTGGCCAAAGATTTATCGTATTGAATAATAGATTGATGGATCGTCTCATATTTCAGGTCGACGCCTCGCAGAGATGCAGATTTACTTGGCTACAATACAGGTGAGCTACTGAATTGTTCATGCTCGTGTTGTATAGTTTTAAGAATCGATTTTATGATCACAACCATTTTCTGAAGGAGACCCAAAACTCGATGGTCCAATGATGACATATAGATCGGCACACATAACCTTGTCATGTGGCCAGATTGGGTTTTATGTGCACATGGAATTTTTGGGTGGGAAGATTCTTGGGCCAGGGAGTTAGGATTAGGCTTAGCTAACTGGTCACAAGATTCGTCCGTTGGTGATATGGCCGCAGTAACATTTTGGGTGTCTACAGGTTGTAAGAAGACGGTGAAGGAAAGTTTGAAAAAGAAATGATCTTTAAAGTCTTTGATCCCATTTATGTCCATCTGATTTCTCATTATGAGGCAAGCCCCCTTCCCTTTCTTCTGGGGTGTTTACGCGGATACTCTATAATTCTTGTCAGCAAAAGTGTTGTTCTTTATTTTATCGACGTCTAGGAATTGTTGACATGTTTCTGTTCCAGTGTTCAAGAATTTCTTGATTTTATCGAGGATGTGAATTATTTTGGCAAATTTTAGAATATTCGACAAAGTTTGGAGTCTTGCTTAATGGGTCTTGGAATTTGATTATTGACAAGTGTGTAGATGTTCTGTAAGTGCTGTGTGTGAAATCTCCTGCTCTTGTGCCGGGTACAGAATGTGAATCTGTCATTGTTTTTAAGCAGTGTTTGTGTAGGGCAAAATCAACAACAGATATCTTAGTTTCACTCTGAGATGATGAAGTACATGTAAATTACATTTACACGTAAGCATTTTTATCTCGTGGTCTCAATATTTTTTGTTTGTTTGTTTTTGATTGTCGAAGGAATCTAAATCAACGCCTCTTTATCACTGGCGGCAAGTTCAAAGTGAAGGTGTACCTGGCCTATTCCAGGCAATTTATTCATCTGATGATAAAGGAATGTTCTGCAACAGTGGAGGTTTATCGAAATTAATTTCGTATGAGATACGGAATGTTCTCACCGTCGACAGAGTTTAACCAGGTGTTTCGAAGAGGGTCGTAATTTTTTTTTAAGTCGACGAGCTACGTGCACTTGCTATTTTAAATATATAATCTGAGTGTGTCTACATATAGCGTTCATCTGGCAGTTAAGTACACCAGGTCGTAACGTACATAAGATAGTAATGTTCATTGCGAAGTAAAAGTTCATCACAAAGTAACGTTCACTACTGTTGTCGTGTAGAAGTACATCACACTGTATCGTTTATCCCGTAACGTTGCCAATATCACCAGGTCTGCACCCTCCACAAAAGCATTAGCGCTCGTTTTTGCTTATAAAAGACTAATGAATTGTCCATAATTGTTGCCAGCATCAGATGGCTTGAAATCCTGTCTATGGACCCTTTTCATTTAGCGTCCTCCATATCACGTGATTCGCAAAAAAAATGGCGGCGTGCCTCACTTGTAGGGCGGAAGCGATGGACAACGGTCGAACCATGCTATCCTCTTGTTGGGCACCCAACTGTACAAACCCGTTACGTGCTGGTTCTGGCATAAAAATGCATCTTTGCTTAGACTGTGCACATATTCAGATGCCATCACTAAGGCAAGTTGAGGTTTTTGCCCTACACGGTGCTTTTCGATGCCGTGCGGCTCCCCGCAAACAACCGTGACGCGGAAGTGAAAAGGGTCCATACTGTATTGCTGACATGTTGTAAACGTTAGGATTTGCTACTGACGAACAGTCTTTTGCCCCCAACTCCTGTCCCCATTTTATTGCTACTTTTAGAATGAGACAGATCTCGTCCATGTGGCCAGAATACCAATAAATTCAAGATTGTTTAGTGTCTGTTTTTTATAGAGACGAAACTGTCTCACTGAAAGTTTATTGGAGGTGTAACATTTCTTGTGTATGATAGATGTCAGCATATTTTATGGTTATGGAAGCTGTCATTTCGCTACGTTTTATGGACATTCCGTCTTCTTGGATGTGTAAGAAAGCTGTCATTTATATGTATAGACAAGATACCCCGGCTAAACAGATTTCTTATCATTTATTTCTGCTTCCAGATCCTGCAGAGATTTTGGATGAAGAAGAGTGATCAGTTTGACATCAAGCCTTTGGTGCGCACACAGTTAACACCAGGGCCGGAACTTCCGGTCATGTTTGTGGAGAGATAAATCACGTGCTGTCACTTACCCACCTCCGACTCTGCGAGAAGTCAGCTCCTCAGAAAGCTTAAGAAGTCGCCTGCATTCAACAAAGCACAAACATTTTTATGTCTACATTATAATCCATGCAGTTCTGCACAGGGCGTCGATAGGACAATTTGTGGCTGGCCTAGACGGCTGCAGTCTGTGAGTAATGCAACAATACTATTCTCCACTTGATCAAAGACCTTGACAGTTTCTCTCTGATACTTATATATTTGATGCGTAGGACGACTCTAGCGCTGCTTCAGAAGGCTACAACTGGCATGTCCTTTCATGGTATCAGGAGAACAATATATCAGTTGTGTGTGCATAGCATTGCTCAGGTGAGCAAACTTTCATGAAGAAGGAGAGTGAGTAGAGTTGTCTGCGCCCAGACAACTGAAAGATTTGGGCTGATCTTCCGTGAGAACGGCGGAATTGTACAGTGAGGACTCAAGACAGCCATTGAGACGTCTTCTCGATGCTCACCTGCAGATATATCCCAACCCAAAGACAATCAAAGACTAGTACATTTTGTGGGACCTGCGGTGTCAGATTGTGAAAATTCGAGGTTGACAAGTCCATGGTTCATGCCGGATCCACTTCCTCATTAACTGACTAGTCCAATGGCCCTCTGACCTTGTAACTGGCAAACAGTGAAAAAGTGTTCATTATGCAGAAGGAGAAGATGCATAAAATAGGCAATAGAATATTTGATCTTCTTTCAGAGAGTAGTCGGATACATTTTATTTGTCTTCTTTGGAAAACAGTACATTTACTGTAATGACTGTCATCAATTGAGTGCAATGCCTTCATGTTAATGACATTTTTCACACTATGTTTTGTGGTAAATTGATCTGATATGTAAGCCAGAAATGACGTCAAACGGACGCATCTCCCATGCTCTCCCACAGATGTTCAACTCATAATGTTTACGGGTTGCGGTTGCTCAGTTCAAATTTTGCCAGCTTTTTCACATGTCATTGACAAGAACATAAAAAAAAAAAAATGAAAGCTTGAACATTATTTGAAGGGACCAACCAATCCGTACAAATCACGTAAACCTTGTAGAGTTGAACGTTGGAGGGCCGCGGTATGAACTCTGTGGCACTTGATTTGCCCGTATAATTTTTGTGGCAAAGATTGATTGGTGGGTATATTTGATTGTCACATGTATTGTTGTTTGGTGTGATAAAATGTGGTCCCCAATCACTAACCCGGTTAGATAAAAATAAAGAAATTAAAAAACATCAAGAAAAACTTTAAGGGGAAAAAAAAGGGGGGAATGTCAGGGGTCGGCAACAACAATGTGAACGATGATGAGCAATTGATTTTTGTACTGTTGTCAAGAAGGTAGAATTTTTAACCCCGTTTGTTTGTTGTTTTTTTGAGGAGGTGGGGGGAATGCGTCCGTTACAGACAGAGAGAGAAAGACAGAGAGAGAGAGAGAGAGAGAGAGAGAGAGAAACTTGATCAGATTTTGGAATTTCATGTATTCGATGATTAATCTTACTACCTCATATCTGGAGAGTCAAAGAGGGTGAGAGAGAGGAGGGGAGCAGTTGCGTGTACCAGGCGGGCATGGAAAAAAAAAGGGGGGGGGGGCGAAGTGAGAAATGCCAAGTAGGATTGTGATTGTGAAATGTTGACTATACCAAGTCATCACAGCAAAATGTTATTGTATTTGTATGAGTCAAAACTGCCAGTTAGATGTGCCATGTTATAAAAGCCCATTCAGTGGTCACTTCAGTCATAAGTTCCTTAGAAATTTGATTTTGAGGGAGATGAGGAATTCAAACGTTTGGTTGTCTGACCTTTGTGCAGCAGTAGCGCAACATGGGCTGCAGACTGGGTGAGGTATGTGGGGGTGTGTTGCCAAGCCACAAGTTTGTGGCCAGATATCCGTGTATGAACATTCAACCAGGCTAGAAAAGAACACTTTTCAAGGGACCCCTGCAATCCTGGTGTCGCCACTGCACACCAGTAAGCAGAGATTTTTGTTTAACCTTTCTCTTGCTAAAGTTCTCCTTCTGGCCTACTTTGAAAGCTCTGTCTTTAATAACCGTTTGACCGAAAGTGAAATCCCAGCCATTCTTAAGATGCAACTATTTTTGTTTTGTTTTAGTTTTTCTTACAAATCTATGGAGATGTAAGTGGGTGAGGCTATTGTTGGAAGTAACCAACGTGCTCAACATGTTCGTGTTTGTTTCCGGCCGCCTGGACAACTGAGGAACGTGACGTAAAGCTCGCATGCCCAGTTACCCAAGAAAAAAATTAAATGATTTTATGTTTTACCTGTGGTTTGACCATTAGGCTGGACAAATCCAGAGTTTTTGCATTCGTCCATCTCACCTCAATGATCGGTTGTGGAATGAAATCATTTGACATTGTTATTTGCCTCATATTCAAAAATGAGTTTTGTTTCAATGGTTGTTGTTTGATTTTGCCTGTGTTCTGTAAATAATGATGCTGAAGAAAGTGCAATCAGTAGGTCATAGTCCGAGTTTGAAATGCCCAGATTTTCATGTTATTTGAATGCAAGCGATGCCTAAACTCTTTCTTTTTTTGTAACCTGACAAGGATGTTCTGCCCTGTTGGGGCATTTCTACATTTTTCTAGTGTTTTGTACGTGTCATACAGACGGTGTGGTAAAGCCGTGTGTTTTATTTTGTATTATACTGTGTGTTAGTGGGTGGTGTATTTTCATTGATATATATATACTATCCCAGTGACAACACAGCAGTAGTGGATCAGGGCTGCAGAAAGTTGGCTTGATATTCGAGGCACGCAGTTATACAGTGTACACCAGAGATTTTTGTGTTCATTTCGTGTTCAGATACGGGTGACAGACTCTGTACAGTTCATTCACAATCTCATGTTCAGATGAACTTTGTCTTTTTCAGTCTTGTAGTATTTCGTTTGTTCAGTTTTGTTCCTTTGTTTAAGCTTACTGGTATCTTCGAATTTTGTATGTTTCATAAATATATGGAGTTTGGATGCAAGAGTCATTTGATAAGGCATGGCTGGGAGCGGAGGTACTTATGTCTGGGCAAACTTTAGTTGTGTGGGTGTTGTCGGGGCCATGGCCAACACTACCGCACACAGTGACTGAAAGTTAGGCACCCATATTTGGCATCTAGCGCTGCTGCACACGCTGACCGATGATCAGTCTGAAATTCTTGGCCAGATGTCATTCAGAGCATTCCGCTGATTTATTGTTTAGTATTTCTTCCCCAGACAGACAGAATGTGGAAATAAACTACATGTAGTAGACAGATTGTGCACTATTTAGATGACCCACCATCTAGCAGGGTCCAGAAGGACAGTTAGCCAGCAGTATCACGAATATCTTCATATTAATTATTATAGAAATGAGATGACAACATTTTTGGAGCAGTGATAAAAAAAAACCAATAGACAAGTACGTTTGGAGGCGGGTTTTTTTTTAAACACGCCTCGAGATTTGTAGAAACCACCTTACATGGTACATAAAAATGAATAGTTCAGTCGATGATCACATAAGAGAAATGAAGATATTGATGCCATAATGGTTCCGCCATTGCAGAGGAATTCTTTGCATGTGTTCGTGGCATTTAAACCAGTCTTGTTAAACACACACTCGTATGCGCGCGCGCACACACACAAAGTACTGTACAGATCTGTCTGTCAGACATTGTAACTCAACATGGGAATTCCTTTATGGCACGTCATTGACTAGCCTATGTCAAAGTGACGACGTCAGTGGATAAACTGGGATAGTCAAGACATGGCGTTTCTGTCTCAAGCCCAAGGTAACATTGGATTCTTAACAAGATCTTCAAGCGGCGCCTGTTTCTTCCAAATCCGGGGTTCAAAAGCTCCTTTAGTTGGCCAGCCAGGAATGTCCGAGAGATTTGTCAAACTTCTATAACATGTAAGCTTCTATAACGGTTGTCCCCATAAAACGGCTGTTTGGCTAAAGGACTAAGTCATAAAACATTAGATCGGAATTCCTGAACGATTGTTTCTGCCCGTCTTGTGCGACACAAAGTCCGTAATGCAGCAACGCTGTGACCGAGTGCACCTTGACCGCGCACAACGGCCGCTGATCTGACGGATCTTCAGGGCTATGTACCTTGGCCGCCTCTGCTTTAGCCATCCACTGACCACCTGACGACAGAATGGCTGCCATGGTATGGAAAACGGTCGTATACCTCCAAAACAAAATTTTACACCAAGTGCACAAAACATTTATTGGCGTTTCGCTCCACTTCATTCTTTGCCCAGATTCCGTTTGCGACGATCAAAAGAAACTAGAACCCAGATAGAAAGATATGAAGCATATTTTTCATTCTATGTATAGCATATAAATAATGGTGTCAAAATGAATTTGATGTAAATTGGCGTGTACGGTCTTTTTCCATTGGGAGGCAGAATGTAACGTCCAACTGTATTTGTGTTACTGGATGACTGGACAAACTCTTACGTCTTTAGACTAACACATGACGTCATCTAGTAAGGGGCCCTTCCTCTCCCTTTTCCGGCTAATCAGAATTGTGGAGTGAATGATAGATCACTGAAAATTTTGGCATAATCATTGAAAACTTCAAGACTGTGATCTGACTTATGCAGAAGTGCTTTTGGAATCCAAAATGAGACCAACATGATTGGGTGGTCTTAGATGAATCTAGCGAGAATTGAAAGTGTGGTTTGGAAAATGTTTAGTTGATTCAGAAACTGAACTCTTGTCGATATGAGTATCAGACACCAGCCGGGAAAGGGGGTGGGGGGGGGGGGCACCGATGCTCCCGGCGACAGAAAAAATGCTGTGATTTCATCTTGATGTACTGCTCACTTACAGTATACCAAACTATCAGTGTAGATGTGAACGCTTTCGGCACATTGGGCGCCGTTATAATTGAAGAACGTCGATTTTTATGACAAACTAATGTTCTGCACATCAGGTACAACTACTGCGCTGACGACTATCATATCCCTCCCTTTGGTAGGACAAATGCTTTTAGGGCGTAACCAGAGTTTGACGAAGGTCAACAGAACCATTTGATAATGCTGATCATGTACAACAAACTTTAGACTGTCCCACCAGCCCGAGTGACGACGCCTGGCGTTAGGTAAGGTCATATTAAGTCATGGCCATAAGTAGCCGGGCGGCGGAAGGTCCACTAGCGACGGACAGGCCTCCAATTTGTCTAGGTTTCACTCTGAAGTCCTTCTGTCTC
Organism: Onchidella celtica; assembly: GCA_963931925.1. Lineage (NCBI taxonomy): Eukaryota > Metazoa > Mollusca > Gastropoda > Systellommatophora > Onchidiidae > Onchidella > Onchidella celtica. The sequence goes on along the minus strand of OZ007574.1, from coordinate 8,318,823 downwards.
GTTCGTGCCTTGTTTTCTCCGGGTTTTATGGAGCTGGACATTAATACTAAATCCCTGGCCTGTCTGTGCATACAATGGTCCTGACTTATGGCCAGCTATGTGAGGACTTTTCTTGCCTTCAGTCATTGGACTTGTGTCCAGCCATTAGTTCTGCATTACAGGAACATTCCTGAGTTAAACCTTTATTATTCCCTCATGGTGCACCATTTAAAAAAAATTAGTTTCACTCCCTCCAACTCCCCTGCCCTACCGCTTCTCCCCGCTATGAGTTATGTTACAAGATGGCGTAGTTTTTTTTCAGTTTGCGTCCTCCCAGCTGTGCCCTTCTGTCAATCTTTGATGTCTGATAAAATGTTCAGTCTTTAACTTCAGTGAACAGTTAATTGGATATAATTTTTCTTTTCAAGATCCATTGACTGTAGTTTTCTCTTGGCTGGAAATTTGTACATCATTATCAAATGGGCATGGTTTTGGAAGTGAAGGTATTAAATTCGGTTATAAACGGAGCTGAGTCTCCGTCAGTGTGGTCGGTTTGCTACAAATAATCTAGACATTCTGGGGGAACGGACAGCATCTTGACCAGATGTTAAAAGACAACTTTGTTTTCTCTTCATGGTGCTAATGTTTTTGGTGTTGTACTCTTGTATTATGAATGTTATTATGTTCATATGAAACTGTATTTTGTATACCCTGGATTAATGCCAATAGTGCAGGCACTGTTTTGTCTATGTTTAAGTGCAGTTCATATTAATCCATGTAGTTCAGGGGTTCCCAGCCTGGGGTAAATTTGCTGATTCTGAATGAGTACATATTATTTTTTGTTTTCTTTTTCAAATTTTGAAGTTGAGGAGAAAATTTGAATTATTGAATTAGGTCTATTTTATGAAGGAAAAAAAAATGCACGGTTTTTTTTTATCTATCGTTCTGGATTTCACGATGTGTATTTTATTTTTATACTTTTTAAATTCTTGGAGGCGCATAACTCTAGGAAAGGGGAAATACAGAACAGGTTATCCAAATGTGTAGATCATTATCTATTTCTTGTATATTATTTGACTGATTGATGGTATCTTGTACCGGCCTACATACCCCAATCCCTTTACTATGTCGAGTATTTCCATCATTATATTTCGGTCTAGGGAAGAAAAGAACAGGACGGGGATAAGTCGATTACTTTGGAAGAGTTGCCCATGGGCAAACGAGATGAAAAATGATGGGAACTCCTAGTGTAGGTGCTTGTTCCATGCTTTTTATTCTACCCTGAAATGTTGAGATTCACTAAGGTCGTAAATAATCACTGGTCACTCAATGGACAATCGTTCAGTACTCTCCTCACAGTTCCATCTTCCTGTCTCACCTTCTTTCTTCTGTTCGCCTCCCTCCCCCTCCCCCCTCTCTCTCTTTCTCTCTCTCTCTCTTTCCTACTTCTCCCCCCCGCCTCTCTCTCTCTCTCGCTGTCTCTCTATGTCTCTTTCTGTCTCTCTTAGTCCATGCTTTTCATACAACATTAACCTTGGATCTGAAAATGGCATTTTAACCAGAATTTTATGTGAAGAAAATTTATCTTCTGTTCAACTCCAAACAGTGACGAGCTGAGTATGTCTCTGCCTTGCAAACTTTCCTTGAACATCAACAAAACGTAATAATACCTGATCGAGACAGTAAAGTAAATGGGGCTTTTCTCGCTTTAATGATAACCAACAGCGAATCAAAACTCGAGAAATAGAACTGATTGTCGTAGATTAACAACAAAGTAGATAAGCGTTGAAAAATCTAGAACAGCATATTTTTTATTTCTTTTTAATCCTTCCGGGTTGAAAAAAAAAAAATTCCAGACTGTGGCACTGATAAGAAAACTATTCAATTAAAAAAAAAAAAAAAAGAAGAATTTTAAAACAATTTTCGAGGCAACGTTATCAGACTGAAGTTAATTCCACACAGATGTTATTTTACTTGTTGTGTGCGAGTACACCCGCCAGCCCCTATGCCTCTGAATGATTTTAGTCTTAGTTTCGGTCATAAAACTCGGACGTTGCTAATACCGGTCTTTCCGTGTTCCACGTCCACTTACATGCGTGTATTACTTGTAGATTCAGCACTGTGACTGTAATGATGCGTGTACCCAGTATTTTGATGTGTATTTTGTATGCATGTACTTTTGTACATATACTATGACTGTCTGTAGATAGTGTCCTACTGCCATCCACACCAATAGGCAAGTGGTTGGCGGGACGGGACCAGCACAAGAATTACACTAGTTTTTTCTTTTATTTGATGTATCTATCCGACCTGTCACGAGACGTCTGTCGCGTGCGCGTGTTAAAACATGCACTACTGTAATACAGTTGTTATTGTTTTGATGATGGTTATTGTTATTATTATTGGAATGTTCACTACAATATTATATGTTGTGCTCTTTCATTTACTGTCATGTACTTTCTGTTTTGTTGTCTGTATTACATGTATTATTATGCCTATTATTATTTTATTTGGTTAATGTTTGATTATGTTTATAATGTTATGAAATTCATAGACTGTTGGTGTCCACCAAGGTTATATCTTGGTTGTCTCTGTATAATAATATTTTGTAAATGGATTGTTTCGTTAAATGTAAATACACTTTACAAATTGAACGAATCAATATTTTTACTGTAGCAAGTAGGGATTATAATTTTTAAAAATGGTTAGCCAAAGACACGTCTCTCGCTTTGCGTGGGAACGAAACAAAACATCACGTATAACGGGTATATTCATTTGTTTAATGTTGTGTTTCAGAATTTGAGCGCACTTTGTTCACGTGTGACATGTTGTAACCTGCATTTGAGCAGCCATTAGCAGACACACCTCCGTTCCTTGAACTGGATTCTTTCTATCAATTATTTTTAAATTTATGGTATTTAATGAATTAGTCAATGTGTTTATTTATTGATCAAATATTAATCATGTCTCTGTTCTTTCGATTATTTCAGCCTGTATATTCAGCTATTATTTTTTCATTTTGTTATAATTAGTTTTAATTTAATTCAATTTAATTTTTGTTTTATTTTATTTATTAAATTCTGCACCTGTTATAACTTTGACAGATTTTCTTTATAATCGGCTTATCAAAAGTTTATTTGTTTTTCTTTAGCTTCTTTCGCTTAAGATAGATTCTTTGAAGATAGATTTTCTTCTTCAGTTATGCTTGGAGGAGAATTGAGATTCATCTGCGATGTTGAAATGCGTATGGGGCTGCTCCCATGTTTCATTGTTTGTTGAACTGAGTTCCCCACAGGCTTACCCTGATAGATACGATATCTGCAGCACAGCTATGGTCGTCCAGTCTACCTCTTTCTCCCTCCCACCCCTCCACCGCCATGCTTGCTTGCCAACTCGTCCTCTTGACAAAATCAGAAAGAGTCTTTATTATTATGTGAAGTCATCTGAGGTGGACACCCCTGTAAGTTATATGCAAGCCAGGAGATGGGATTACAGTTACCCATACAGGAATATTGCTTGAGCCTGGCCAGGCAAGACAAATGGAAACGTTAATTGTTAAATAAACGCATCAGATGATGAACAATTATTAAATAAAAACAAAAACAATAAATGAATAATATACATTATAAAAAAAGATTTTTTTGTTCAAAGTCTTTATAGTGTTCACCTGCTTGTCCTGTGAACTCGAAAAAACAACACAGAAGCTGGTCAGTATTGGACAATATAAGACTTGATACAAGTTGGCAAGTGAGAAGTTGGTAGAATTTTTATCTTTTCAGTTGTCATTGAATTTGTTTAATGTCCCAGAATCCAGACATTTTGTGTGTGTTTTCATTGGATATTTTGTTCCCCTCTTTCGTTATAAATAAACAAACGCTCAAATTTAAATTTTGCATTTGTTGTGGCCTGTAGAGTTGGATGAATGACTGGCTGGTGGATGGGCGGACCAGTATGTGGGTAGATAGATAGATGGATGGAAGAAGAGACGGATTGATAAATGGATGAGTGCGTGGCTGACTGAGTCAGTGAAGGAAAAGATGCGCTGTCCATTAACATAATATGATATCTGCCTTTTCAATATTATTATTTTATTTTGATCAGTGAGATCATCTTCCTTACTATCGTTCTATTTATATGTCTGTCCGTCTATCTATGATCTGTCTATCCCTCACATAAGTGGCTGTCTGTCTATCCATCTAAATCTCTGTACATCCAGACACACAGAGTGAGGTTTCAATGCCTAACTGCAATGAAGATGTCATAATGACATGAATAAATCAGTCAACTTGCCTTGTGTCAGCGACCATGTCACCAAATCTCCCTCTTTTCCATACGCTGGTGCGCACCAAGTGCGGATTTTCACGGATTAAAACTTGCGCAAGGGTTAAGTCACCTTTTGTCTGTTACCTTAGGTTGTGACCATAGCGTTCATCATTGCTAATGCCGTGTTACGTCCGCGCATCCCCCCATTAGCAGTGTCATCAGTATCCATGACATGTTGTGAGTTGGTTTAATTGACCCAATTAAAGACTTGGGACCAAAGCTTCAGTTTGTCCCCACCGCTATGAAAAGCACACCTAGGAAGAAGGGGGAGAAGGAGGTAATTGTATACCTACGTACGCTTTTCAATTATGGTAATGAACTAAAAGGCTTGGTTCGTTTTGCTTTTTTGCAGCTAAAAATTATAGGATAATTGTCTACTAGATGACGTTCCGGGCACTGCCCGGAATAAACAATCATGTGTTCCCTCGCTCTCTCTCTCTCTCTCTCTCTCTCTCTGTCTTGCTTCAGAACTCATGCGCGCCAGGACACTGCGCACCAAGCTTGATATGGTTACTTTTTATGACTTGCACGGTACTATAACAGAATGGAGCCAAGATGGAGGATGAAAATGACAGTACGATGAAACAATGCATTTTCTATAAATTCAAGAACCAAAGTAATCAAAATAATAAAAACTTCCGTGCACCCTCCGCGGTATTTGAAACGAACATGTAAAATTGGGTTAGTATAGGTGGTCTAATAAAAAAAAGCCTTTTGCGTTCAAAGGTGGAGATCTTGTGAAATATATAATTATGTAAAACGAAACAAACATGCAAAAATACAAATGTTACATAGCAATAAACGTTATTTTTTTAAAATACAAGCTTGAAGTAAACAACTTCTAATTATAGCCATCATCTTCCTTATCTCAATTGCCACCTTCCTGCCAAATTTAAGGCCTGAAGAGAGTATAGTTTGGTCAGTTAGTCATGCCAAAGGTTGCAAGTTACTGAAATATATAATACTAATAGACTAGATGACCGACCGGGCCTTGCCCAGAATAAACAATCATGTGACCCCCCCCCCCCCCCCAGTATAATAAAAGTAATAAACTACAGTCTTGCTTCAGAACTCATGCGCACCACAACATTACGCACCAAACTGAACGCTTGATATGGTTACTTTTTTATGACATGCACGGTAATATATATTACGAAACAAACATGCAAAAATACAGATGTTACATAGCAATAAACATTGTTATTTTTTAAAAATACATGCTTGAAGTAAACGACTTTTAATTATAGCCATCATCTTCCTTATCTCAAATGCCACCTTCCTGCCAAATTTAATGCCTGAAGATTGTATAGTTTGGTCAGTTAGTGATGCCAAAGGTTGCAAGTTACTGAAATATATAATAGATAGATAGGTGTAGCTAATGAAAGTCAAACAGTCCGTATTGCCAGTGAAAGTTTTTGAAACGTTAATGCGTCATCGTGGACATTCAGCAATTTAATGTCCGTAAGCTTGCACAAGGAAAGGGGAGGGGTGAGAGAGAACGGGGGTGAAGCCAAAAGTATGAAAATCGTCAAGAAAAAAAAAAGCCCAGATCGGCTGTACATTCTTTCTTAGGCAGACCCGAAACCAAACAGTAAATTGTATGCGTTCAAGTACCGAACGTTGACCAAACGGCAAAAGCAAATGAAAACAAATGTGTAACATAATTAACCCCCGTGGTTGGAACTGTATTGACACAAAATTAACAACCTCACATAAATAAATGAAGAAAAAGCAAAAAAAAAAAAGTTCTTTGACTATCCCGACCCTATGACACATTGTCCTGTCAGCTATGCAACTGGTGCAGTGTAAAGGTGAAGAAATAGCAGTTTGCTCATTTTGAGGTGTTGTGTCCATTAGGTGGAAATATGCGTGATAAGTTCTTGTGCTCGTAACTTTTGGTAGCTTGGAGCCAAAGCTCTAAACATCGGGGTCATGTCTGTGTTCAGCACTGAATGCCGGAGAGGTTGCGTGAAATGGTTGAAAAGTTGAGAGAGGGAGAGAGAAAGAGTGAGTGAGAGAGAGAAAGAGAGGCGAGCAAGAGTGTTTAACTTAAGAGAAAGACAGAGAGACAGAAGCAGAGTGAGAGAAGAGAGAAGGAAAGAAAGACAAACAGAAAGATAAACAGAGACAGAGCGAGTGAATTAGATAGATAGAGTGAGAAGGGAGGAGAGGAGAAAGTCAGAGAGAAAAGAGACAGAAATGGAGAGAAGGGCGAGCAAGAGTGATTAAGAGAAAGCCATGGAGACAGAAGGAGTGACAGAAGAGAATCGAAGGATAGAAGGGGAGAGAGAGAGAGAGAGACAAAGACAAACAGACAGACAGAGATAGTGAGTGAGATGGATGGATGGCCTGAGGAGACAGGAGAGAGAGCCAGAGAGAAAAAGACAGAAAAAGGAAAGTGAGAGAAAGAAAGGGAGAGAGAGAGAAAATGAGAGAGAGAGGGGGGGAATGAGAGAGAGAGAAAGCGAGAATGAGAGAGCAGAGAGAGAATGAGAAAGAGAGAATGACATGGAGAGAATACGAGAGAGTAAGAAGAGGGAATGGGAGAGAGAGAGTGAGTGAGAGAGAGAGAGAGAGAGAGAGAGAGAGAGGGAGATAGAGAGAATGAGAAAGAGATAGAATCAGAGAGAGAGAGAGAGATGATGTGAGGAGAGAATGAGTGAGAAAGAGAGAGTGAGAGAGAAAGAATGAAAGAGAGAAAGTGAGAGAGAGAGAATGAGAGTGAGAGAGAGAGAATGAGAGAGAGAAAGTAAGAGGAGAGAGAGTGAGGAGAGAGAGAGAGAGAGAGAGAGAGAGAGAGAGAGAGAGAGAGAGAGAGAGATAGAGAGAACTACAGACAGACTGGCTGGATAACTCAGGCGATGGTAAGCAAACTGTAGCTGAGTAGGGTTTGTATTTGATGATTTAATGACCGTGAGTCAGCATGAACGTGTGGAGATAAAAGTGAAAGATCACAGATTCCACATCTAATTGACATGCAAGTTTGTATTGATAACCGTATCTATTTCCCCAGCCATGACATTGATCACTAGAATTAAATGACCTTTGATTAATTGACTGAAAAATTGATAGGCCGGTATCAAGTATCAACGAACTCGTAAATAAACAAATGCTCAACTTGAGCCCATATTCTGTCTGTTCTGTCTTCCAAATAGCCGGGTGATTGATAGCTTGATGTACGGATGGATCGTGTATGTGGAAGGATAGATGGATAGATAGATGGAAGAAGAGATGGACTGATGAGCGGATGAGTGTGTGACTCCATCAACATAATTATGGTGACTTGGGATGGTCGGAAGTAGCCTGGGAGTTGATAAAGGAAATTAAACATCAAATGATAATAATAATAACAGCGCCCTACCCCTAGCAGGTCTCAAGGTGCTTCGTCAATTTTGCAGTTCATGTATTATAAACACAAAGGACTAGGATAATGTAGAAAATGGTACATAAAAATGATCATTGCAAATAAAAAACATTTTGAGCAAGAGCCGGTGGGTGTAAGCATTTAAATCTGATCAATAAACTTGGATATCAAAAGAAAATTTCTAATATGCTTTGGTCAGTGGATCTTCAAACTGTCATGAATAGATTTAGAACACGCAGAGAGAGAGAGAGGGAGAGAGAGAGAGAGAGAACGAGAGAGAGAGGGCGAGAGAGAGAGAGAACGAGAGAGTGAGAGACAGCGAGGGAGAAACAGAGTGAGAGAGAGAGAGAGAGAGAGAGAGAGAGAGAGAGAGAGAGAGATTATCAGGCTCCGGTGGCTTCTGATACAAAGTTGAAGGTGTTTAAAAAACAACAACAGTGCATTTTGGCCTCATTTAGATTTATTTTCACGATTTGTTTCTTTGTATTCAAGTTGAGATATTTTTATTTTCTATTTCTTTTTATTACGGTTTGGCCTGAAGAAAGATTTTATTTATATCCGAAAGTTTGCTTATTTATGTCTTTCCTCATTTTAATTACATTTGAAATTTATTGTTATTATTAAATGTTATAACTTCCGTGTGCGAGTGTTGTATTTCCCAATGCTTTTCCTTATTTAAATACACTTTTTTTTTTATTTGGCTGCATTAAAATTAATGTCAAAATGTATTTGATAGTTTTCATTTTATTCATTGTTATCCTGGCCCTTTGCCAAATATGCGTTTTTTGTTTGTTTGTTTGGCCACATTTTAACTTCAAAAGGTCACTTAGTACTGGCAGAAGTATTTGCCTTGCGTGTGTGTTTACGGTATGTGTAATGAGGATATTACGCGTGTTGATTTACCGCCATTCATTAATTTCGGTAGCAAAACACCCATTTGTCCAGTCAAGTTTGAAACGCACTAAAACTGTGTAGGTAACATTACTGTACACTCTAGCTCCGCTGGCTTATTTCTTACACAACAAGAAGGAAGTTTGGGCCTCAGGCTTTGGTCCGCTCGCAAGGCCTATAAATCCAGGCCCTCTTCAGCTAGATTAAAAGGTATTACTCCAGTGTCAACCGTTGCTTACAAGGGGCCCATTTTTGACAAGATCAATTTGACACGGCAAAAACACACGCAGGTTATTTCCAGGTTCTGACATTTCATTCTTTCCTGTCTTTTATTTAGTTTCTGCCCCTCTTCCTTTGTCTTCTTTTGTTTATTGGGAAGTTCTTTCAAATGTGAATTTCAGTTGGGCTGTTTTTCCCCCCAAAGGACGTTGTTGTGGAATATAATGATAAATAAAAATAATTAACAAACAAATAAGCAATTAAATAATAAATACTATAAAGATATACCCCAGTATCAAACCAACTAACTAAACAACTAATTAACTAACTAACCAGATAACTAACTAGTAATCTACACTAAAGAAATTACGTAATTAATAACTTACTAATAATAAATAAATAAGTAAATAGATAAAAAGGCAACAACAACAAATAAATACTAACATGAATAATTCTCCGAGCTTGCCAGAGTTGATTCTAGGAAACCACAAAGCCAGGTATACAGGTCTTGTGAGTGACATGACTTGACAGGCTGTGATAACAAAGCAACTGGTTTTTTTCAGTCATACCGATATTGAGTAACAGGCCGGGATCTAGGCAAACTGTTGGAGATCTCCCTCCCCACAAAGCTCTACCCTGTGCCCTACCCACAAAGGGATAGCTCTATGGCACAGAAAGGACAGAACTGTATCAATACAATGATTTTACTCTTCTCTCTAATCCATTCCCCACACCCATTATTTTCTAAGTACGGTCTCCGTGGGAGGAGGGGGGAGGGGGGGGGGGAGAGGGGGTATCCTTCATGAGCTTAAAGAGCTATTTAGACTAGAGTTTGGTTGGACAAGGTACTTTCGTCTGTCAGTGTGATAGACAGCTTGATTCTCTGTGTTGATACGTGTGAAGCTATCAGTGCTACAGGAGGAATCCACGTATAAGTAGCTTTCTGTTGTGGTTGTTTATTTGTTTTGCTCGGGTGAAAGGGTGTGAAAAATGCCAATTAAAACAACTTTACTACTATTTTAGCAGAACGAATCCCTTTCAAAACTTTCTCTATCTCCGCTGTTGTTTTTGGTGCAAAACTAAAATGTTGAGTTGTCAGACAATAATTGTTTCATGTTTAAAACTAGATAAGGCCCGCAAGAATAACCAACTAAGGCCCGGCGCGCACTATGTTAAAATTAACCACCCGTTCAATGCAAGCCATTTTTCGTGTGGCGTGCAGCACGGTAAACTCTTTGCCAAGCAAGCAAAAATCTGCGTTTGCACGCCGTGCAGCAGGCGAAACGGGGTAGTGCGCGCGGCCCCTAACCGCTCCACTTAAGTATCAATCTGAAACCGGCCTTGCCCCTGCTCACTACTACATGCTACCCAGGCCTTGTAAGCAAAAATAGAGGGCAGTGTGGAGGGGGGGGGGGACCTGTGCGCAACAATAAGTTGCAGCAGTGGGAGCAAAAGGGCTACTGAAAATAGTAAATACGGAACACGATTTTCTTTCAAAAAGAATGTTTTTAACGCAGTCAGTTGCATGGAAGATAAAAATAAACCAGAAAGATCCTATTACAATTTCTATGCAAAACGATTTATGACCAGTTTACCAGTGAAATGAAGTTTATACGGAACTATTGAATTTCTTCATGAAATTTAAATTGAGGAAGCTCCGATAACCAAACCTAACTAAAGTACCTCCAAATGACGATGAACGGCGCAAAGTGGCCGTAATCGTGCCGACGCGCTGTAAACTCGAACTCAAACTCAAACGTATTACAATTTCTAATCCTGGAATGAATTATGTGCAGTTACATCCTGAAGACGATCATCGGCTAAAGATGCATAAGCCTCAACATACAGCGAGCTAAAGATGTGTGAAAACTGAAATTTATCCAGTATTCGGCTAGCTGCGATGTGGTTGCGTTTCCCCTTTAACAGTGTACATAGATATCCCAGGCTTGAAGTATGTTTTCTATTGAGAAAATCTAAATTCGGTTTCCCTCCATACCATGGAATGATCTGCCAATTCAAACCAGCAAAGTCGCGTAAATTTGTAGCATGTAATCTGTAATGTAACATCACTAACACGTTCAAGCTCTTAATTCACACCTTTTTTCTTTTTGAATCTCATGGCTCTAGAACTACAAAGAACCATGAAATTGCTCGTTCAAAGTGCCTTTAACTTTGATCTTTGAGAGCAGGTATAATGCGAAAAATGAACGTTACAGTTCTAAGTGTATTTTTGGCCCTCGTTCATCATGACCACCCAATTCGCCTGCCCGGGTGGGTCACGTCAGTGGCGGCACGGGCCTGATTCTGATGGGGAGTGTGGCAGAAACCATGCCCTCGTACATCTCAAGGAACGGCGTATTTTACTTTTTTTTTTTTTTTGACGGTTTTAAGTTCCGACTACATGATCATTGTTGACGGTGAGTCGATATTATTTTCACAAAGTGACGTGTCCATATCTTTATTTTTTTTAAAATTTATTATTTCTCATTTTTTTTCTTTTTCGTTTGAAATGTTGCCCCCACTCCCCTAAGAATTTTGCTCGCTGGGCAATCGCCCCTGTGGCGTGGCACCCCGCCCCCCCCCCCCCCCCAGCCACTGCTGTACATAAGAAATTTCACTCTCACCAAGAACTTTGACAACAACAGAAAGCGCAGACAAACAGAAACTGACATTGACTCATGATGCACATTAATCACCGCTTTCTGCTTTTTTTGTCTTGCTGATAACACTTTCACCACTGTGTGTTCCTAACCTAGCAACAAGTCATGTTCCAATTTCATCGTCTTGTATTTTCACTATTGAGCAGACTTCTTTTCAGTCCTAGCTCGGAACTCATTCAGAACTTGCGAGGGTAACCAGTACCAACTGTACTCCCAATGTTCCTTGGAGACAAAGTTCAGATATGGTAAAAGAAAGGAAAATCTGTATCTGGCAAAGCCTTATGTCAGTAGCAAACCACAAGAAAAGAGAAATGAAAATGATTTCTGATAGAAAGATAACTTACAATGGAGAACATAAATGAAACAAAGCAAGATGTTTGATCCCTGAAAATCTTGTTCATCCTGAGTAAAGTCTCGGAAATTTTGAAATAAATTTTTACAAGAACCTTAAAATAAATTAAAAAAAAAAAAGTACAGTATGTCGCATAACAACCAATACGGACCTTACTTCCGAGTCGTCAGAGATATTATGTACAATTATGGCTGACAGGGCGCCTGTATGGAGAAGCCTATCTCCTGTGGATGTAGAATCTTTACTCAAGGACATCTAAGGTGCTATTATGGCTGATGAGGCGTTTTGCTAGAAAACCTTCGCCCTGTAGATGTAGACCTCTCTCCAAGGACAGCCACACCCAACTGTTTGCGGACTACCTGCCACTGTTGCACCCGCTAATACCCGCTTACACTGCACAGTCACGACCTCTGCTGGTGCGGGTGTAACAAAATACCCGGAGGATCTGTTGACCCCCTCTCCCTCACACTTTTCACACTTCCCCCATAGCTCTCCGCCTCTTGCAGCAAAGAACTGTCCCTCAGAACGGTGTTTTGTCTGTATGTGTCCTATGTCGGGTGACATCAAAGGCCCAGACCTGTAGTTTGTGAGGCCTTCACACGGCACAGAAAAGATCTAGAGGACCGCCTTTCTGCAAGATTTAATAGCCCCAAATCGTTTGAACTTGGAGGAACACATAGGTACACAGGTTGTCCTGAATAATAGGCTAATGAAACAGAGCCGTACGCAATTTTAAGAGAATGGCACCCTGGGGTACGTCCATAAAATACCTGTACCCGGAAGTAGGAGGGGGGAGAGGGGTAACACCCAGCACATAAAAAGCGTACTTGCGGGGTGGGGAGAGAGATCAGGGAAAGGTATTGAGGTTCTTCGATCATGGTAGTGAATTCAAAATTTGGTTTTATTTATAATTACTTCAGCAAAGTAAGTTGTAGGATTGAATAAAGGCTGTGAACTAGTCAAATAGTCCATGCCAAATGCCATTTAAAGTCTTAGGACATCAAACCGGTATCCTTGCCCACAGGCTGCGCACGAAAACATAAAAAGGCAGGGGAGGGGGGGAGAGGGGGGGGGGTTCTGAGGGGCGTATGTTCAGTTATGGCAATAATTAAAATGGCCTCCCTCCCGCCCCCCCCCCCTTTCCCTCTTGCCCGACTTCAAGTACATTATGGCTGAGCCAGTACATGGTGGAGGAAGTGAGGAGGTCAGGAATTGCCAAGATCTAGCGATGTATGTACTGTTTGGACGGGTCTCACACCAGACAACATTTGAATGCGATTTGGTCTGTAACCATTGCGGGCATGGCTCCGTGAATTTTATGTTGAATACAAGTAATTGGATGAATGAAAGAATGAATGAATGAATGAATGACTAAAAACATAAACAAATAAATAAATAAATGAACAAACTAATAGGTAAATAAGGAAATGAATCGATCGTCAAACGATTAAGTAGATAGGTAAATACATAAATAAATAAGTCGTTCTAG
>OZ007574.1:8250546-8295546 GCA_963931925.1 Onchidella celtica | reverse complement strand
GATGTTGGGGTGGATGGGGATGCCAGAGAGGCCAATTCGTACATTCGGGTACAAGAGACGGGAGAAAAAATATATTTTCCGTGTAATTTCTTTATTATTTGGATTTTTTGTTCACCAAATTTCATGTATTCCCCAAGGACCGCCCATCTCATGACACCCTTAATTTGCATACAAAAACATGATCATGATTGCTCACGACATTTGAGTTTCCATAACGGAAGTCACTGGACCCGAAAAGATAGGTAACGTTTCCTAAAAAGGTAAAAAAGCAATGTAGGCCTACTACTCGGGTTAAGTTACGTTCAGTATTAGAGAAGATATAATGCGGCCGGCTTAATGAACATCATTTCTGACTGTCTGGAGAGCATAATTATCAAACGGAGGGTAATACGAATATGACGCAAGAACGGGAGAGAGAAATGAGGTGGGGGGCGACGGGTGTGTGTGTGGAGGGGGGGGGGAGGGGGGAGGGGGAGGGAAGAAGAATGACAATGTAGATCTGCAGGCAGAAATGGGAAAGTCGGAAAGATAACGGATGTTCAAGCCATCGTCCACCAGCTATCAGCATTCAGCCATCAGCCATTGTCCACCATCATTATCAGAACCCCAAGCACTTGCGAAATGTGCACAGACCTTCTGATGATACCTCCGTTTGCAGAGAAAGACCTGGGATATTTAAAATGGTGCTATTTTATCTTTGACAGAAAGTGTCATCTTCTATTAAAATTTTTAATTAGATACGTTGACGGAAGCAATATCGTTCCCGAGGAACATGAACTTAAGGACCTGCCTGCACTTCACAATCTAACAAGCAGAATAGACCAGACGACGGCCAGGCTTGTGAAAATAATTATGCTTCCCTCAGCACATTGATTGGCATTCATTATTTTATACACCGAGATAATTTAATACACCACCGGAAAGTATCACCAAATTATGAAAAGATGACACCGGAAGGAAAAACCTTTTGTAAACACGGACAGGAAAAAGCTAGGAATGTAAATTTTGGAAATGTTCCTGGCTGACCACAATACGAATGTACCCACAATTCCGTTATCCATTTCTCACTCCATAGTTTTGTTAGGGAATTGAGGTAAAAAGCGACCGGCGTGCCACAGGTTTTGTGATTGTCTCAGATGTGTCGGTGAAATATTGCACCTCGCTCTTCCCTCGTAGATTAACATGCATCACCATATACTTGACATTTATAATCTACACGTATTTCTGAAAGAGAAACTCCACAACACTGGAACATGACTTTGCCTTACTAAGCGGTGGGAACAGAGCTGTAGCTTGCCATTCTGTTTATGCGTCCCGTCCCCCCCCCCCCCTGCCCGGAAAAATCGGGGGGGGGGGGGTTCTGCATGCAGGACTTAACAAACATAGATTTCAGTTACAAAAAAAACAATGTTGTCATTTTGTAACAGTTGATGTAAATTTCAGCATGTTATGATAGGGAGAGTTTTTGAGGAGATGAATTGAACTGCTACCCTTTAAAAAACGAAGCTGACTCGAACTGTTGTAGAAATGAATGAAACTGGATCCGATGAACGATTAACATTAACTTTTAATAGCTGTGGATGAACGCTGGATATCTCACAACTTACTTACGGGGAAGGCACGCAGGTCTACCTACAAAAACTTAAACTGGGTCTTGCACACCCCACTCGCTCGCTTGCCATCCTTATACATGTATACCCATCCAGATAGAACATTCACGGACGGGAAATCCAGAAACTACGGGATGCATAAAAGCCACCTAATCGCACCTAGACACGACACAGAATTGCGTCACTCTAAGGCCAACCTAGCGCGACTACTCCAACATGAATGATATAGTACATTGTCGATAGACCTACAAGAAACAAATATGTCACGCAGCGAGACATCAAAGAGAAGTAAAACTAGCACTCGAGGGGTCGCCGAGGGCTGCGGACAACATTGTTAGCCCGTAGGACGCTACACATTTCAAATGTTGCACATTTTTGGGTAAACTGCATTTTAATCTTAAAAGAAAATGCTAGTAGGTGGTGCGAGGAACTGAATAGTTGACTTGTTCACACAATGGAAGGGACGAATTTTGTATGTAAACGCCAAGCAGTTGAAAATCCGAGGAGAACAAAACTTGTTAGTGCTGCATATATAACAAACAACAACAATAACCAAACAAACAAACAAAACAAAACAAAACAAAAACCAGAACACAACAGTATTTCAAAAGGAATGTGCATGTTTACCAATGATATTTTATCAATCGTTCAATGAACACACCTAAAACATTTAAAAAAAAAAAAATCTAGATTTTCCCTGGGGTTCATTTAGAGACGAGGTAGAAATTTTCTCCCACGGCCTTTCGCCTTCGTTAATTGCGTTATAAAATTTTCAAATTTCATTTCATACTTCTTATCTATGAACGTCTTCCGGACCCCGCCGCCGCATAAAATTGGTCCGAGGGGTTCATTTTAATTTTGTTTCATTGACGAAAGCACTTGATTACCTTCAAAGTATTATTTTTTTAAAGTAATTCTCCGCGTTCACTATAAAAATGTCCCAGCCCGCACAATAAACACAGCGCTCATGGCTGCGCATCCTGTACGGTGCCGGAGGTGGACGTGATAAAGTGCGTTGGCTGATTGATTAATTAATTAGTAGGGTCAAATAAATAGTTTATGAGATATTCCAGTACAGGTTAGATAGTATATCATTATATCATAAAACCACATGCGTGGTACAAGTTGAAAGAAATGAAACACGCATTAACAAAATTAAGGGTGGATAAACATACTGGTTTGTTTCATTTACGTCATTCAATATGTGATATATCGGTAGCCTCAACCCCCCCCCCCCCGCCCCACTCCCCTTTTCAGGCACGGGGGTGGAGCATCGGCATTTGGAATTTGTTTTTTTTTGTTGTTTTGTTTTTGGTACGGAAGCCCAAAGATTGGGTGTAATCCAAAAAGAATCTAACTGTAATCCGTGGGACAACGATCCATATGGTCTCGGAACTTCCCACTTCAGGCGCAATATTACTAAAATTAAAGTTAGTTGGAATAGTTGACCCGCTGGCTCGGGGAATACACGGATGTGGACGTTTGCATTTCGATCGCCATGATGTAAACTGGGGCGTAGAACGAAATTTCCTGTCAATATTTTTAATTCTACTCGAAGAAAATGCGTCTTTTTTCCCGGGCTCCAAATGTCGGAATACTTTCTTCTGTTCAACCAGAGAGTATGCATGTATAGAGAAGTTTCACTGTTGGTCGATTTGCACTTCGGGACACAGGAGGCTTCGCGAAACCATTGTTAGCATGGAGCGGAAAGTAGGTCGCTGTGGTAAACAATACCCGTTTGTGCATTTCCACGGGACGTAAAAGCTTACAAACGGCTCTAAATAGTTTCAATCAGCCGCTGCGACCCTACAGTTTTTCTGTGGTTTTTATAATATTTCCCCAAAATATGAACAAACCACAGTAAACAGATATGCATACTATCTACCGCGGTAGCCTAGTTTCGCGATTTGGCGGAAATGAGATCTCTCTATAAAATACATTTTCTCTGGTTCAACTCAATTATGGCTCAAAATCAACGAAAGTATTAAAAATATAGCAACTTCAAGACCTTTTAAAACATGCCCACGTACACCTTTACGTCTTTCTGTGCGTAACATGATATTTTGTAGAATTTAAAGCTCAGCGATTAAAAAACTCTGATGATTACACTGGAAACTTTACTTCCTTTACAATAAGATTCAAAATTTCCCGACGAGTGTACGTTCTATGACGTCAACTTAAACAAACCAATGGTCAAGAAAAAAGTGGAGAAATAGAAAGTTGAATGTCTTCTCTCTCTGTCCGAGGGTAAAACGCGATTTTGCACTTAGATATAACAGGAAAGAAGGCAGCTTACAGTTCTAGTGAATAAAGTGATACACTGCATTCCATTGTAATGGACGTGACATGTAAGGAGTAAAATATCACCTAGATTCCGGTCAGGCAAGTCATGGGAACTGCGTCAGTGCATAGGTGTTTATCTCAGGACAAGGTATGTTGTTTGTGATTAAGATGGACTTACCTGTGTAGAGTGTTATAGATATGTTCAGCGTTCCAGCTGCACAAATCATAGCTACCATGGCTTCTCAGAGTACAAACACGCCATATTGCAGCTATTCTACACAATTTATGACCTTGTCACAACACAACTGCAAACAGGGATCTCTCACCCTGCAATGTAGGGCCGCGTTGAGTAGTCAGGGTATTACAAAAAAGTCACGTTTTAAAGTTTTCCTATGCCGTTTTGTCACTTGTCGAGCTCAGCAAATATCCGTTTTTTCTTTCTTTTTGTTTGCCAACTATCGTGATATCATAAGAAGTGCAAAAGAAAGCTTGTCTGAAATGAGAGATACACGGTTTTTGGGTTAAGCTAGGCCTGACCCTGTGGATTACAATCAGTAACTGGGGATTGGGAGAATCTTCATAGGGCCACAAATGGACCAAACCGGGCCTGAACCAAGTTGTAATCTATTGCCGGGTATTTGCCATTATTGTTTGTATTCCTAGTTTTGCCTTTTCGAGAAAATCAGGATGGAAAATTTGAACAGCTGTGTAACATCAAGGTTTTGTCCAATACAGTTGAAAATCGAAACTTGCATAAAAATGCCTACGAAAAATACACCCATATGATACTGAAACATCATAAACTAGAGAAATACTTTCACGACAAAACCTTTAAATCGGCAAAATGTCGCATACAGGAATATGGCAAATACCCCTCTGTATTTTATATTTTTATGAATACATAATAATGGTGATACATAAATACACATATATGCTGAAGGCGGGCGAAAATCTGGATGGGGCTAAGGTCAGACCTGAAGAGAACATTTTCCTATTTATAACAATAAAACTTCCCACGCCCCACTTTTACAAGTCAAATGATGGTACGTTACGGTACATACCCGTCGTGGAGAAGGCGATTTGTCAGAGGAGAAAGTACAGTGTTTGTGGTTAAGTCTGCGGTATTTAACGCTTCAACGCCTGACAAGGGAAGAGAATCAAGTAGCGACGTCACGGGGTGAACTCAGTGCAAGGAGCATTCTGCCAGTAAGCTCTGTCTGTGTTTATTTACAGCCCTGATTGTAACACAATATGTGTCAGGTTTGATGATACACTTGTGGTTCTCATGGCATGGCGGGCCGAGAGCTACCGTTTTTTTTTGTTTTCGTATTCTTGTTGTTGTCGACTTGTAGATCTAATTGTATTTTTTTGTTTGTTCTCTTTTTGTGAGAGATCTCCCTGAAGTTGTCTGCACTCGCTCTAACCTCAGTTAGTTATTATCTTCTTCTCTCACATTTTTTGTTTGCTTGTCTCTCATTCTCAGCTCTGGCGCTTTTTATCATTTTCTTATTTTCTGCTAATTTGTTTTCCTCTTCACTTCCCGCCATTCACAAATATAGATTCAAATTGGTATTTTTGTTGTGTTCTTTTTGTAATTCTTCCTAGAGAAAAATTCTTTTGGCTAGACAAAAGCAAGTTCAGGCAATGGATTGACATTAACCATGACAGTGTGTCCGTAATAGATTCCAACAGTTTTTAATAGCCTGGGGGATTTGTTTGAATTCGTTGTGCCGTTTTACAGGTTGTGCAATAATTCTGTTGTATAACTATCGCTCATGGCTTAGAGCATAGTTGGCTACGGTTCCAATCCCAGTTGCGTCGTGTGCTATTCTTCTATACTGTCGATCATTTTGCTTTTGTCTCATCCCCTGAAGTCATGGAGAGAGAGAGAGAGCCACAGAAAGAGAGAGAATGAGAGAAAGAGGGAGAAGGAGAGAGAGAAAAAGGGAGAGCAAGAAAAGGGAGAGAGGAAGAGAGAGAAAGAGAAAGAGAAAAAGAGAGAGGGAGAGAGAGAAAGAGAGAGTGAGAGAGCAAGAAAAGGGAGAGAGGAAGAGAGAGAAAGAGAAAGAGAAGGAGAGAGAGAAAGAGAGAGAGAGCAAGAAAGGTGACAGAGGAAGAGAGAGAAAGAGAAAGAGAAAAAGGGAGAGAGAAGGAGAGAGAGAAAGA
Source organism: Onchidella celtica (assembly GCA_963931925.1). Lineage (NCBI taxonomy): Eukaryota > Metazoa > Mollusca > Gastropoda > Systellommatophora > Onchidiidae > Onchidella > Onchidella celtica. The sequence continues at coordinate 8,289,487 of OZ007574.1, read as the reverse complement.
GAGAGAGCAAGAAAAGGGAGAGAGAAAGAGAAAAAGGGAGAGAGAAGGAGAGAGAGAAAGAGAGAGAGAGGGGGAGAGAGAGAGAAAGACAGAAAGAGAGAGAGAGAGAGAGAGATAGAGAGAGAGAGAGAGAGATAGAGAGAGATATATATATATATAGAGAGAGAGTCTTACAGGCAGTCAAATAACAGGCGCACACACAAGACTGTTGTGTTTCTGTCGCGTCTCAGTCCCGCCGCTTTTCGTTTTTTTGTTTTTGTTCCATGTTAGGAATGAAAGTTGGTACTGGCACATACAACACATGGGCACATCGCAGAGTCAGCATGGACCTGAAACATGACAAGTCACAGCGTGGCCTAGGTTTATCTGGGGAACAGTTTGGTTAGTATTCAGTGCTTTGCCCCACGAGACACTGATGGCCGCCTGGATGTTTGACCAGTGTCCAGTACCAAGTAAATGGCAACACCATAGATCGTCCCCTTCTTGTACGTCATCAAAACGGCAACCACCTACCAATATGCAAACGGAACAAAACAAAAGCCAAAGCAACTGGCCCAACAATAATTATTACTTGCCTAGCAGAGAGTAGATGTATAGAGAGAGGTTTCACTATTGGTCCATTTGCACTGCGAGACACGGGAGGCACCGCGAAACCACTGTTAGCATAGAGCGGAAAGTAGGTCGCTGTGGTCAACAATATCCGTTTGTGCAGTTCCACGGGGCGTAAGAGCGTACAAACGGCTCTAAATAGTTTCAATCAGCCCCAAAATATGAATAAACCACAGTGAACAGATATGCACAGATATATGGCGAAGACGGCCTCTTTTAATTCTTCAATTTCTTGTTAATACCGCAGCGTCCTAGTTTCGCGATTTGGCTGAAGTGAGATCTCTCTATACATCTATACTCTCTGGTGCATAGTAAAAATGCGGTCCCCCCCCCCTCCCCACCAACCACCCCCCCCCCCATAACAACAACATTGAAAAAACAAACACAACAACTTCGTTTTTGAAAAGCTTTAAATGGAAAACGCTTGTCATCAAAACTATACACTGTACTTTATAATGACACCGATAGATAAACATTGCAGATGCAGAGTATTCAGTTCTTTAGGGGTAGATCTCACACAGGTACGTCTTACGTCCGGTAGGAGCAAAAAATTTATGGATAATTGGAAAAATGAGTTGATGCTGAATTTTTTGTTCTTGTGTCTTTGCATTTTTTCCTGTACCTTTAAATTGTTGAATTTTCCCACATTTTCGTATGTTTTGGGTTTTGTTTTCTTCTTGTTTTACCGACGAAGATTTTGATAATTGTATCCTCAATTTTTTTTGAATTGATTAAATGCATCGTTCAACAATAAATCAGATGGGCTGGTAGTCATAGTTTCTGTCAGTATTTTCATCAGTCATGGATTTACTGTGCAAAGCTCCTGTGTTTAAGATATTGACGTAGTGGCTGGTCAGTTTCGTTTTTTTCTTCTTATTCTTCTTCTTCTTCTTCTTCTTCGTCTGATTTTCTGTTTCTCTCATCGTTATTTTCATTTTCTCTACCTCTTTTCTAGCTCTGTCTTTGTCGTTTCCTCTTTTAAAAAAAAATCTTTCCATCCCATGAAATCTCAACATACGCTCATCCTCACTCTCTCCCGCAGTACCTCAATGTCTCTGTATGTGTGTGTTTGTGTATGTGTGTATCAGGAATAGCAGACACCATCTCTGTTCAGCATTCAACCGTATCTAATAGCTGCCGTATCTCCGCTTTCGTAGTACAAACATCTCGACTCCTTTCACAGCTACGACCCGTTCACATAGTCACCCAAATTTCTATATAAATCAAACGCATCTCGTAAATTATGTAGTGAAGGGAAAACGCCGGTCGGCGGAGAACTGTATCCCTCGTACTACGTACTCGCTGACCCTCGCGTACGTTTCGCCTTTCCGCACGTGCGCTGGTGACCCAGAGTTCGTCCTCAGATCTCGGTGTTGGCGAGCAGATCCAGGCAGAATTATTTCCCTTGGTTGCCGCTCAACCAATGATTTGTGTGCTACCTGCCGGCAGGAAAGAGACTGGGATGAGAAGACGAGATGGGACCATTGCAGTGTTGTTCAGGTGAACTTTTCCCTTAATGGTCGGCAAGGAAAATACATAATGGCTTAAAAGCTTGCCTTTATGACCTCGTGACTGCTCACACTCAGGCACTTCCAACTGTCTCCCACCTCCACCTATCCTTGTTTACGTCTGTCTGTTTGTTTTTATTTCTGTGGACTTTTGTCTTGTTGACTGGAGACGAATCGTGCGCATGTACTATGAATGTGTAAAAGGAAAATGTGAACATATATTATATGAAGGCGCCAAAGCAAAACGTTGGCATGTATAAATAAGTGAAAATGCAATGAGCTTGGGCAGAATCATATGACAATAAAATGTGCGCAGATACGAATATGTGAGGCGAGGATCAATTAATGAGGGAATATAAGATACGCATTTACGATTACGTGGAAGAAAAAAAAGTCGGCATGTAGAATACATGTGTAAATAAAATGTGAACATGTACGAATATGCAATAACAAAGAGTGAACACATGAGACTGTGTTAACATGTGCGCAGTGAAGAATACGTGAAACAAATAATGTGTGCCTTTAAGACTATGTGGAAACGAAATATGCGCACTTACGAATAGGTGAAAATGAAATACAATCTGCGCATATTTGAATCTGTGAAAACGAAATGCACACATGTACAACATTATTGTATGATAACACATACCGTGCTTCTAACATTTCCCCCCTTTAACTCATATGGAATCAATTACATAAATCATTCAAGCCAATAACTTCAGGCGACGCAATTCTGGGATAAATTTGCCGACTGAATTGAATAACATTTATTGCCTAGACAAGTTAGATTTTTTCAGGGCTGGGGAAATTAGCTTAATAAAACTCAAGCATTTTTTCCCCTGGGAGATCAAAGCTATTTGTTGCCAGCAGACTGATAGATTCCAACTTCTTCGGACAGACCGATATTTTCAACATGCTAAACGCTCAGACATCCTGCGCATTCAGATTGGAATGAGACAACGTATGTGATGTCTTGATGTGAATAGTTGTCCCTATGAGAACAGGCCCGTGCAGAGCTGGTAACTGGCCCAGATTGGGAACGTACGCCCCATTACAAACGGTTCATCGAGTATTTTTGTAATCAGTACTAAATACATAATATTTATGACGAACCATTCCTTCTTTCACTATATTAATTGTGTCCACAGATTGCGCGCTTATAAATACGGTGAGTACTAGGCTACTCTTTTTCGTTGAATTATGAAGGGGATGTCGTGCAAATTGCTGCATTTTTGACATCCATGATACGCCCGCAGGTCGTCGGACGAAATATGACAGAGCATTTTAGCCTCAACCAGGATGGGGTATGCCCCCTGTCCTACATCAAAGTCATATGACCATGCCAGCCCCCCCCCCCTCCCCCCCCCCTCTTTTTTTTCAGATCTGGTCTGTATGTGAACAACAAGGGCAGGATGTACTATTACAATGATTACTCCCTTGATACAATTCAGTGTAATATGGCGGTCAGCAAAGTAAGATTACTTTTAAATATGACCATAAACTATGTAAGAAATAGAACAGTCATGCTTTGAAGCCACAGTGAAATAATTAAGAAAATTTTAGAAACTGTTGAAGAAACCAAATTTTCTGGCACTTCTGACACATTTTTCGTGCAGTCATTCACGTGAGGACATCACCAACGTAGTTATTGACTTTCTGGCTTTTTGTTGTTGTTGTTGTGGTGTACTTAGAAATCGGCATCGGCATCCATACACTTACAGGAATCCTTGCATTCTGATGTACAGTACTTAATGCCGACCTTGACATTTTGCACATCTACAGCCAGTCATGATATCTTGTAAACTATCCATTGTCGGCTGGTGCCCGAGGTCTCAATGAAACTCAATGCCGTGACGTCACAATCCAATTACTCTTCCGATCAAAATCGGCTAGTGCGCTCTTAGGGTTAAAGCTGCCAGGGGTGAGAAGAATCAGTTTTGTGCAGATTTCAAATCTGTTTGCACCTTGGACATAGTTACATGGAGAGTAGGAGCATTGGTTACAAGATTTTAGTGAAAGGGGGAGGGGGAGTGTGCGTATGTGTGTGTGTAGGGGGGAGGGGGATGTCTGCGGAGAGCTACGGAAGTGCACATGAACAGGGAAGCTGGACGATATGTACCTCAGCCAGCGATCCTAGGCAAACCTGTCGTGTAGGATTGACGTCAAGTTGGCCCATAGAAATTACACACGTTCCTACCTAGATCCGCTGGTTACGACATGGCGCCGACGTCCGTCTGATGTAGGGAATCCACACCCTGCAGTAATCGTACCAATCCTACGAAAATCTAAGTCGGATTGACCTAGGGTTTGTTGGCTGGGTATCTGCCGTGTTAAGGAAAACGACCGTTTACACCAAACACCCAATTTTACAGATGGCACAAACCACACTCGGCGTTTCGCCCTGCTCTAGTGTTTGTACATTTTCCATGTCCTGATGACCAAAAAGAAATTAAAAGTCGTACAAAACGATCAAAACGATATCCCAGACAGAAAGATCGAGCCCGTTTCATGCTATGAAATGATCCTAAAGACTGAATTTGACCTAGGTTAGCGCAGATGACCCTTTTTCCGCAACAGTACAGATAAGAAGTAACAACAACAACAACAACAAACCGATGTATGTACGCGAAAGAAGCTAAACATAAATTTTCTGAGTTTCTCTTCTGAGTTTTCTCCCATAAGTGTTCTTGTCCACAGCATCCGCTCCGCTATTTTACGGAAAACGACGTATGAAAAAGTAAAACCCTTTTTGCCTCTGTATATCTGTCCGTCACATCCGTTCCGCCCCCCCCCCCTCACCCTCACCGCCTATAGGCCAATTGCGAATGACATCACAGAGTGTTTTTGTTTTGCACTTCCGACACCCAAGATGACCGGCGGATCAGCTGACGAGTGTAACTTCGAGATATGTCTAAGCGGTTAAAATGCCTGCTGGTTGCATTGCGGTTGACTGTTATGACAGGGGTGGAAAGGATGGATCAAAGCTGGTCAGATTCCCTGCCATCCGTGTAAACAAGGGAGAGGAAGTGAAAGAATTGACCGAACGTCTCCCATGTGCATGTACACACGTGCCGTTGTTTACTGTAGTGAACTAATTTTAGCTCGCCACCGGTTGGTTCGCGACGCCTCAAGTGCTCGCAGTGCAAATCAGCTAACGAATCAAAATCAATGCCACTATAGCCATGGTTATGCGTCGGTCCTTACAACTAAGATGGCCGATAGCGCAATGGGCCTATAGAGGCAAGTGTGCTTTTCATACGCCGTTTTTCCGTAAAAAAATAGTGGAGCGGATGCTGTGGTCAAGACCATTAAGGCTCCAAACACACTTTTCGTTTGCCCCAATATCCCTATTTATTTCATAGCAGGTAAGACATCTAGAAGTATAGAATCTAGCACAGGGGTTCCCAACCTTGGTTAAATATACCCCCAGGAGACAATGTAATGTTCAGTGTGTGAGAGGATTGAATAAGTCGAAGAAACTAATACAAACACAAGAGTTTCAAATAACTCCCTTGCAAATGTATTGTCGTGGACATTTAAAAACAAATGGCAGAGCAAATTAAAAAAAAGTGATACTTTCTGTAAGGCCGAAACATAAGGAACTAAAGCCGAAACATAAGGAACTAAAGCCGAAACCTAAGGAACCAAGACCGAAACATAAGGAACTAAAGCCGAAACATAAGGAACTAAAGCCGAAACATAAGGAACTAAAGCCGACACATAAGGAACTAAGGCGGAAACGTAATTAACTCGAACTTTACCATGGTCAATTTTTAAGGCCAAGGATGGTCAGCATGGCCGGAACGACCAGGCGTGCGGGCGGAATCTTTAAAGGTCAGGTAGCCGCTCCTCTGCGACGTTGGCCTCGGGAGGTTGGGGATGTGGGAAGGACCACGCCCCCTAAATGCAAAACCCGATGTAGAAAACTGAAAATACGACAAAAAAATTGCTGATTCTCGATTTCCACATATTTTATAATGCCACCGTTACTTGCTCTTGTCCACGACACCCCGCTCCGCTCCGCAATTTTTACGGAAAATGACGTATGAAAAAGTAAAACACTCTTTGCCACTACAGCGATAAGAAGCGGAGCGGAACGGATGCTGTGGACAAGTATACAGAGGCAAAGAGTGTTTTGCTTCTTCATACGTCACTGTCCGTAAAAGTAGTGGAGCAGAGCGGACGGATGTTGTGGATAAGAGCAGTTATGTGCAATTGGAATTTGAACTTAAAATAATAAAATTAAAAATAGTATTTTAAAATTTCACGTTGGTCATGGTACAAATGTAAATCAAATTTCTGACTAAAACAGGATGGAGATCAATTCACTTTCGAAAAGTTGACAGAGGTAAACGGAACGAAAAGGCTTGGGAACCTTTTATCTAATAGGTTAGACGAGGAAATGTGACAACATCCAGTTGGCCACTAAGCGTTCCTAATAAAAAAAAAAACCGGTTGAATTTGCCTCAAAACGTGTCCATTAAACCCGGCCGAAGCTATGAAATTCTAGAGGGTATATTTCAAGAGCCTCTCTACTATTGTCAAATTCCTCGTGTCAACGATTCGGATATATGAGATCATGTTTTATTGGCACGACGCACCCTGGAATGATGTACAGCTGCGTGTGAAAACGACACTAACATCAGACAGGGGAGAACACGGAGGCTGCATCATTTAACGCGAAATTAGGGTCATGAACGCGTAGGCAGCAGGTGCTCTGCACGTGAAAGGCATTCAACTTCCCTTAGAACATGCAATAATCCGGCCAAAGGGTCATTTATGTTCCGGCTATTTACAACAGAACACAAAAACCCAGCGGTTCTTCAAGTGCTGCTGGGGGAGGGTGGGAGGGGACGGAGGGCTGGGAGGGGAGGGAGGGGTCGTGAGGGTCACCTTTTCCAATTGAAATGGAATGAATAAGGTCCCAGAACTCCAACTGCACTCAGACTTGTCTTGATGTGATTATTGCCCTTGCTTGCCTCTCGCCAGCTCCAGCACTGTAAAAAACAACAACAACAACAAAAAATGGAATGATTAAAGTCAGTGGGAAGTCAATAAAACATTAAAAAAATAAACAACAAAATAAAACATTTAAAAAAACCAAAAACCATTTTTCTTAGGCAAAATCTCATTCTTTTTTTTTTTGAAGACGAAGAATAAGCGAAGTGGCTCGACGTCGACAACAACAATGAAAGCAACAGCAACAACGAAAGCTACAACAATAACAACACTGAAGATGAAGACAACAAGAACAACGACAGCAACGATAATAATGGTAATGGTAATAATACTAATAATAAAAATAATAAAATAAAGATGATGATGATGTTGACGGTGATAATGTCAATAATTATAACACGACTAGTACTATTAATAATAGATTTAAATCATCGGGAGAACAAGGCTGCAAGAGATCTTCAAGAGAAAAACGAGGAGAAAATCATTATCGTCATCACCTTCATCATCTTTATCATCGCCATCATTATCATCATCGTGACCACAGTTTTGATGTACTACTACAACTACTACTACTACTACAGCTGCTGCTGCTGCTGCTACTCTACTACACTATTTAATTACTACTACTACTGCTACTACTATCACTACCACTACTACTACTACTACTACTACTACTGCTACTACTACTACTACTACTACTACTGCTACTGCTACCACTACCACTACCACTACTACTACTACTACTGCTACTACTACTACTACTACCACTACCACTACTACTACTACTATTACTACTACTACCACTACTACTACTACTACCACTACCACTACTACTACTACTACCACTACCACTACCACTACTACTACTACTATTACTACCACTACCATTACTACTACTACTACTACCACTACCATTACTACCACTACCACTACCACTACTACTACTACTACTACTACCACTACCACTACTACTACTACTACTACTACTACTACTACTACCACTACCATTACTACTACTACTACTACTACTACTACTACTACTACTACTACTACCACTACCATTACTACTACTACTACTACTACTACTACTACCATTACTACCACTACCACTACCACTACTACCACTACTACTACTACTACTACTACTACTACTACTACTACTACTACTACTACCACTACCATTACTACTACTACTACTACTACTACCACTACCATTACTACCACTACCACTACTACTACTACTACTACTACTACTACTACTACTACTACTACTACTACTACCACTACCATTACTACTACTACTACTACTACTACTACTACTACTACTACTACTACCACTACCATTACTACTACTACTACTACTACTACCACTACTACTACTACTACTACTACTAAATATTATTGGAAAAAGAGCCCGGTGCGGGCGCAGTTGTGATGTTTGTTCTGCTGGTCAGGACTGAGAAACACAAAGGCAGCCTGCACAACCAACTAAGGTCGTTATCAAGATGATGTATGGATCACACTGGACAAGACAGCTCGCACTGATATGACGAGGGGTGAGGAAACTGCTCATCTTAGCGACCTCAATAAATGTGGTTGGTGGGCGGGGGGGGGGGGGGTGAGTACGATTGCTGATAGCCCAGGCCCAAGGCGCTAATCCAATAGGTCAATCACACAAATAGACATACACACTGGTGTACAGTCTGGTCTGTTCATCCCGAGTTTTGCGTTATGATGTCCAGCACTCGTTGTTTCATTTTCCACTCTTTACAATCTAGTCCCTGCACCTACTCCACTAAGTTACACTCTCTATTATTATTATTATTCACCATTTACACTCCCTCATTCCACGCCTTCCATTTCACTTGACTAGCTCCATTCAAACATCTAATCTACACTCTCTGATTTGCATCATTTACACTCTCTCATCCCACTCCCTTATTCTATTCGCTTCACGAACTCCATTCCCATTCTCTAGGGTACACTCTCTGTACTGCAAACCTTTGTGATTGTGATGATGACGACAGTGGTGGTTGTGATGATAACGACAATGCTGGTTGTGGTGATGATGACAGTGGTGGTTGTGATGATAACGACAATGCTGGTTGTGGTGATGATGACAGTGGTGGTTGTGATGATAACGACAATGCTGGTTGTGGTGATGATGACAGTGGTGGTTGTGGTGATGATGACAATGCTGGTTGTGGTGGTGATGACAGCGGTGGTTGTGATGATGTCGACAGTGGTGGTTGTGATGATAACGACAATGCTGGTTGTGGTGATGATGACAGTGGTGGTTGTGATGATGACGACAGTGGTGGTTGTGATGATAACGACAATGCTGGTTGTGGTGGTGATGACAGTGGTGGTTGTGATGATGACGACAGTGGTGGTTGTGATGATAACGACAATGCTGGTTGTGGTGATGACGTCAGTGGTGGTTGTGATGATGACGACAGTGGTGGTTGTGGTGATAACGACAATGCTGGTTGTGATGATGACGACAGTGGTGGTTGTGATGATAACGACAATGCTGGTTGTGGTGATGATGACAATGGTGGTTGTGGTGATGATGACAATGCTGGTTGTGGTGGTGATGACAATGCTGGTTGTGGTGGTGATGACAGCGGTGGTTGTGATGATGTCGACAGTGGTGGTTGTGATGATAACGACAATGCTGGTTGTGGTGATGTCGACAGTGGGGGTTGTGGTGATGATGACAATGGTGGTTGTGGTGATGATGACAATGGTGGTTGTGGTGATGATGACAGTGGTGGTTGTGATGATGACGACAGTGGTGGTTGTGGTGATAACGACAATGCTGGTTGTGGTGATGACGACAATGCTGGTTGTGGTGATGCCGACAACGGTGGTTGTGGTGATGATGACAATAGTGGTTGTGGTGATGATGACAATGGTGGTTGTGGTGATGATGACAATGCTGGTTGTGGTGATGACGTCAGTGGTGGTTGTGGTGATAACGACAATGGTGGTTGTGGTGATGACGACAATGCTGGTTGTGGTGATGCCGACAATGGTGGTTGTGGTGATGACAATGCTGGTTAATTTTGTAGTAAAGACAAAAAAAAACAAAAAAAACATGAATTTATGACAAAGTTGTAACTTAGAATCAAATATTTACGGCTTCCTCCCCAAAAAATGTTTCTGTTGTCTTTTTGTTTTTTCCAACTCCGTGTGTGTGGTTGTAGCTTGTGGATGTGTGAGTGTGTGTGCATACACGTTTAGGCTTGTGTGAGACAGGGTCAGGGTGGGTGCAGAAAATTAGGGGAGAGCGGACACAAGAAGCCAGTGAGTGCAAAAGTCCAGCCGGTCACGCACTTCTTGGCGGCAGTAGAAACAATCCTAAAACGAAGAAAGAAGGAAGAAATAACTGGGTTTTGTTTTGTTTTTTATATATACAGAAAGATAATTTTAGTTTTTCCGGAAATGATCGCCTTTCCCTAAATATTTTTCCGGATGTCTAGCAGACGAAATTCATTTTCTGGATAAGATATGATGATATAATATACAGGCAGGATTTTTAGGTACGAGCAAAACAATCTGTAGGTTAGGACCTCACCATCTGCAGGGGAGGAGAACTCACTCACTTCCAAATAATAAATATTTATGTAATCAGCGAATACAGTCCTTTGAAAATATTTTATATTTTTCACTTTAACTACTTTGCTATTAAATAATGAAACGGCGTATAATTTTATATGACTTGAGTATTTTTTGTAGTGACTCAAAGTTCCGTTGCAGTGCGCACCTTTGTGAGACTTTCTAGTGTAATTAGTTAACAAGGGGCTTTCACACTTGATACAATTCGAGGGCGTATCAAATCTAAATCCGCCATTGATAATTTTATGAACATTTACTCACGAAAATGTCAAAAATATTATAAAAACCACAGAAAAACTGAGGGGGGGGGGGGGGGGGGGAGGGCTTAAAGCAAAGTCGAACATTGGCAAAAAAAAAAATAATTGTATATTCTAAAAAACGATGGAACTCATCCTGGCCGTTTCCCTACCCCTTTCCCCAACCTCAATAAAGGCATAATAAGATAATTTACAGTGACTGGAATTTCTTCACTTCTTGTCGGCGCGTTTGTCGTCCTGAGCTCACAGGTCAAGTGAGTTTCTGCACTAGATCGTAAAAGTGTGAGAAAATTATTCTAATATCATAGCAATTGTTTTGAGGAGTCTCGGGTGAAGCGGTGTTGATGACGCAGCACACAATTGCGCCCCCACTCGACCCCGAGCGTCCGCTGATGTACGGGGGTACGGATACATTTGCCGAGAGATCAGTTTCTGCCCTGTCACCGGGTGTATTGCTTGCATAACCTCTCAATTAGCTTTGCCACTCGAGTACAACTACAATCTACCATGGCAAACACTAGGTCACATGCGGGTACCACGGGGTCGTCAAGTTGGGGCCGAACGGGGGTGGGGGTGGGGGGGGGCAGAGGAGACGGGACAAAATAGGAATTATTATTGTTATTTCCATTCTGTGTTTGACCGAGGAGCTGAGGGTGACGGGAAAGACAAGACTGAAGAGAAGGAGGGAAGAATGTATTATTGCTGGGCGTATCGTTTCCGCCCATCGATGGATTCGGACAGATGACGGGGAGATTTGCACCCCCAGACTCCGGGCGGTATTGAGGTCACAAAGTACCCTCTGACTATTTTACCCACTACTGATTGATGCCCGTTTTTTTTTTTTTCTCTCTTCTCTTCCAGAGTCCAGCTAGCACCAGGTCTCTCGGTACTGTAGAGATACGACAACAGGCGGGTAACATTCGGTGCCCCCCGAATTCGACAACTTGGGCTAACCCTTCAGCCGGCGATACGCACTGGATGTCCTCGGCTTTAAACAGTATTTTGGCACTCAAAGTCCCGAACATTAGCCTATCTGGGCGGAGATGAAGCCAAGTTTACGAGGAGAGCTGCTGTTGCTCTCTCCAGTCACAGCACAGGGACGAGCAACTTGGTGAATCGCCAGCAAATTAATCGGATATGAACCAGTCCACACGGGTGCTGAACCCGTCTGAACTCGCTTGACACACACACATCTAAGGGCAGTAATCTAGCTCTGTCCCCACTAGCATAAGGGAAAATAACTGCTGTCGCAAAGGGTGCAAGTTTGTGTCAAAAGTGGCGAATGTATGTTTCTAGGGGGAAAAGTTTATGATCGATGGATCAAAATGAAATATAGCCAAATTGGTTGGAAAATAACTGGAGAAGGCTATGGATAGCCGGGGAATAAGTGCAGAACACTGACGCGCCAAATGGGAATTAGGAGATGTGAGAGCATAAATCTGATTGTCGGAGAGTGAAGGCAAACACTTGGGGGAGTGAGGGACACAGTTAAATAAAGATTACACGACACCTGTCCGCCCCGTCTTGAGAATTCCACAAGGTGCAAAGGATGGACGTGGGGTGGGAATGGGGTAAGGGTAGAATTTGGAAGGGGGTGAGAACGTTATTGAAGGATAAGGCGGTGCTGAACTGCCAAAAGTGCTGAATGAAATGGCTCCATGAAGTGCAAAGTCGTATCACCCAGCTGAGCCGAGGAGGGGGAAATGCCCGGAACTCCTCTCAAATATCTGTATTACTGGTTGGTATATGAGCTACAGGATGCTGTTCTAAAATTAAATGGTCATCATGGATGGATGGATGGATGGATGGATGGATCGATGGATGGATGGATGGATAAACGGATGGATGGGTGGATGGGTGGATGGATGGGTGACTGGATAGACGGGCGGATAGATGGGTGGGTGAATCGGTGGATGAATGGATAAATTTTAATGGCTGGCTGACTCGCTGGCTGGATGAATGGATGGATGGATGGCCATTAATGGGGATGATGCATGGTTAGACAAAACAGGATTAGATGAAGTGATGGACAGATCGGCACTTTGGGAGAGATATTATGGCATAAATATCAATGGTTAATTAGTTGAATGTTCATACTTTTCAGTTTGAGCTAGGAGCAGTTGACGTAGGCTGTAAATGTCTTTCAGTAGTTACATAGCTCATAGGTGGATCAGCTGTTTCTGTGACTAGAAGGTGAAGGAGAAAGAAGCTGCAACAATTTCGTCGACAGGTTGATGTGTAATGTGGAGAATAGATAGTGTTCAATTGGATTGTCTTGATCGCCCTTAAGACTGGACGCCAGGACGCCATTACTTGACAAGTCCGTCGCTATTGATTAAATAGCAAGGCACGTGTATATAACTTAGCAACTGGAGCATGAAAAGTGCAGCTCTAAGTCCACGCCACTGAATTGTCTTAATTAATACACATAAAACATTATTTCTGTTTCAAGTAAACATTGGCGAAGGAATACAGCCAATGGTTGGTTGGTTGGCTGATTGGGTTGCGTTGCGTTGGGTTGGGTTGTCTAGTTGATTGGTTGTCTGGTAAGAGGCAGAGTTTTTGGATGTTGGCATGGATCGATAGGTTGGTCTTTAGGTTTTAGGGTTAGGGTTAGGCTGGTTCCTTGAAAAGAAAAATTAGAGGGATTGGCTTGGAGTAGACTGTCACGAGCAGGTGAGCTGGGATCAGTAGTTACGGGGGAAGGGGGTCGAGTAAAGTTAACCCACGGCCCACGGGTAATGAAAAGCGTGCATGTTGTGAGTGGGGGGGGGGGTCTGCATGAGGCGAGAGCGCTGTACTACTATCACTGCAAGTTAGAAGGTCCCAGGGGACGGACGTGAGTGAGAACAGTCGGGAGATTGTGACAGTGTTTTCCAGTGATGACTGGTAGGTGGAACGATGATTGATGTATTATATTCGTCTACGACCATAATGTAAATAAGTATATGTGAGGAATGTGGAAGTCCTTGATACTGTATATAGCAATGTGCGCCATGAGCGATAGATGGAAGTTAGCTTCATGGATTTGTAGCGAGAGTGAGTAGGGTGTAATACAGTGGAGGTGTTACCGTAAGATGTTTGGTGAGTGAAATGTGAACTATTGTGTGTACGCTTCATGAGTTGTAATGAGGGGTGAAGTGATTAGAAATGGTATGGTATTATACCAATGTAATGTTATTTTTGTAGGTGCCGGGGTCGGGCCGAAGAGCCGCCTACGGTGAGCACAGGGGATAGGCCAGCATAGGGCCGAAGGCCACACATAGGCCAGGAGTGAAGCTGTCGGTGTAGGACAGTCGCAGCACATGAGTCGTGGCAGTCTGGCCACAGACAGGGATGTATATATATGATCGTGAATGTGCTATTAAGATGTATTACTGTGACATGGATGTAGTACTGTGCGAATGAGATATTCATGTGAATTGAAGTATTAACGTGCTATGGCCACGTGAGGTGTATAGGAGGCTAAAGTGTATTGCCATAGGGAGGCGCTATTGAGAGACTGTGGTGTAAAAGAATACTAGTGTGTCATTAAGACCCTGAGTGGAGAGGCTGAGGCCGAGGTGTCTTTAGAAGTAATTACCGGGTTGTGGACCCGAGGAATTGTGCTTACGGAAGAAGGCCGTGGACGGCAGTTAACTTGAAGAATATAATGTATGTATGTAATTGCACTGTTATCCTTATCTTTATATTTATGTTTAATAAATGTGTGAGTCTGATGGGTTGTTCTGTTAAGTGTTATACTTGTTCGTTCGTGATTGTTGTCCTGTTATAACCATCGCATCTCCCAGTCTGGGATTTGTGACATAGACTATGGTTGATAGAAAACAGTTGCTCTTCCCGGGGCTGTTCCAACAGTAGCTTATTAAACGTACGTCACCGATATCACCTGCTCAAATATCTAATAATATCCAGGCCTTTTATGTATTTTCTCTCTTTATACTAAATGATCACCCCCCAACATACCATATTATGAATATTTCAGATCTCTGTGAAGATTAGTTGCTTAATTGAGCATTAAAAAGTTGCTCAGCGTCCCACTTTTTCCTCCTTTAGAAGTGCAAGGTGCCTATAATAATGTCTACACTTTGAATGTTTATAGATACGGTGTCAGGTAACATACATCCCAGATTATAATTCAAATTACAGAGGATAAATACATAATGGATTATCGCAAGTGTTCAGACTGGTGACCGTTCTGTCCCAGTCGCTGATGTATATGCAATTCAAAAGCTTTGCGAATAACAATAAACAGTTCGTAGGTAAATTTTTGTGAGACATCCCGTACATTATGGCAGCTGGTATAATAATGTTTCTGTGATTAGTGAAAAAACAAACAAACAATCACAAAATATCACAAAATGAAGGATTTCGTTATTATTTCACGAAGAATAATGAAAAGCTCAAATTAAGTTGTTTACCAAATGCAACAGTTAAGTATGTTTACACAAGAGCAGTTGAGAAGAAGTTGAATGAGTAAAGAAGTTAAAGTATCATTTGACGGCTTGAATGGTCCAATGTCAGTCAAACTCTGTATAAAGTTGAACTCTCATTAACTGTACATCACTTAAACTATAACCTGATTATTTATTATGAATATGTTCGTCTGTTTGTTCTCATCTTCTCTCTGTTGTGTCTGTCTGTCTGTCTGTTTGTCTAGCCGATGCCTGACATGTCACCTTGATGGTAGTAGATGATCAGTCTAGAATAGTGGTTCTCACAGTCCCAGCCCACACCCCCCGATTTTAGTTCTTGTTTGTTCCAATTTCACGTTTTGCCCAACTGAGAAATTCGACGTTAAACGTTTGTGGTTTTAGTATCATGTTAGAATAAATCGGACAAGTGCCACAATGCATTTTAAACGTGTCAAAGTGTGCATTTGTTATAATTCTTCTACATACTAAAAGCTCTCCAGTCTTTCAGAAAATGGAGATAGAACAATCAAGAGTTAAGGTTCCCGGCGTAGAGAAATTTATTGACAGCAGAGGTTCTCACAATGACAAGCAACATTTGTCCCATTGGCATCTCGGGTTTTTTCAATTCCTCCCACATTTTGAATTGTCTTCCGACAATTTTTGTCACCATTACGCTTTTACAGTGGCAGCTACGGAAAGAACTTATAATTCGCCCTTATAGTTGTGTACATTGGCATTTCAGCTGATATAATATGTACTCCATGTACAGAATACATTCTTTCCCAATTTGAACGTCCTCAACTGACTGAAATTTCCTCCCAAATCCCCCCCCCCCCCGCCCTTATATTTGAAATGCCTCCCCTTATATTTGAAATGCCTCCCCTTAGATTTGAAATGCCTCCCCTTAGATTTGAAATGCCTCCCCTTATATTTGAAATGCCTCCCCTTATATTTGAAATGCCTCCCCTTAGATTTGAAATGCCTCCCCTTATATTTGAAATGCCTCCCCTTATATTTGAAATCCCTCCCCTTAGATTTAAAATCCCTCCCCTTAGATTTGAAATCCCTCCCCTGGCTAAAGTTCCTCCCCTTAGATTTGAAATCCCTCCCCCTAGATTTGAAATCCCTCCCCTTAGATTTGAAATCCCTCCCCTGGCTAAAGTTCCTCCCCCTAGATTTGAAATCCCTCCCCTTAGATTTGAAATCCCTCCCCTTAGATTTGAAATCCCTCCCCCTAGATTTGAAATCCCTCCCCTTAGATTTGAAATCCCTCCCCCTAGATTTGAAATCCCTCCCCTTAGATTTGAAATCCCTCCCCTTAGATTTGAAATCCCTCCCCTTAGATTTGAAATCCCTCCCCTTAGATTTGAAATCCTTCCCCTTAGATTTGAAATGCCTCCCCTTAGATTTGAAATGCCTCCCCTTAGATTTGAAATCCCTCCCCTTAGATTTGAAATCCCTCCCCTTAGATTTGAAATCCCTCCCCTTAGATTTGAAATCCCTCCCCTTAGATTTGAAATCCCTCCCCTTAGATTTGAAATCCCTCCCCTTATATTTGAAATGCCTCCCCTTAGATTTGAAATCCCTCCCCTTAGATTTGAAATCCCTCCCCTTAGATTTGAAATCCCTCCCCTTAGATTTGAAATCCCTCCCCTTATATTTGAAATGCCTTCCCTTAGATTTGAAATCCCTCCCCTTAGATTTGAAATCCCTCCCCTTAGATTTGAAATCCCTCCCCTGGCTAAAGTTCCTCCCCTTAGATTTGAAATCCCTCCCCTTAGATTTGAAATCCCTCCCCTTAGATTTGAAATCCCTCCCCTTAGATTTGAAATTCCTCCCCTGGCTAAAGTTCCTCCCCTTAGATTTGAAATCCCTCCCCTGGCTAAAGTTCCTCCCCTTAGATTTGAAATCCCTCCCCTGGCTAAAGTTCCTCCCCCTAGATTTGAAATCCCTCCCCTGGCTAAAGTTCCTCCCTTTAGATTTGAAATCCCTCCCCTGGCTAAAGTTCCTCCCCATAGATTTGAAATTCCCTCCCCTGAGAGCCAAAGTGCCTCCGGTTTGAAAATCACCGTTCTAGAATCTCCATTCTACTATTTACACAGAATCTGGGCAGCTTGGTTTTAATGTCTCTCTCCCCCCCCCCCCCTCAAACATTTGTCTTTTTCCCACCTTTCCCAATTCCCCCCCCCCCCAACCTCACTGTCGTCGACCCTGCCTCGCTCCGCCCACCAGTACAAAAGAAACAATGTCACACGTGCACGCCCAGTGCATATTTCGTCTCACCTTCTCTCTCAAACGTAAACACACACATACGCGCGCATACACACTCCCGCACTCTTCATTATCACAGCTGGATAGGGGCAGTGCGTGCAGTCCGCGTGGTCAGGGGAATTGGACCTCAAAGTTCACATCAGATGGAAGCAAAAACATCAACAATAACGAGGCTACATACGGCCCGTAATTGATAGGGTCCCATGTCCTCAACGACAGTGTTGCCATGCAAAACTTGCTTTTAAAACCAGTCGTTTAGTGCACCTACGGCTTTTCATCGGTGGTTCTAAAACTTCCAAGTTTTGAGTTCTTTCCTTCTGGCATATCGCTCCTGTAGTTCTTGTTTGGTTCAACTCCATTTTTATTCACAAATGAGAATTTCGACGTTACACATTCGCAGTTTTTTTAGTATTTTGATAAGGAGTTGGAATAAAACGGAACTGTGAAACAGCCTGATAAGTTCTACAACGCAGATGTCAAAGTGTGCATTTGTTATACCTCATCTACATACCAACATATCTCCAGCTTTTCTAAAAATGGAGACAGAGCAAACTAGGACTATTGTCGCGATATGAAAACATTGGACCATAATATATATTATGTAAAAGACATTACTGACCCTGCTTCATCCGGATTAGCAGCCTCCAACGTTTAGCAAACGCTTTTTTGGTATAAGTTGCATTACGTTTTTGTTTTTTTTTTAACTTATGTTACATTTTTTATTAATTTTTGTGTTTGGTTATTTTGTGACATTGGGTGCCAGAATGAGTCATACTGCGCCCCGAAATTTGCAAGAAACGTATCAGTGGACGAGTTGACCATTTTCTTGTTTGGGGTGTAGAAGGGACAACAGCTCAAAGACGTGACAGTTTTTATAGTAGTACGCACAAGCTTTAATACTAGTATTATTATTATTATTATTTTGCGCCATGTTCAATTTCTGATTGACCTATTCTACTCTCTCTCTCTCCCTGTCTCTCTCTCTTTCTCTCTCTCTCTCTCTACCTCTCTCTCTCTCTCTCTCTCTCTCTCTCTCTCTCTCTCTCTCTCTCTCTCCTTTCTGTCTTTTCCCCCCTGACCCCCTTGCATTTTAAATATATTACGAAATATCACAAAGTGTAAAACGTCCATTGCTTTTCTTTTCAGATTTTTGGCAGTACAGGACTAAACTGTGTAATGATACAATTACAAGCTGGACTCACTTGACGTCACACAACTTGCACCTCTGTCATTTCATAAAAATTGCTAACGGTAACATCAAAATGGCGGCGGAACACAGAATATGATAAAGGTTTCAAATCAGAGAAGTTTAGAGGCGTAAATAAAACATACCTTCAGATTTGGTAGAAATAAAAAAATATGGATTAAAGATGTCTAGAAAGACAGGAGTCAATAGAGGAAGACGGTGGAAATGAAGGAAAGAACCGTGAAAAAAAAAAGTACTTGACAGAAAGTGAAGGTAAATGAGCTTGGGAAAATAGCGGAGAAATAAAAGCCAGGAAAAGTCATAGACAAAAATAAATGAATGGACCAACACAAAGATCTATCCCTGGAAACCATCATAATGATAATTAAAGTTAAATACGTAGACACGTAGACAAACATACACTCATAGAGGATGAAAGAACGGAGAGAGGAAAAGAAAGTCTGCTGAAGATGGACAGAAAGTGGAAAAGGGACTTTACAATGTTAGAAGAAACAAGACATAGTGGAATAAAAGATGAACAATTATAATAATCACGACGACGAAGAAAGAGAAAAAGAGAAATAAAAAAAAATGAATGCGAGATAAAGATAAGAAAATGCAGTGATGATAAGGAATACCGATAAGGATAATAACCACTTAAGACTGACGAAGATCATTGAGTTTATCAAGTCATGCTGATCGATGCTACAACTCACGGGTAAAAAGAAGAAAAGTAAATTAAATAACATTTTTTTTATATACTTTATATTGTCGTATATCTTTTTCTCCTCAGTGTCTCAGTCATCCCTTTCATCTCTTCTTCTCTCCATGGTCGTCCTCTTTTTCATGTCCAATTTCTTTTTCTTTCTCTCATTTTGTCATTTCTGTTTCTTCTTTTCCAATTTTACCTCTTCCTCCTCTGTGCATGCTTCTCCATCCTGACTCTCTCATGAGAATTGAAATTTGAGTTTCAGTGAGGGTTTAACTGCTCGTCGGCACGACAAATGCCATTTGGCACCTTTCACGGTTGTTTGACAATAGAGTGATAATGTCTTTTCTCAGTGAATAGACATGTGTTTGCCCAGATCAACAAATCTAATGCAAAATTATAATATTCCACGGATTGTTTTCTACAACACGAAAAATACAAAACCTACTAATTCCATTTTCACAGTTTGAGGATCTCAAGTTGAAAGCGGCCCTTGATGTGAACGCCGTCTGTTTGTTCAATCAATCTTAAATTAACTCAAATCTCTAATCCGCTCACAAGCAAACCAAATTATCTTAATGATGACTTTATTGCGCAGATAGGGTGTCTGTTGTTCCGTGAAGGTGCCAAACTTGGAACAGTGCACTTTTTAGTACGTCGAGTGTGAAACACCTACAGGAACGATAATCTGTAGCTGACGGGAGAAAGGGAGATAAATTTGTCTTACACTTACTGCCCCTGACGTTGCACTGAATGTCCAGCCCCTTCAGTGCCGTACACAGACCGAAGGAGGGAGATAAATGTGAGTTGTTTTTTTCTTTCTTTCCTCCTCCCCTTTCTCTCTCTTTTTTTTTTTCCTTTCTTTTTTCTATTTGTTCTTTTATTTCTCATTTCCGTGATCGAATACCATGAATTTCTATGGGCCAAATGAATACAGCAAGAACGAATTCAGTGATAAAGTTAGGTGTGCATGGAACTGCCTGCAATAATTGTCAGGGTTACAAAAATAACTTTATTAAATAAAACGATAAACAGAGCCCACAAGTAGACAGACTGACAATCGGGAAAACTAACTGGACAACCAATTTGATTGGATGGTTGGTTAGGTGACGGTTGATTGGTTAGTTCTGTTAGCTAGTTGTTCATTGGTCGGTTTGTTAACTGACTGATTGGTTGCTTTGCTATTAAGTAGGTTGGTTTGTCACTAGAATAGTGGTTAATTGGTAATTAGGATGGTTGTGTACCTGGCTGATTGGACGGATGGATAGGTGGATGGGTGGGTGGATGGTTGAATGGATGGTTGAATGGATGGATGGATGGATGGGTGGATTGATGAATGGATAGATGGATGGATGGATAGATGGTTGGATAGTTGGATGGATGGGTGGATGGATAGTAGGATGGATAGATAGATGGATGGATAGATGGATGGATGGATGAATGGTTGGATGGATGAATGGATGGATGGATGGATGGATGGATAGATGGATGGATGGATAGATGGTTGGATAGTTGGATGGATGGGTGGATGGATGGATGGATGAATGGATAGATGGATGAATGGATAGATGGATGGATGGATAGATGGTTGGATAGTTGGATAGTTGGATGGATGGGTGGATGGATAGTAGGATGGATAGATGGATGGATGGATGGATGAATGGTTGGATGGATGAATGGATGGATGGATGGATGGATGGATGGATGGATGAATGGATAGATGGATGGATGGATAGATGGTTCGATGATTGGATGGATGGGTGGATGGATAGAAGGATGGATGGATGGATAGATGGATAGATGGATAGATGGATGGATGGATGGATGGATGGATGGATGGATGGGTCGCTGTATGGATGGTCGGGTGGATGGTGGCCAGATTGACCTTCCGACTAAGCTGGCATTACCAAAAGGTGATAATCATGTAGGAACATTCTCCATCTTCAGAATTTCCCCTTTTTGCCACTGTTTTCGGGCAGCACCTAGTCCGAAAAGTCTCAAGCCCATGTCTCGTCATTAACAACATTTTTACCATCTAAGAAATTATCCTGCTAGTGCTATGGACAGTGCGAAATACGATCCCACCATTTAGGTGTGAAAATAATGACAAACAATGTTAATCCTTTCCCCCCAGATGTGGCGTGGGTCACCTTCTCCGGGCTAAAATTCTGGTTTAATTTCACGATATAACGGAACTTGCGCGCCTTCTAACTTTGAATTTTACCTCGTCCTTTGAATCAGTTCTGGTTTTTGGATTTCAGCTAATCTTTGCAAGTTGGCAAGCTCAGCTGCCGTGCACGGGAGGGTTAGACAACCTTGTGACCTGTTGAGAGACGACGTGTTCTTGCCTGGACTCGGACATTCATTCCGACAGCAAAAAAAGTTAACAATGTCTGTGTCCTGAGATTATAAGTCCAGGCGAAAAGTATTAAGTTCGGCTGCTATGGAGTCCTTTTTCGTAGGTGGCTTGAGCTAGGACCTGGGAAGGATCATAGATGAGGGGAGACGACCGAAGAAAAACAGCCACTTTTTATTGACTGGTCTTTTTTCCCTGTCAGTAGCAACGGGGGTGAATGTATAGCTTGGGGCGGGCGTGGGTTGGATTTAGGGGGTGGGGGAATGGGGGCGGGGGGGGCGGGGAGGGAAGAGCGTAATGTCAATCTCACAGGTATCACTTCCGACCGAAAGGATCCTGTACAAAAAAGTTTAGTTAGTATAGGTGCAAAAATTGCTGCGTATTTCAGGATACAGACAGATAAACAGAATATGGCAATTATACTCGTAGTAGGAAATAAATAATAAAGTATTAATATAAATGCCAGGCCAGTGTGACAGATAACCCGTTTGGCTAACCAGCCATTCAGGGGCCCAGACCCCCCCCCCCCCGCCTCGATTAATTCTATGCATAGATAGGTAATGGTGATAGTGATTAACAGCTTTTAGAAAAAAAAACAAAAACAAGAATAAACTATGTCAGGACATGTACAAATGTTCTACAGCCATGTAGGTTTTGCGCTGACTGGGCAAAATATGTCGTAACAGAAGATCTCAGGTCAAATCGCAGTTTTCTAAAAACAGTATTGATGGTATGGCAGGGAACCATTTGAAAAGCCCCATCTATTAATAGGCCTGGCGACATTATTGCTGAAATTATAGCTGAGTTGTGTATGCATATAGTTCACTATTCCCATTAATAGGCAATGGTCAAGTTGTTGTTTTTTAAGGTTTTTTTTTTCAAAATTATCTTTTGTGATTTTACCATGCTATTGTTCTCGCGACTTCAATTATCAAATATTTACTGATCTATTGCAATATAAATTTAACCAAAAAGTTATACAACATACGCCTTCCGACATTTACCCTGATGTGTCCGACATCAGAAACACTAGGGACACAGGAAGTGACGAGCTCAAAATAACTGATGACGTCATCTCAAGAATATCTAAGGACTAGAAATGACGTAAACTGTCATGATTCGGATATTATTAAAACTCACGCAGAGAGTGAGTTGTTTTTTTACCAGGGCCATGAGAAATTGGCTGGTGGCCTTGAACGGTCCTCGCCAAATTATAGTTGGTGAGTAAATAAATGTAAAGTTAAACTGTTAGATTCACGCTTGTGGGTTTTAATGTTCGTGATTAATAAGTAATGGAGTAGGGGTGAAACAAGGTGGGGACAGTTGACATTGTTAAGTATGACTAGACAAGTTTTGCACGTTAACTGGCTGGTAGAATAGTGCAGACGTATTACTACAGTTAAAATGGTGGGAGGTTTCGACCTATGAGATAGCTGAACTAATTGGGCCAGCGGACTAGCACGCTGGGTAGTTAGATAGTATATAACATCGTGTAACGTTCAGATTTAGTGAATACAGACGAGAGAAGCATCGTTTCGTGAAGTATCTCCGGTTGGCCAGTACCTGAACTGTGTGGTCTGAAGACTAAGAAGTCCTTGCTAACGGACTGACTGAGCTCTAGAAAGAAAGGTCTGAGTGGGCTGACCTTTGAAAGCCCACGCTGCGTTATTTTGATGTTCGCGCCTCCCAGTAGGCGTGAGCAATGGTAATATATTTTATTTATTCAAGTATAATAGAGATCGGAGATAGAGAGAGAACTACAGCCTCATAGGAAGACTAAGGAAACCCCAGCTGGCACTCGACCACGAGTGTCCTGTATGATAGATCTATTGCCATAGTATGATTGGAATAATATAGCACATCGTTGATGAATTGAATAGTGATTGTGCATAAAATATAGTCTTTTGGCAACTGCTTAAATTACCTACAAGCCGAAGAGTGCTTCTGTAGGCTTTGAACGTACTGGGCTCTCCTAACATTTAAGCCCATATGATTTATGGAGAGTTTGCCTGGCGACTGGCCAGTGGCGACTCAACTGTCACTTTAAATTGATATCCAGTTTCGTATAATATACCTATTTACTATTGATTGCAGTACCTCCATAGTTACATGAATATCATTGGTTAAGTTATTAATTAGAGTTTTTGGTTTGAATATATACCTCTATTGTCTTTTGTTTTGTTATTAATATTTATGTAAACTATGGCCTGACCGGCCTGACATATATACGCTCTAGTTATTTAGTACTTTTCTTGTGTGGTTGTGTCCGAGTGTGAGTTAGCTGCCTCTCGTGCAGTCGTAACATCCCCAAGACCCTAACTCTGCCCGTGACATCTGGAGGGGCCCCCACTGACATCGGAAGAGGACCCCGTCAACAGCTGCAGGTCTACCACTCTAAGACTCCACTGTTATTTATGTAATTTTTGTAGTTTATAGTTTTGTATACTGCTGATTTTTTTGTTTTTGTTTCTCCCCCACATGTCTGGCATGTCCTCTCGTCATTGATCCTGGGACCACTACGAGGGACTGACAGCTAGCATCAGGAAAAGACAAGACCAGCGCTGTGGACCAAAGGAAAGAGCCAGTCCATTTTGCCCAGTTAAGTGAACCATCTGTATTTGTCTTCGTTTGAGGGGTTCGTCGTTTCAGCTCCCCTACTTTTGACAGGCATTATTTTTTTCTTTTGTGTTAGATTAGATAGGTGGGTGGTTGGAAGGGATCGAGACTCAGCATACCTCTTTTTGCCAGACTAGCAGATCTAGATGGCGTTTAAAACGGATAGGAGATACGCTTTGCCTTGAATAGTTCTGTAGGGACCTGTTATTCGTATAGATTGTTAGCGCTCTATCTTCCTCGTACTTATAGGAAGACGTCTCTCTTGTGCTTTTCTTACCTTTCTGTACATAGTTTCAGGTTAGTCAGGTCTGTTGTCGTTTGTTCTTTCTGTTAGTCTCGTCTTACTCTCCATGTAATTCTTTTCCATTATAGTGTTGCATTATTATATTTTGTATTCATACTTGCTATATTATTGCCTGGGATAAATCACGTGTCTAGGGCACGTTGAGAGATAATCTGGATATTAGAGTTGTTAGGCTGGTATAGCCAAGGAAGTTCATATCGTGAATATTGATTTATTCCGATTTATAGCAGAGGGAACGCTGCTAGGAGTGTACGGAAAATACACTGGGAATATTACATTGGTATCGTTACTAACGACCAATCACGGAAGCAGTAGACTCACTGCTTGAGGATTAGGAGAAATAAGTGGAGTTAAGTGATCACTGAGATAGCTCAACCACTACTTGGTTGACTAAGACGTACAGTTTGTTGTTGATTTCGTTAATTTCGTTCATACTGCAGGAACGAGCACCCGCAGAGTGCAATTGATAAATTGCTTCAAGGGAGAATAAAGTTGGAGATTTTTCAGGAGCTGTCCTCGATTAGGACATTATTATATCGTATTATCGACCGATATCATGGCCGAACTACAGAAATATTTGGAACTGGCCCAATCATTTGGCATACCGGAAGCTCAGCGTGCTTCTTGGGTAGACCAGAAACTGAAAGAAGAACGAGAAGAAAAGGCCGCGGAGAGATTACGAGAAGAAAAGGCCGCGGAGAGATTACGAGAAGAAAAGGCCGCGGAGAGATTACGAGAAGAAAAGGCCGCGGAGATATTACGAGAAGAAAAAGCCGCGGAACGAGAAGATAGAGCCGCGGAACGCGCGGAAAAACAGGCTCAAAGAGAGTACGAGCTCGCTTTGAAACAGTTAGAAGCGAAGCAAGCCCAACCTACCGGGGCTCCGGAAGTTACTTCCAATAATAAAACGAAGCCTAAATTGCCAACCTTTAATGATAAGGTTGATCGTATTGATTCCTACCTACACCGCTTCGAACTCCATGCCGTTTGCGCGGGATGGCAGCGTAGTGAGTACACGTCATGCCTCGCCAATCTTTTGACAGGGAGAGCGTTGGAAGTTTTCCATAGCCTCACTATTGATGACGCTAGGGACTATGACATTCTAAAGACCGCGCTATTAAAGCGTTTCCAACATACGGAAGATGGATTTCATAAGCGTTTCCGCGATTGCAAGCCGGAGGCATCTGAGAATTTCTCTACTTACGTGGACCGCCTCCGCCACCTACTCAGCCGTTGGACTGAGTTGGCCGGTGTGGAAGAGGGAAACTATAAGAAACTATATGATTTGATAATTAAAGACCAAATATATATGTCCTGCCACACGGACCTGGTGGCGCATTTTAAGGAACAAGCCCCCAAAACTACCGTCGAGATAACATCGATAGCGGAACGGTATGCTGCAGCTCACCCTAATCGATCGTTAGCTAAAGCTAAAGTAAACGAACCGTGTTACGCCGGCGCTGCTACTAAGACACCGGTACCGTCGAGACAATCAAGACAGCCCTTTCGACAGTCGCCGCAGGTTCGTCCACGGTCCGAGCCGCCGGTTAGCAGGAGGCAACCCAATCCCCATAAATTTTCTCGGGACTGGGAACCCCGATATACACGTCCTTTCCCTACCGGAGGACCGCGTAACAACTACTATCAAGCGCCCACATTTCCTTCTTATCGAGGTACACCTCGAAGGGATGATAATCCAGTCTACTGTTATAGATGTGGCGCCGGAGGCCACATTGCGCGACAATGCAGAGTTAGATTAGATGCGGCAAATGCATGCTCTGTAGCATTCACCGAAAACCGCGGTTACAGAACTAGGAATGCCGAAACCGTAGATAAAGTTATTCCAGTGATGTCCGCCCTCCACGAGCGAGGCGCGCTGACATTGTATGAGGGACGAGTAAACGCCATACGAGCATCCGTATTGCGAGATTCAGGCTGTACGACCGTCGGTGTACGTGAATCCCTGGTCCGTCCTGCACAACTCCTGGATCGCGATGCGACTTGCATTACTTTTGGTGGTTCAGTTGAACATTTTCGTTTGGCGGAAATATATGTTGACACACCGTTTATAACTGGTGTTGTCACGGCCTGCGTGCTACCAAATCCGGTCGCCGACCTAATCATTGGGAATATTCCCCACTTAAAGGACGTCTCCGATTGCGAACTCGGGATTTGGGATGATAACGACATTGCGTGTGTCACGACAAGACAACAATCGCGTCGCCAGAGTGACGACACATTACGATCGCCTGTCGTCGATTTGGATGTAACCCCCGAGATTTTTCGTAACGAACAGCGCACAGATCCATCACTAAAGCCCCTCTTTGCTAAGATTGATCCGGACAACCCGGATACATCCAGGTTCTGCCTTAAAGACGACCTCCTATATCGCGTTTTTCGGGGAAAGCGCGAAACTATTTTGCAATTGGTCATACCGAGATCATTTCGCCGAGACAATAGAGGTATATATTCAAACCAAAAACTCTAATTAATAACTTAACCAATGATATTCATGTAACTATGGAGGTACTGCAATCAATAGTAAATAGGTATATTATACGAAACTGGATATCAATTTAAAGTGACAGTTGAGTCGCCACTGGCCAGTCGCCAGGCAAACTCTCCATAAATCATATGGGCTTAAATGTTAGGAGAGCCCAGTACGTTCAAAGCCTACAGAAGCACTCTTCGGCTTGTAGGTAATTTAAGCAGTTGCCAAAAGACTATATTTTATGCACAATCACTATTCAATTCATCAACGATGTGCTATATTATTCCAATCATACTATGGCAATAGATCTATCATACAGGACACTCGTGGTCGAGTGCCAGCTGGGGTTTCCTTAGTCTTCCTATGAGGCTGTAGTTCTCTCTCTATCTCCGATCTCTATTATACTTGAATAAATAAAATATATTACCATTGCTCACGCCTACTGGGAGGCGCGAACATCAAAATAGCGCAGCGTGGGCTTTCAAAGGTCAGCCCACTCAGACCTTTCTTTCTAGAGCTCAGTCAGTCCGTTAGCAAGGACTTCTTAGTCTTCAGACCACACAGTTCAGGTACTGGCCAACCGGAGATACTTCACGAAACGATGCTTCTCTCGTCTGTATTCACCAAATCTGAACGTTACACGATGTTATATACTATCTAACTACCCAGCGTGCTAGTCCGCTGGCCCAATTAGTTCAGCTATCTCATAGGTCGAAACCTCCCACCATTTTAACTGTAGTAATACGTCTGCACTATTCTACCAGCCAGTTAACGTGCAAAAACTTGTCTAGTCATACTTAACAATGTCAACTGTCCCCACCTTGTTTCACCCCTACTCCATTACTTATTAATCACGAACATTAAAACCCACAAGCGTGAATCTAACAGTTTAACTTTACATTTATTTACTCACCAACTATAATTTGGCGAGGACCGTTCAAGGCCACCAGCCAATTTCTCATGGCCCTGGTAAACAACAACAACTCACTCTCTGCGTGAGTTTTAATAATATCCGAATCATGACACATCCCCCACCCCAGTTAAAATTTGCAATTTTAACGATATAAATTATTATCGTAAAGGGAAGGCATGAGTCGAGAAATTGCTCGAAAGGTTAACTTAACTAAGAATACTAGGTAATAACTAAGACTAGTACTAAAGTTGAAAAAAACCTACAGGACGGGTATCATTGATGGACAAAACTTCATGAAAATCTTAAGGCTCCGTCCAAAAGTATATATCTCTCTGAGGATTAAATCTTACCTCTAAATAGGTAGACATTAACAATCATAACTCTAAAATTTTAGAGTACAACACTGATCCTGTGCGAATGTCATCAGGAATGCACACATACAATGAATAATACTCAAGAAAAGATAACTATAGTAGCATCGATGGCATTAGTGGATCTGGACTCCTGGTCTGCCATGACTTCTCGTCCTCGACCCTGGGCAACAACGTCTGGTGTGGCCAAAATACGGGTCGACGTCAGTAAAATAGCTGTTGGAACAAAGGAAAGCACAGGGGTAGGTGAAAAGTGTTCACAATGGGTGAACAATATGTGATACCATCCCTCGGTCTCAGAATGAGGTGCTAATCCTATCCAACCCCAGTTAAGTGAACCATCTGTATTTGTCTTCGTTTGAGGGGTTCGTCGTTCCAGCTCCCCTACTTTTGACAGGCATTATTTTTTTCTTTTGTGTTAGATTAGATAGGCGGGAGGTTGGAAGGGATCGAGACTTAGCATACCTCTTTTTGGTTTTTTTTTTCAAAATTATCTTTTGTGATTTTACCATGCTATTGTTCTCGCGACTTCAATTATCAAATATTTACTGATCTATTGCAATATAAATTTAACCAAAAAGTTATACAACATACGCCTTCCGACATTTACCCTGATGTGTCCGACATCAGAAACACTAGGGACACAGGAAGTGACGAGCTCAAAATAACTGATGACGTCATCTCAAGAATATCTAAGGACTAGAAATGACGTAAACAACTACATCAGATGACGCTGTCTTCAAAAACATGAAAGACCAGACATGACGTACTCGACAACAAGTGATGACGCTGTCTTAAAAATTATGAAGGACCAGAAGTGACGTACTCAACAATAACTGATGACGTCATATCCCAGCTCGCACCAAGAACCACCAGCCTTAAATTGGTTTCCACGAAAGAAACCAGTCACATGTAATGATGGCATCATTAAAGCCAGTGCTGTTTACCTCGTCTCGACTTCATGGCTTCTGGGATCTTGTAATAATCACCAATGAATCGAGGGGAAGCAGCGACGCTTCTGCTTTGTTCCCGATACGATACCTGACATTTTACGTCTGGTTGATCGCCTTTATTTCCGGGCAACTCGGTGTTTTCCCAGTAAATCCCTCCGCTCAATTTTCACTGAGGTGTTAACGAGGTCACTTTTACACGAGAGCCTTTTCATTGATTACACAGGTTGTTGTTTTTTTGTTTCGTTTCGTTTTATTTTGCTTTGTTTTGATATCCCAACTTTAAATAAAGTCGGCCAGGGGTTGAACGGTGCAAAAGGAGTCAGTACACTTTGGTAATTTACCTAATGTGTATGACACAAGTGTAATCTATCATTTTTTTTTATAACAATGTGAGTGTCAAATGTAATTCATTTACTCAATTAATCAATGAAATGCATTGTAAGGAAAAGAAATGGAGGCTTCGAGTCCTCTCTTCCCCCTGGCCAGTGTTTATTGCGATATGCCAGGAGGGACTAGGGAAGTTTAAAGCCAAAGGCAACAATAATTACCAAGTTGGATTTGGTTCAGCTTTACAAATGGCAGCACTGCATGAACTCAATTTTTTTTCTCTCTGTCATACGATAATATGATTATATGATAAATTAAAAAATATACGAATTTAGCAAGTTTTTTAATTTTGGTATTTCACGCCAAGTTACAATAATAAATTATGCCCCCCCCCCCTTTCTAATAATTCTGACATTATTACAGAATGGTAGTTGATAAATAATCCCCCCCCCCTCAAAAAAAAAATAAAAAAATTTCCACATACGCCTATATCAGTTTGTTCCCACCCCGAGGAGTTCAATGTTTACAACAATAGCGATGTCAGTTGAGTTCAGCCAGAGAATACGGTGTTTTGAGGCCAGGGATGACATCCAGGCCAGGATCCCCCACCTATCAATGGATTTGCCCCGGAACCCCGGGATCGCGCTGTTTGACAGTGCGCACTCCCTGAACTTTGGCGACGTCCCTTCATTCCCAGGAAAATCGTTAATTAATACAATCTAGACGCGCACACGCAGTCATCTCAGGTTCATTCAGTGCAAACTTTGATTCCCCTCAGCGTCGGGGTGAACTGCGTGTAAGGCCTGGAACAGACAAGGACGGCCAAGGCCTGGAACAGACAAGAAACAGTGGAGTCACCGAAAGCTTGTTTGATATCTGTTATTTTAATCCGTTTAGAATTCACTGCAGATTTTTCGCCATGTTTGTTTCGTGAGGTAGAGCTTTTGCCAAATATTGTTCTGTTTTTGCTGCTGCTGCTGCTGCTGCTGCTGTTGTTGTTGTTGTTGTTACAGAGCATATACTGCAGAACTGCACACTCTTCTCAGGACTATGAGAAACGTATTGGTCCAAACCCAGCGACCTGAATGTCAAACTCTATGATGCTCTGCCAGAACTACAGAAAACCGTAGATTTTCTTGAAAGACCAAATCTGTGCAGATTTAGATTTGGTGAACGATAGAGGAGAAGAAGAGAAGTAGTTATTGTTGTTGTTGTTGTTTTTGTGCTTGCTTTTGCCGTCCTAACGAGGAAATTCAGTCGTGACGGCCAGCAGATGTCCATCATTCTTATCTCACAGTGGTTTTATGGTGCGAATAACAAACAGTTGAAAGGATTGGTTCTATGCCATACATTGATCCACCTGGGCTGCAAAACAAAATGTACAGCGAATAATAATATACTGACTTCTGTGCTCAGCGCACTAACCCAAGACTGTTGATATTGGAGTGAAGCACCTTGAACGAACTGAAGTCAAAGAGTGCACGAAGAATATATATATATATATTTTTTTTTTTTACATTATATCTCAGGTTTAACTCGTTTGCGGCTTAGATATGGTATGAAATTAAGCCCTTCAATTGATAATGTGGAGCCTCAGCGCACAGACTAACACAAAGCGCCTGAAAGCCCGGACCGCCTGAATGCTTATCACTTTAAAATGTTTTCTGGTTATGAAAATCATGTAGTTCAGACTAAAGTAATCCCAATTGATCTTCAAGGATCAGGCAGTAGATAGGCTTGTCAGTGAGAAACTTGTCGTCCTGTGTTTATTTTTGAGTTAGAACTGAGCAACAGTATTGCGGGTGGTACATTTCTAGGTATTTATGAATGCATGATTGCGAAGATCAGCGGTGATATGACAAATAACAACCCTTTAATATTCTTCATTTTTCTTTAAAAAATAGATGATAACACGTCCTTGCACCAGTCACTCAATCAAACATGTTCAAGGCTATTTACAAAATCATTACCATTTTAGCTGTTACCAAAAGAGGTACCCTGTAACAGGCCAAAATATACCCCCCGCCCAGAATATACCCGGGGTTAAACTGGCCTAGCCCAGAATATCCCCCCGGGTATATTCTGGGCTAGGCCAGTTTATACCCCGGGGTTACTTTGGGCTAGGCCAGACTATACCCCCCAAGTCCAGACTATACCCCCTGCTTTTTCTTTAAAAACAAGTCAAGACCACAGTTTATTTCAGCCTGTTCTTCATCACTGTCATCAGATATCATATTAAGACATACATGAACACATTCTTGACACCAACAAGTCATAATGCAATTTAGAGAAAATAATAATAACAGTTTATTTCAGCCTTAGTTTACTTTGGTGTACATACATAGGCCTAGATTCTCGACTCCTGTAAATCATGATACATTTTAGAAGGAACAAACATGCCTTAAAATGCATTGATATACAAAAGAGTTGAGTATCCATTCAAACTGACATGATTAGACTTCAGCATTAATTTCACTCGTGAGTGTTGATGATATTATTATTATTATTATTATTTTGATAGTTAGTTGGCCATGAGTAAAACATGCATTGTATTTTTTGTTACAATGATGTAGGGAGAAAAGGCCAGAAAAGAACACACAGAAAAAAATAATAATGATAATCCAACTGACAGATAGTGCAATTCCATCATCCAGCAGATATAAAACTAAATAGGCACTTAATGTTTGCGACTGATGAACTCCACCTGTCCAGATCCACTTGAAACATTACAGAATGCTAACCAGTAATAATGATAACAATAAGAACACGAAATCATGTTATTTACTCTTGAAAATATAGAGAAATATCAATATCAGAATCATCATCATCATCTTGGAAATTGCAAAGATATGAGAGGGAGTGTAAAAATGGCAGCGTATGCCTACAAATCATTCTAGAATTTATAAGCAGCAATGTATGTGTATCGACTATATATAAAAAACGTGTTAAATATTTTCAAATATTCAAGAAGAACTGGACAGAAAGCTTTAGTGAAATACTAAATAGCCTTGACAGTTGTGTAGGCCGACAGAGTAAGTCCACTGAGACAAAAGTAGTGCATTATAAAAGGTAATTAGATCTATAGCATGTTGAGGCAAAATTCGATGGATCATGTTACATTAACAGTATTTCTTGTCAGTGAGTATCATTCTTTGATAGGTTATTTGTAGAAAGATATACATTTCATGTACGTTACGGTTTAAGACACTGGATTAGTTTGCAAGGTATTTGAAAGACTGAACTTATGTGTTATAACTTATAGTGAGTAAGGGAATGTCACTCGCGAGTGAAATGAAATAAAAATAAAAAAAGAAAAGACCTTGTCCGTCTTTACCTTCCTAAGCTTAACACGTCCCTTGCCAAGGGATTTAACAACTGTGTATTTGTACACAAAAAAATATTTAAAATGACTTCATTTTTAAGAGTCCGTTAATTATTTCATCCATTGGGATGTGTATGTCAGTGCCAAACAAACAGTACCGTGCAAATTTTACTCAATGGCAATCAACTACAAAAACAACTACAACATGCCAACGAACGTGAGTGACACTAATCCAGTGCCTTAAACCATGAGCTACATAAAATGTATACATTTCTACAAATACGCTATCAAAGAATTTACTAACAAGACATGTTCATGCAACATGATCCATCGAATTTTTGCCATAACATACTATAATTACTTTCTGCAATGCACTGTTGTCTCAGTGGATTTAATCTGTCATTTTACATGACTATCAAAGCTACTTCGCTAAAGCTTTCAGTCCAGTTCTACTTGAATAGTTGAAAAGATTTAACAAATTATTTTTTACATGTACTTGCACATATATTACATATATTATTGCTGCTTATAGATTCTAGAATGATGTGTAGGTCGTTTTTATATTCCCTCTTATCTTTGTATTATTCCAAGATGATGATGCTTCTGATATTGATTATATTCTCTTTATTTTCAAGAGTAAATAAGATGATTTGGTTTTCTTATTGTTATTATTGTATATTACTGGTTAGCTCTCTGTAACGTTTCAAGTGGATCTGGACAGGTGAAATTCATTATGTGAAACAATTTTAGTATGTATTTAGTTTTGTGTGAAATATTTAATGTTTGCTGGATGATGGAATTGCACCATCTGCCAGTTCAGCTGTTAAAATGTTGTTGTTGTTTTTTTCTCTATGTATTCTTTCCTGGCCTTTCTCTCTGCATCAGTGTAACTTTGTATGTAGATCTAATTGTTCCGACATATCAAGCACATTTCTTATTTTCAAAAATTATAATAAGATTCAGATAACTTTACACTTATGAGTCTTATAATTAGTTCATACCTTGCCACTAAGTATATGTTAGTGGTGCCAAACAAAAAAAATACAATACATGTTTAACTCATGGTCAACTAATTATAAAAAAACCAGAACAATAATAATACCAACGGACACAAGTAAAATTAGTGTTAAAGTTTAATCATATCAGTTTCAATGGATTTTCAATCCTTTTGTAAATCAATGCTTTTTAAGCATGTTTATGTCCTTTTAAATGTATAATAATTTACAAGAGTCAAAAATGTATGCTTCAATATGATATCTGATGACAGTGATAATGAACAATTCAAACTAAAGTTGAAATAAACTACGGTCTTGACTTGTTTTTAAAAAAACGTAGGGGGTATAATCTGGACTGGGGGGGGGGGTATAGTCTGGCCTAGCCCAAAGTAAACCCCGGGGTATAAACTGGCCTAGCCCAGAATATACCCCGGGGGATAGTCTGGGCTAGGCCAGTTTAACCCCGGGTATAGTCTGGCGGGGGTATAATCTGGCCTGCTACACCGTCATTGCCCGGCATAAACCTGTGCTTGCTCCGCTCTCCCTCACTCTCTCTCTCTCTCTCTCTCTCTCTCTCTCTCTCTCTCTCTCTCTGTCTCTCTCTTCAATCTCTCCTCTCCTCCGTCTGACCCAGGAAGCTTCCTACAATCATTCACGGCCTTGCTACAGATTTCGGCACAATCCTTTCTTGGGCAGGAAAATCGCACCAAAATGAACACAATGCAAAACACAGTTTCTTCCACCGGTGGGGGAGGGGAGGAGCACACACACACACACACACACACACACACTCATACACACACACACACACACACACAAATGATTGTACATTACATTTTTACAGCTTCTGAAAAAAAAATGCCTGACAATTGAATAAACACAATCGATACAAAAGCGATTGGGTTAGATTAGTTGACACCTGAGCCAATTATTTTTATAATTTTTGAAACTGTTATTCCGGCCGCGGCATTGAGAGAGAGAGAGAGAGAGAGAGAGAGAGAGAGAGAGAGAGAGAGAGAGAGAGAGAGAGAGAGAGAGAGAGAGAGAGAGAGAGAGAGAGAGAGAGAGAGAGAGAGAGAGAGAAGGCGCACACTGCTCCACAGTGAAATACTCCTGCCATTTTTTTATATATAATGTATAAGATAATATACGATAAAATGTGAGCAGCACTAGCGATCTTATGTAGACAAAGGCAAAAGTGCAAGACTTCTCTTAACAGTACATCTTGATATATTTGCATTATATTATTGTTCACTAGAGAAGGTGAGAAAGGTTTGTGACATCCTCACTTTATTTGATTTGGATGTCCCCGTTATGTTCGAGTGGGCAACAGCTGGGCTGGGAGAGCCTGCGACTTTTCAGGGCACTCGGTACTTTTCGTGTGAACCTCTCATTCGAAATTCACAGATCTCGGGCTCTATTCCCAACTGGGGCCCTTTTTTCTGATCCCCTTTTTATTTTGTTGTCTCTTATTTACAATATCTGTGTATATTTCAGACTTCCCCAGCCATGGTTTGATCATTGGTTATCTATCAATTAACTGTTGCATTAAGAAATCAATTCTAGTCACACAACTGTGTCTCCTTTGCTGGTACATCCTGGGGATTTCTGAATCTGCAAGGGTTAAAAATTCGTCCTCACCAGGTTGAGATCAGGATTTTTAATATGTTCGTACTTCCGTGCTGATGGAAATTACAGCGATTGTTGGATTGCAAAAATTCCTGTCTACCATCCCTGAACCAGTCTGAAACTGCAGCTTGCAACAACATCTCACAAACAAGTGTGAAAAATGGGCATTTTTTGTTGTTTAAACTCGTGCACCAAGCAGGGGCGGGTGAATGGGTGCACTGGGTACTTTCATCCGGGATAAAAACAGACATGAAATTTATCTCCAACTTCCACAAGACCTTCGCTTTGTCCATCCAGTGGCCGTCCGAGCTGTTCAGTCTGTTTAAAATGACAAAAACCAAATTTCTGCTTACAACCAGCCATTTTGCCACCAAACTCGCTAGATGAATGTGCCCTACAAGTTGCAGTTGTCCCTGTTTGGTTGGAACAGTTCGTGATCGTGGGTAAAATTCTATGGTAGCAGTACATTGCATTGTACAGTAAGGTTGGATCATGTCACTCAATATTTCTATTCAATTTTGAAGCCATAAGAATAGTACAGAACAATGCTGTCATCATAGACCGACAAAAAGACAGTGAAAGGCGGACAGTCAGACAGACAGACAGACGGATGGATGGATGGAGGGATGGTCAGACAAACAGATAGATCGAAAGATAGAAAGATAGATAGATAGGTAGATAGATAGATAGATAGATAGATAGATAGATAGATAGATAGATAGATAGATAGATAGATAGATAGATAGATAGATAGATAGATAGATAGATAGATAGATAGATATAGATAGATCTATAGATAGATAGATAGACAAACAGATAGATAGACAGACAGATAGATAGATAGATAGATAGATAGATAGATAGATAGATAGATAGATAGATAGATAGATAGATAGATAGATAGATAGATAGATAGATAGATAGATAGATAGATAGATAGTTCGATCGATAGATAGATAGATAGATAGATAGATAGATAGATAGATAGATAGATAGATAGATAGATAGATAGATAGATAGATAGATAGATAGGCTGATCAACCGAAATGTGTAGCTCATAAATAATAATCTATTTAGCCATACAAATGACCCCAACGCGTAACAACCGCGGGTTCATTCAGTGCATACCGAACACTCCACAGTATGCAAATTGTAGTGTACAGCAGCCTGTACAGAATCTTTAGGACCTAACCATACTGCGACAGAGTCCTTGACTTCCGTGTTAGGAATGTCACCCCGGTGAACTTAACAATGAAGCCCTCTTTCGTTCAATGCTGAAATTTGTTTATGTCACTGAATGTCAACTAACTGCGTGCGTCAGTTTTTCGCTTTTATATTCACTGGGGCTGAACCAGTTTCATGAATGGGCATAAATAAACGAAGCCTTATACTAAACCTGACATATGCTGAGAAATTCCCACGACATCGATTTTTACTAAATCCTAAAACTCATACATATATTGATTTTTGACTGGGCGCGATCTAAGTAGACTGGTAAACGTAAACACCGGTAAGGTAAAGACATTCCTACCAGTTGAATATGTCGCAACATGAAATTAGCAAATGAAATGAGGGCGAAAGATACGCAGAAAAACCTGGCTCATCAGTGGATCGGCTCGAGGTTGAAGATATTACGAAAACCTTACATTTAAATCATTATGGCGCATTTCAGCTGCTGTGAATATCACCAGGCGCCATATTGAACCATATTTCACTTTTTAGTGATGGAGGGGGTTAATTATTGAGCGAGTGGTTTGTTCTGGAGACTTGCAAAAGTCTTTTTCTTCTTTTTCTATAGATTAAACCCCAAAGGTTTACTTTGTCATAGATAATCATCCGGATTCTTCAAGACTGAAGTTGGATGATGACTATGTTTTACAGTGAAATGGGAAAAAGGAATAAGAGTAATTAAAGCAGTGTCCGACATTGATTTCGTGACAACTGTCGTGGACAGAGAATGCTCAACTGATAGTAACAGTAGAGATGGCGTCATTTCGTGTGGAGCAGCTTGTTTTCCAATAGGGGTTATCTCTTGGATTGTGTGTGTGTGTGTTTGTATGTGTGTATGAGAGGGGAGGGAGAGAAAGTGAGAGAGAGATAGTGAGAGAAAGACAGGGACACACACACATACAATGGGAAAGAGAGGGAGAGAGAGAGAGAGAGAGCTAGAGAGAGAATAGAGTGAGAGAAAGAGCTAGAGCTAGAGGGAGAGAAAGAGACACAGACAGCTAGAGCTAGTGAGAGGGAGAGAAAGAGAGAGAGAGAGAAAGAGAGAGAGAGAGAAAGAGAGAGAGAGAGAGAGAGAAAGAGAGAGAGAGAAAGAGAGAGAGAGAAAGAGAGAGAGAGAGAAAGAGAGAGAGAGAGAGAAAGAGAGAAAGAGAGAGAGAGAGAAAGAGAGAGAGAGAGAGAGAAAGAGAGAGAGAGAAAGAGAGAAAGAGAGAGAGAGAGAGAGAGAGAGAGAAAGAGAGAGAGAGAGAGAGAGAGAGAGAGAGAGAGAGAAAGCTTTTGTAAGTAACACTGCTATATGACGTGATGTTCAAGCAATCTGTTTACAGATATGAAGAAAACGTGACATAAACAGATCAAGTCATTCATAATTTCCAAGTTAAAAATCTCGGCCAGTATCAATGAGAAATTACTGGGTCTGAGAAACTTCAGGACGCTTTCAAAGTCACCGGGACAACATTTCCCTGTTTCAATCATTTCTGTTCACAAAAAACTAGCTCATGTTTCAGTGAACAACACATTGTTTACCCTAGTGTCATCGGCCGCCTATCACATGTTCAGACCATTCATGGTGTTCTTCTGACAAATCGCCCTCCGAATCCGAACGTAAGATTTACGATCGTGATACGGGCAAAATGAAATAATAATAATAATGGATTTCTGCGTCTTTAATTTTGCATGAACAGATATTTGCACTGCAACAAAAAGGCACACGAACTGAATAAAAGGCAAAACGGTGGCTTGTGTAGCGCGGGGTCATCAGGTTCGTTCGCTGTTGACAAACTTCAGAGGTCGGGATATTTCTGAAGG
Organism: Onchidella celtica; assembly: GCA_963931925.1. Taxonomy (NCBI): domain Eukaryota; kingdom Metazoa; phylum Mollusca; class Gastropoda; order Systellommatophora; family Onchidiidae; genus Onchidella; species Onchidella celtica. The sequence continues at coordinate 8,250,639 of OZ007574.1, read as the reverse complement.
TGCGAGCGTACCACCAGTTTTTGTACTTCACAGCAGGTCATTTTGTTTGGTCACAGCGCGAGACGAACCCGACACAGTTGAGGTGCAATACAC
>OZ007574.1:8078046-8245546 GCA_963931925.1 Onchidella celtica | reverse complement strand
ACGACGACCTTCACCGGAAATAAGAATTATGATAACTAGTCGATTTATAAACATTATAACTGGTGGATTTGTTTGGTCTTAATTGTATCAGAATATCCCTGAAATGATGCCTTCTGATGCCTCCAGGTGTGGGTAAATTTGTATACAATTGGCAATCAAAGAATGAAAACAACAGATTAAAATAACGATCTTGCTGGACTTTCCAGTGATCCTTAGACATTCTCTTAAGATTTGCCGGATTTTTGGTCCGTTCAAGAATGATTTTTATTCGAAGATCAGTGTCCTTGTCTGTTACTGAAATTTCATGATCAATTAATGTAGGAATTTATTCATTGGCTGGGTGCCCGTGGAGAGAGGCGGGCCAAATAGATTGTCCAATCAAAAATTGTCTTTAAGTTTGTACAGTCTTACCCCACGGCAGCTTTGATTAGCGGTTTGCGATACTTCCTCTCCTCAATCGATCCTCCAATCCCCTTGACAAATAGAATAATGAGCTGGGAAGTTTGGTAGGTGAGTAGACTGGTAGGTGGATGGGTGGCTGGATCATTAATTTTATCCGGGTTAGCTGCTAGGTACCGTAGTTGGATGGTTAGGTAGGCGAGTAGAGAGATTAAAAACAACAGCAACAAAAAACTACGTATGTGGGTATTCTGAGAAGGTTATAGACAGGTCGGTGGCTAAATGCCTAGCTGGAATGTTAAACAAATTTCAAAATAGCACAGAAAATCTGCGAGGTCACAGGACTTAAAAACCAAGTCAAAACAGGAAAAAGAAGGGGGTTGTACCTCGTATGTCACTCATCCCTGTGTATGAAACAATATAGAAACGTCCTACACGGGGCTCTATAGCTAACAACCTTTTCTCTACATTGTGTTTTATTTTAACAAAACTGCCTAGTTAGTCGGGTGAGAGAGCAGATAGGTGGACATTATGATTGACTGGCCAGTTGGGCGATCTATAAGTAGACAAAGAGATCGACTGAATTGGTGATTTAGTAGGGGGTTAGATGAATATACAGCCAAGTTTGTTGGTAACTTGATAGATGAAAGACAGCTCTTTTCATTCCTCCAAATTCTATCGTTCTTTTAATCATTAACATTGTTACCTCATTGTCTAAACCACCTGAGTTCTCGCCCATGGCCCTTGACTAAGGATGTTGGGTCAAGACAACCTGGCGTGCGTTGTCTGTCCCATTGTCTGCTTGACAGCCAGCCACACACAAGACTTTACAATCCACTTGTTCGCCGAGAGAAAAGAAGAGAAATGGGGCAGAGATCTTGGGCAGGTGAACCCTCCTGTAGCGTCATCCTTTGTACTAATGAGGTTGAAGAATGGCTTGGGTGTCTCCCTCCGCACTCACTAACCCCTGGCCATGTTGTAAACACACTGACCTTCATACCGGATTACAGTGACCCGCGGGCGCCGAGCAAGACAGACTCGTTTTCTGCCTTATCACCTAGACTTCTTGTTCTATCACAACCTAGTTACCTGTCTTAACAGATAATGTTGAATCTAGTTTATGTTTTATCCTAAGTGTTGTTATTTCCGACATAATAGTTCACCCCAAAATTCTTCATTTGTACATTCATTATTTCTATCTAGATCTACTTGCATTCCTCCATTCCCCCCCCCCTCTTTTTTCATTCTCGAAGTTTCGGTTAAGCTTTCAAAAATAAAAGCACCCCCCCCCCCCATTTTCCATTTTCCCTCCTAATTCCTTCACCTTGCTGATTCTTTTCATAATTCAGTGCACTGAATGGCCCGAAGCAGTGGTCCCCCATCTGTTGGTCACCCTTGTATCATTATTTAATTGTCGGGTTTGATGCGCAATGGCCAGCCACTGACGCCATCCATAGGAGGAATTCAGTCTTATTTTTAGTGAGCAAAACAAAGCAAAAAAAAAAATCTTCTAAGGAAACTGATGTTCCCACGATATACAGCAAACACCACATCGATGCTTACTGTAACTTGCTTACTGTAACTGTGAATTTTACTTTTTTGCACCATTTTCAGCATTGATTCTGTATCAGAAAGGAGTTTTAATCTCTTGAACAGAGTCGACATTGACTTCTCGAGGTCTTAGGTCTTATTTGTTCCAACTCCACTTTGTGGACAATCCAGAACAAATTCGACACTAAGCATTTGCGGCTCTAGTGTTATGAACATGAGTTATATATAAATCGGTACTTGATATTAAGTAGCACAGCAAATTTTAAGCATATGTCAAAGTGTGGCATTTGTTACGCCTTTTCTACATAGTAAAAGATCGCGTTTTTTCAGAAAATGGAGATAGAACAAAATGAACTAAGGTTGCCCTGTGTACCGCATTCAATAGTAATTGTCTCTTGGTCGCGGGGGGGGGGGGGGAGGAAGAGAGAGGGAGAGAGGGAGAGGGACAGACAGACAGAAGCAGAGAAGCAGAGACAGAGAGAGAGAAGGGGAGAGAGAGAGACAGACAGACAGAGACAGAGAGACACAGAGAGAGAGAGAGAGAGAGAGAGAGATGGGCGTTGGGAGAGAGTGGGAGTGTGGCCGGCAATCTTTATCAAGGAACCATTTCTACCACCACATCGCTCATCCTGTACATAGTGACCCTCAGCTGCCCTTTCCAGCTTTTCAATTTGTTTTTCTGCCTCTTTCTCTCTCTCCTACTCTTTCTCTCTCTGCTTCTCTCTTTCCGTCTGCCTTGATCTTCCTGTCGTAGGTCTATTCCTCCAAAGTCTCTATTCAGTCACTTCCTCTCTCCTTAATATTCAACTCTCCATCACTCTCTCAATCAAAGAACACCCTTCCTCTTTGCCTTTCCATTTACCCCCCCCCCCCACACACACACACTTTTTGGTTATAACTGTTTGTTCACATTTTCCCATGGCAGGCCAACTCCTGTCCGACCCCCAGCGTTGCACCCAGTCACCCTGGCACTGTAACTCTACTGACGGGGCGCGACCCCTCACGGCTTGATTACAAAAGCACACGATATCGTGCATTCCAGCGGCTTGCTGACACAAGTTAGATCGGTATCAGGCATAAACACTGGCTGCTGCCTCTACTGCTCCAGCATGGCAAACACAAGGTGTTTACTGCTTCACCTCCACCACCTACCAGCCTAGCGCTGTTTTGTTTCGTAGAACAGAGTAGCACAGAATAGAGAACTTAAACAATGGCAGAAAAAGAGAGAGGAAAAAAACCCAACTTATATTATATTGCTTGTTCTTTTTCCCTTTCACATTTTTAAAGAAATGATTTATTGCAATGTTTCCCTATTGTTTCTAACGCGGAGCTTTGCGATATTAAAATAGATCTATTTTTTCCACTCTGCTGTGACCCCATACATTTTTGTTTTTCGTTCCTTGTTTTTGTTTGTTTGCTTGTTAAAGACTAATGATAAAGTAAAAAAATGAACTAAAAAAGAACATGGAATAGATAGAGGGGCTCGGGGACAGACCGACAGACACATATATACACAGACAGACAGACAAACAGACGCACAGACAGACAGACAGATATATCTGTCATTCAAAAGTCCTATCGTATTGCTAAGCTAAACAGCAGACTGTAGCCAGTCTACCAGAAGCAAGGACCTTGCTTATGAATCCAGCCATTTACATGTAATAACATCGAATCTCTTTTTTGTACCATTATCCTTTAATTTTAACAGCCCCTACCTCACCTCCGTCCATAATTCATTTCTGAATGTCTTTGCAACTCCATGATCCCCCCCTCCCCCCGCCCTAAAAAAAAAACGAGGCTGCCATATCCTTCATTACTTCACGACTTCATCTACCAACTTACTTGATTGTTTGTGTATTTCCGACTACAATCTGTAGCCCATTCATTCTGGGACTAGGGCAGACTTTAATTCATAATCTCACGTACTTTTCTCATGTTCCTCTTTCCCAATTTCCGCGGGCCAAACAGCGCGTTCAGTGTCCAAATAAACAAAGTGTAGGTCTAAAATGCTTACCTGGCAAATCCCACGCTGACTGCTCTAATGTCATCAATTCCCTAGTTCAGGGCTCCTAATTTACTCTACAATGAGAAGATTATTGCTAGCTGTCACTGTTCTGTTAACATGTTCTGCTCCTGTTAGTGTAGAAACAAATGCACTCGTCGACCTCCCTCGGCGAATTCCCTCTCGGTAGATAAACCACTATAGGTGGGAGAATGTAACCTGTTATGTAATTAACTCTTTTGCTGTGGAAGACAGTGAATTCTTTTTACTGTTGTCTTGTTTTTTTTATTATGATGAATATTATTATGATGATAATTACTATTACCGGTACATAAGTAGTTAAAAAACGATAGGTGAGACAGCAATAGTAGAGAAAGAAGTAAGCCTAGATAGTGTAAAAATCGATATCAGTAAGTGCACAATCATATAATATTAAGAATGAACACAAATAAGGTCAACGTCATGTTTAACATGGCATCAGCTATCTTCATAAACATTTTCATCGTCACTGTTGTGAATATTATCATCGCTATCAATATCTCTCCATTAACGTTGTCATCATCGTGTGCCCTCCGTGACCTGTCGGCAACAGCAGCTTCCGCAAATCTATCTATCTATCTATCTATCTATCTATCTATCTATCTATCTATCTATCTATCTATCTATCTATCTATCTATCTATCTATCTATCTATCTATGTCCATCCGTCTGTCCTTCCGTCCGTCCGTCCGCCCGCTCGTCCGTCCGCCTGTCTGCCAGTCTGTCTTCCTGTCTGTCAGTCTGTCTGTCTTTCTGTCTGCCTGCTTGTCTGTCTCTTTGCCTGCTTGCCCGTCTGTCTGTCTGTCTGTCAGCAGTCTGTCTGTCAGAAAGGAGAAGAAACTTTGAAAGGTTCCATCGTGAGGCAGGAAAGCACGCGGAGGAATAAAAAATAAAAAGGAGAATCTTGAACCAGAAACGGGACGAACATTCGGAGCTTGAACTTCATGGAACCATGCTGGCGTAAAATTACAGAACAGTTCTAGTGAGGACTTGGACTTAAGCTACTTTCATATTCTGTCATTACTATGATCAGCTGTGTTGTGTGTCGTGAGAGTTTGGGGGTGGGGACGCCTGAAATGACATATGATCTATGAACACAGAAAAAAAGGGGCTACATGGATCTATGCGACAGGCAGGTATGAGTTAACGCAGATCATCGAAATTTATCCATAGGCGTTCTGATACACCTTATCATGTTCTTTCTTCCCAGCATCCCAGTTTTTATCTCCAACGGATTTGAACCTTTACCTTTCACTTCCTATAGCAAATACCACAGTCACAATGCCAGACGGAACTCTGGTGTATCAGGGTTAAGCATAATGTGGAACAGCCACCTCCTTTGGCCTGCTTAGTGCGCACACACTGAGTGTCATACATTCACATGGACAGCCACATGTCGAGACAATGCGCAGATTTTAAATCAGGCCAAATTATTGATAAGACTAGATAAGATGACAAAAATAAAGAAAAAAATTACCTAAGATTTGATAGGAATTTTACGGGTCCCGAGGGAGAAATCTGACTCGCAAGTTTCTCCTTTACAGACCAAGGTAGGTAATAAAACTAATACATGACAGTATTGCTTACAGTGGTTACGTCCCTGTTACAATGAAAAGCATACAAACTAAGCCCCCCCCCCCCCCTCCTCCCAAATCCTGTCGTGTGCCGTGTGTAATCGCGTTTGTGCGAATAGTGTGTCGGTCGTAGGCATAGATATACACTACTAAACGGTCGCAGGCTATTGTTGGGGCAAGAGAAAGTTGACAAGGACTGTCCTTATTCACCTCACTGCCCCTGACACAAGATTTCACGAATCGTTTTTACTTTTGTTCCAATCACTATAACTGTCATGATTCGGATGTTGTTAAAACTCACGCAGAGAGTGAGTTGTTGTTGTTTTACCAGGGCCATGAGAAATTGGCTGGTGGCCTTGAACGGTCCTCGCCAAATTATAGTTGGTGAGTAAATAAATGTAAAGTTAAACTGTTAGATTCACGCTTGTGGGTTTTAATGTTCGTGATTAATAAGTAATGGAGTAGGGGTGAAACAAGGTGGGGCTAGTTGACATTGTTAAGTATGACTAGACAAGTTTTTGCACGTTAACTGGCTGGTAGAATAGTGCAGACGTATTACTACAATTAAAATGGTGGGAGGTTTCGACCTATGAGATAGCTGAACTAATTGGGCCAGCGGACTAGCACGCTGGGTAGTTAGATAGTATAAGACATCGTGTAACGTTCAGATTTGGTGAATACAGGCGAGCAGAAGCATCGTGTCGTGAAGTATCTCCGGTTGACCAGTACCTGAACTGTGTGCTTTGAAGACAAGAAGTCCTTGCTAACGGACTGACTGAGCTCTAGAAAGAAAGGTCTGAGTGGGCTGACCTTTGAAAGCCCACGCTGCGCTATATTGATGTTCGCGCCTACCAGTAGGCGTGACCAATGGTACTATATCTTATTTATTCAAGCATAATAGAGATCGGAGATAGAGAGAGAACTACAGCATCATAGGAAGACTAAGGAAACCCCAGCTGGCACTCGACCACGGGTGTCCTGTATCATAGATCTATTGCCATAGTATGATTGGAATAATATAGCACATTGTTGATGAATTGAATAGTGATTGTGCATAAAATATAGTCTTTTGGCAACTGCTTAAATTACCTACAAGCCGAAGAGTGCTTCTGTAGGCTTTGAACGTACTGGGCTCTCCTAACACTCAAGCCCATATGATTTAGGGAGAGTTTGCCTGGCGACTGGCCAGTGGCGACTCAACTGTCACTTTAAATTGATATCTAGTTTCGTATAATATACCTATTGGCTATTGATTGCAGTACCTCCATAGTTACATGAATATCATTGGTTAAGTTATTAATTAGAGTCTTTTTGGTTTGAATATACCCCTATTGTCTTTTGTTTTGTTATTAATATTTATGTAAACTATGGCCTGACCGGCCTGACATATATACGCTCTAGTTATTTAATACTTTTCTTGTGTGGTTGTGTCCGAGTGTGAGTTAGCTGCCTCTCGTGCAGTCGTAACATCCCCAAGACCCTAACTCTGCTCGTGACAATAACTTTGTTTAAATTTCTCATCATCAGCCGGCGAAGTCTGGCCATACCCGGGTTTAAAACTTGTAATATTCGTGTATTAGTAAAACCAGAAAGTACCCTATTTGCTATCAAGTAAAGCAACAAAATCTTTGCTGGTTTCAAGCCATTGTTTTAGAAGGATCACTACCCTTAGAATTTGCACTTCGAACAAATTTAATTTTTGCCGATATACCGATTTGGATTTGATATTTTTTATTTCACTAATTTTTTGATACAGCAGTAGACGTTTAAAATTAAAAAAAAAAATCTTATTCAGATATTATAAGATAAGATAAGATAAATTTTATTCGTCCTTGTACAAGGAAATTTGTTTTGATCATTGAATACATAACAATACAGTTACAGAAGCAGAAAGTATGATACATAGCGCGCACACACACATATATACACACACACTGATAAATTAACTAAATTAACAAAATTAACAGTGCACACAATATGCTTCCCTAACTAAAACACATTGACCTGACACGCAGGACATAATTCAACTGTGCACAGATTACGATCAAGATGACGACATTATTGTAACATCCTAGTTGATGATGGAATAAACGATTTAAAGTAGCGCTCAGTTTTAGTTTTCTTTGACAACAGCCTTAAACTTCTTACAGATCTTATATATTCCTTGTTCAGGGGATGTTGGGGGTCATTTATAATATTAGCTTTTTTAATACAAGCACCAGTGTACAGCTCATCAAAATATGGCAGATCACAGATACAAATTTAGGATGCTTTTTTAATTAAATTATTGATCTTATTTTTATCTTTTTGTAAGATGTTTCCTCCCCAACAGACAACTCCATACATCAAAACGCTCTGAATAGCCATGGTGTAAAATATTTTCAGAATGCTTTTGCTAACTTTTAAAAAGCGGAGCTTTCTGAGGAAATACATGCGCTGGTTGGCTTTCTTGTATACATATGTTACATGCGCATGCCAGTTAAGCAATGAATCAATAGTAATGCCAAGATATTTGGCCTCTGTGACAATTTCAACCTCTTCATTGTTGATAGTAAGAGGGCAAACAGGATCGTTATTTTTCCTAAAGTCAAAAACAAGCTCTTTTGTTTTCTTAACATTCAGTAGAAGATAGTTGTTATTACACCAACAATGAAAGGATTGTACAATGTTAGAATATTCGTGGCCAGAGTTAGGTAAAAGGCCTAAAATAGCAGAGTCGTCGGCAAATTTAAGAAGGTAAACGTTGTTGTGTGTCACAGTGAAATCATTTGTATACAATGTATACAAGGCAGGTGACAGCACGCAGCCTTGTGGCGCTCCTGTGTTTGTTGTGAGTAATTTGGAAAATGTGTTGTTTATATCCACAAACTGGCTTCTCTGTGTTAGAAATTCGAAGATCCAGCTCTTTAAAAAAGAACTCACGTGTAGGTTGGTAAGCTTTTGAAACATTAAGTGCGGTTGTATGGTGTTAAACGCAGATGAAAAATCGACTAGGAGCACACGAACACAGGTTTTACCAGTGTCTAAATGACTGTAGATGTTATGCAATAAAAACAATAAGGCGTCTTCTGTGTTCCTGTTTTCTTTGTATGCAAATTGCAAAGGATCGAGATTTTGTTTAACCTCCTTCGTTAGTTCAGTTAAAACAAGTTTTTCAAAGCATTTAAAGATAATGGAAGTTAATGCAACTGGGCGAAGGTCGTTCATTTCAGATATTTTTGGTTTTTTGGGGACAGGTAAGATTTTTGACAATCTCCAAATGTTTGGTATGTAATGGTTTTGAAAGGATTTGTTGAAGATGAAAGTAAAAATTTTTGCTAGTTGTTCAGCACATGTTCTCACTACTTTGCTTCCAATGTTATCTGGTCCAGATGCCTTTCTTTCCTTAACAGATTTAAATTGTTTCACAACAGCATCATAATCAAAACAAATATTACATTCATCATTATCAAAATCAAAACTGTCTCTTATTTCCTGGTGTTTGGAGAAATCGTGTTTGTCAAAGCGACAGTAGAACTGATTCAATTCATTGGCAAATTCGCTTTCATTCACAACATTCACTTTATTCTTTATTCACTTTATTATAGTGTTTAGACCGGTTTGTCTAAAAGAAATGGAATTTATATCACATTATCGACAACAACACCAGAAACAACAACAATAAATAACAGAAAATACAATACATGTATTAAATTTATTTCTTGTTACAGGGAGACAAACACAACAGTAGAGAGCGAATTGTATTGCAAGAGGAGCAATTCATTATATTTTAAGATCTGCTTTTGCATGGAATTACTTCCCTTAACATAAAATTACACCGTAACCGTACTTTTATCCTTTGGTGTAGTTTTCAAATAATACAACGTGCGAGCAACATGAACTTGTTACTGCATCGCAAAAAACACCTCCAGAATATGCTAGATTCTAGAACATTCATAAACTCCCCAAGGCTTCCTATAGCAACTATTTTAATTAGCTTATTTATTCGTCTTTTGAATATTTAAGAGATTTGAATGCTAGAATCTATTGAGATTTTCACACCGAGAGCAATAGCTATAGTTGAATAAAAATACATTTAATATTGTTCCATGAACACCTTACTTCACTTGAGCCTATCAAAATGTAAGCTTTTTCTGGTTTAGTTTGTTTTGTTTGATTAGGAAATTCGGTTCATCTTTTTGAAAATATTTTCTCCAGTAGTCAGTTTCAATCCTCATTTAACGATTACGAGGATTTCTGAAGTAAGATGTCAAATAAAAGAAAAATTATCCATGGGTTGAAAACTAATCAATCTTTCAGAAGTGCAAGGTCTTTGATCGACGGTTCATCTAAGTAATGATAAAAACAGGGCTTGGTTAAAAAAAAACGGAAAAGTATCGAGTTGCAATAGCTGAAGTCACCACTCAAACTTAGGAATTCGAATACCAGGTTGTAATTGAAGCCATAGAAGGATGTATTGTTTGTATACATTACTACAGAATAACAAACTTGGCTGAAAAGTTGAGAATGGTGTGAAAGATTTCCCATGAGAGGAAGGATTGCGAACTGATAATCTTGCATTCATTTATAAAGAGGTAAGCGGCCATATGGGGTACCTCTAACTAGGTAGCCTTGGACCTAGAATCTAGATCTAGATCTAATCTAGACTTAGATCAAGTAATCAACAGTTTTCGAAGTTTGTGGTGACATTCAATCAAATTACTAGTCTAGATTAGAATTAGATCTACCAATCAGGAAATGACTATGAGGCTTGTAGCGCATTGAGTAAATTCAGTTTTGGAGATGGGTTCCGTACGTCCTGACCAACTAGATCTAGATCTAGTCAAAGTAACTGAATTTCTTTTCTATAAACCCTAGATCTACCTAGATCTAGATCTAGATCTAGACTGGATGAGATCTAGATCTAGATTTAGATCTAGACACTTATTCCTAAGCCTAACCCTAAGTTTGGCTATGATTATCCATAGGGAGTGTCAATTGCCACCGCGGAATACGGTGCCCATTGTTGATTCAAGTGTGCATTGGAATGGTCAGATGGACATGGGGGCATGAGGGTCTAGTTAGTTTGTATCAATGGGCGGTAGTCAGATTGACTAATCAGGTGAAAAGGGGCTGGGGTAGCCATTGGCGATCGATGTAGGCTACCGTCGATGGCCACCGCAAAATGCGGTGATACTTGATGCTACCTTATTCCTAACACAAGCCTATCCCTAACACTGCCCTAATAATATTATCATAAATAAAATAGGCCACGCTTACCAGAATCTTATTGGCAAATGGATTTTTGGTTTAGGAAGAGCTCCTTAAAATGGCATTCGGTGGAGCTATCGATGAAACTTTCACCAAAACATTAAATTCAGATGCCGATGGCGAGAGCTGTCTATGGGATACAAAATCGCCCACGTACCATAATAAGCAGGCGAGAACCAAAAACCCTGTGAATTTTAGCGAGTGATAAAAGTCTAGAAAGATCAGATCAGATTATAATATAATAATAATAGTTCGTCCATCAGGTATGATGATGACCTTAACAACACCAGAGGAATAAAGAACAGAAATTGTTGAGAATTTCAACACATGGACAATAAAGAGAACTAAAGGACACAGAGGACAGAATGGAAAGACTGTTCTTTCATGACTTATGGCTTCTCATGTGACTGATAAGTCCTATTTTTGCCCTGCAGACCCTTCCGCATAAATGACAAGAGTGCTCCGTTGGTTCAGTACCACTGGGCCTTTTCTTGCGCCGTTCTCTTTTTTTGATAGCCTGCTGGACTCTGTCAGCTTCCCATGCTTTGCTGCCTCTGGTAAGGGCCGCCCTCCAATTTGCACGATCAAGCGAGAGCTTTTCCCACTCACTCACATCAATGGCAAAGGCCTTCAGTGATTGCTTGAGAGTGTCTTTGTAACGTCTCTTTGGGGCCCCAACATTCCTCGTTCCATTGGAGAGCTCAGAGAAGAAGATTTGCTTAGGGAGTCTGGAGTCGGGCATTCTGACAACATGTCCTGCCCAACGTAGCTGAATTTTTTTCAGGTGGCAGAAGATGCTCAATTCCTTGGCACGATTGAGGACCTCAGTGTCTGGAATTTTATCCTGCCATTTGATCCTTAGGATCTTTCTAAGGCAGGCCAGATGAAAGTGATTTAGCTTTCTGGCATGCGATTGGTACACTGTCCAGGTTTCAGCCCCATAGAGTAGGGTGGGAAGGACCACAGCATTGTACACTTTCAGCTTAGTGTCTGTGCGAATGCCGGCAACATCCCATACTCTCTTTCGAAGCCTGCCAAATGCAGAGCTGGCTTTGCTGATTCTTGAGAGAATTTCAGTATCAACACGAGCCGCGGAAGACAGTGTACTGCCAAGATAGGTGAAGTTCTCCGACACCTTCAGAAGACTGTCATGGACTTTGATATTTGGGGTCACAGGATACTTGTCGTCTGGAGTAGGCTGATGGAGCACTTCCGTCTTCTTTGTGCTTATTGTGAGGCCAAAGTTGTCACAGGCACTAGAGAACTTATCAACACAGTTTTGCATGCTATCCTCATCGTGTGCCAGAAGTGCACAATCATCAGCAAATAGTAGGTCACAGACTTGAGTACTTTTGGTTTGGTTTTTGCCTGAAGTCTCCTGAGGTTGAATAGACTGCCATCAGTTCGGTACTTGATGCTTACCCCTTGAGGAGGAGAGCTAAAGGCTTCTTGTAGCATTGCAGAGAACATGATGCTGAACAGAGTTGGGGCTAAGACACAACCCTGTTTTACCCCATTTGTGACAGCAAAGGGCTCTGAAACACTGCCGTTGCTTTTGACTGCAGCTTGCATGCCATCATGAAACTGGCGCACTATTGTGATGAATTCGGGTGGACACCCAAACTTCGCCAAGATTTTTTAGAGGCCTTCACGACACACTGTGTCAAATGCTTTTGTGAGGTCAACAAATGTGATATACAGCGCTTTATTTTGTTCCATGCATTTTTCCTGAATCTGTCTGGCAGCAAAAATCATATCCGCCGTTCCCCTCTCTTTACGAAAGCCACATTGGCTCTCGGGAAGCAAGTCATTTGACGAGAGGTGATCAAGAAGGCGATTCAGAAGCATTCTTGCCAATATTTTGCCAGCAATTGAAAGTAGAGAGATTCCCCGATGGTTGTCACAGACTTGGCTGTCCCCTTTGTTTTTGTACAGATGGATGATTGAAGCATCTTTGAAGTCCTGTGGCAGCTTCCCTGCTTTCAACATATGATTGAACAACTCGGTCAACCTCTCAATAAGCTTTTCTCCACCGAAGGCATACACCTCAGCAGGAATTGAATCCACGCCTGGTGATTTGTTAAAGGACATCTGATTTGTGGCAGTTCGGGTCTCATTTGCTGTGAATGGCTTGGCAAGAGCTGCATTAATAGGAGTCTGAGGGAGGCGGTCAATGGACTCAGTATTTATATTTGATGGCCGATTTAGCACACCTCCGAAATGTTCTGCCCAACGCTGAATTATGGCATTCAATTCAACAATGCGTGTTGAACCATCTGACGCAAGAAGTGGCGTAGTGCCAGAGCGGGATGGTCCAAACACAGCTCGGAGGCTCTCAAAGAACTTTCTAGTGTTGTTTGTGTCGGCATATTTCTGAGTTTCTCTTACTCGCTCTTCTAGCCAGTCATTTTTCATTTTCCTCAGCTTCTTCTGGAGTACACCCTTACATGCACGCAGTGCATCAGCTTTTGCTGTGGAAGAGGGGTCACTGCAGTGAGCTTGGATGAGACTATTTTTTTCTTTGATGAGCACTTTGATTTCATTATCATTATCATTGAACCAGTCCTGGTGCTTGCGGACAGGAAAACCAACTGTGCTGCTGGCGCAAGAGTGTACAGTCGTATTTAGGTCAGTCCAGCTCTGTTCAATGTTCTCAGGGTCAAAAGTCACGCAATCCAATTTTGAGGAGAGTTCTGATGAGAGCTCGCTCTGTTTCTCAGCTGAGCAGAGTTTTGAAACATTGAGGCGTTTAGGTGGCGCTTTCCCTTGAGGGCGTCTATTGCGCCTCAATGTTAGTCTGAGCTTGCAAACAATGAGTCTGTGGTCAGTTCCACACTCGGCACCACACATCGCCTTTGTTACAAGGACATCCTTTCTGTCAGTCTTCCTCACAATGACATAGTCTATGAGATGCCAATGCTTTGAGCGGGGATGCATCCATGACGTTCTGTTTCTCACGGGGAGATTAAAATTTGTGTTGGTAATGAACAGGCCAAATTCAGCGCACAAAGTAAGTAAGCGCAACCCATTGTTATTGCATGAACCAACTCCATGAGGGCCCAAAACATTTGGCCACGCTGAGATTTCGGAGCCAACCCTAGCATTGAAGTCCCCCAAGAGAATCAGCTTATCAGCTGCCGGGACAGAGCATATGACAGATTCTAGATCAGAATAGAACTTGTCTTTGGCTTCGTCTGGGTTTGTCATGGTGGGCGCATATGCGCTAATGAGGGTGGCTGACTGGCTTTTCCCAACTGGGATCCTGAGTGTCATTAGCCTGTCATTTATTTCAATTGGCATGGACTGCAAGTTTCTGACAAGGTCATTTTTAATTGCAAACCCAACACCATGCTGTCTCGGTTCGACTGCACCCTTGCCTTTCCAGAAGGTGTATCCACCACTGAGCTCTTTGAGTTGGCCACTATCAGGGAGTCTGGTCTCACTGAGTGCCACTATGTCCAGGTTGTACCTGCTGAGCTCAATGGCAATAAGTGCAGTGCGTCTTTCCGGGTTGTTTGAGTTGTCCTGTAGTGTGCGTATATTCCAGGCTCCTAGCCTGAGTAAGCTGAATTTCTTTTTGTTTCGACCGCAAAAAGGGATCCCCACTGGTCGCGGTATACCAGTCAGGGTGATGTGAAGTGGGCTTTCTTTAGGGCACCTTTTCTAGCCCCTTCCTCGGTTGAGGTGAGCAGTGCTATCCTTAAATAAGGCTGCTCAGCTACTGTGGGTGCTGCCTCCCCACGCCTCCACTTCAATCGACGATGAAGCGACCATAGCCCACAGCCACCAACGTGTAGGTCTGTGCTAACAGCTTCCAGTCTATCCAAACCTGCTGCCACCGCACTCGCCCATCGCCGTTGGAATTTTGAGAGGAAAGAAGACGAGACAAAGATGAAAGAAGATGAGGTGAGTGTTAAGACTGGCGCAAAGAATTTGTTTTTAGTGAGAAAGAGCTGCGCAAACATCAGACTCACTCTCTCGCCTGGACACAACTTATCCAAGTGGCAAGACAGGGTCAAGACGACTGGAAATGTATCCAGGTGCAGGAGGATGCCAGAGGGACAGTCATATTGCCTGACCGGCTGCCTGTAGGCTACTCCACAGCCTCGCAGTCCCAACTGACTAGGGTGAAAGACCCAAACCAAAGAACACCAATACTGGTGGATGCTCTGTGTCACGATATCCAGGCCAGACTGACGGTATATTGCCATCTGCCCTATCAATCAACCACTGGCCTGCTGCCGCCAGCTTCGAAGCTGCGTCCGGGAAGTTTGCTCAATTCTTCGTCTGTGATTTAGGCAAACAAGCCTATGACCACACCGCTACCGGGGGCCAATATGAAGGACTCAAGTACTGAGGGTCACATTGTGCCCTAGCATGTGGCCGTTGGGTTAGATGAAACCTCCTCCGCCCTGGCCGTTTGCACCGACAGGTGCACGCCCACTGATACCATACTAGCGTACCAGTTCATGAAGCAGGTTGTACTGGATTACATGTTACCAGTATCAAATTTTTCTGACCTGACAGAACCAGATTAACTTTACAATATTTACATACATACATTGAAAAGCTGAAACGAACAATTCCTTTGCTCGATGAGTGAGAGGCCATCGGCGGCCATTTGAGTGTCCATGTCAATCACATGACCAAAACAAACGATGTGAATCATTTCTCATTCAGAAAAAGGACCAGTATAAACAAACAGCGTGTCGACGGGGGAAATCGGAAAGCAAAAATCGGAGAGCAAGAAGAGTTTGTCCTCTACTGCCGCTGATTCCTTTTTTTCTATTCCAAAAACCTATCAAAAGTAAACTCGCCTGCCGAGTTCGGGGAGGGGGGTTTGAGGCTCTGCAAAATCTGACTTTTTTTTTTGGTAACTTTTTCTCTGCTTTTTCCATAGAAAGCCAGACAGAACAAATAAAAACGAATTAAACTTCCATGGAAACAAAAAAAGTAATAAAACAAACCATGAATAGATTCAGGTTACTGTGTAGAGAGATGTGCTGTTCAGTTCACACTGTCTAAAACTTCAAAAGTAAAAGAAATCATTTACATGTACATGTTTAAAATTTGATTTACATTTTTATTTCTGTCGCGTTTAGTGAACAGGAATAAATAAAATGAACAGGAATAAGATAATCTGGAGCACAGTGGTAACATTGATAATTTCCCCATGACATCAATTTTGCAAAATCCTTTTAAAAAAATTGTTTTTTCCCTAAAAATGAGCAATAGGCCTAGGTAAAAAAAAAAAAGCTCCTGCATGGGATTGAACCCAAGACGGACCAGACCCATAGTCTCCGCAGATGATAGCCATTGTGCCATCGCAGACCGCGGAACGCGGGAGAACTTTTCCATAGTAGACATCACAAAACCAAGAAAGCCCATATCTGCGAATAGGCACTTCGAAATATGTAGACCTAACCGTAATTCTAAAGTTCAAATTGGTTGGGATGATTGATATTGAACACTTTTCCTGTTTTCTGGCAGTTTTTGACTCAGCCTTCAACTTGCTTTGAATCAACTGGTGAAATAGGCTTATTTAAGTTTCATCAGTGCCTGAAGTCCCATTTAAGTTTAATTCATAATCCACATCTCACGCTGGGTGCGCTACCAATTAGCCGTTATTTTTTTTTAGGTGGTAGGGCTTCTGGTCTTATTCCTTGATTTACAACATTTATTGACCCTTCTGGATTGACAGTAGATGTTACACAGTCGAACACGAAAAACTTGAACATATGTATTGTAAGTTGAAATCACAGATCCCACAAATGAAGACCTGAGCCTTGAATTTATTTCTCAATATTCTTTGCAGTTATTTCATGTGAATCTCAAACTAAGATGCAGATTCCTTTGAACGAGGTTTGCTGCGGCAAGAGTGGTAGAAATAGTCTAGAAGTAGAAGCAGAATCAAAGCAAACTTGACCCTACTTACTGTAGTTACGATTTAGTTGGTTAGGCCTAATGATGTAATAATGCTGCATGTGACCTGATTGGCTGGGAAAAGATTGAACTGTTTTAACTTTAATTATGAGTGCATTGTTTACATTCTGATTGGCAATGCTAATTATTCACTAATAGTGATATGTTACAGTTTTATCCTTAGGGTCATGTACAAAAAAGAAAGAAATACTGTATTTAGTTTGTAATTGTAGGAATGTTTTCGAAGTAAAGCTGAATGGAAAAAACATAATGGGTTGTGTTCACTGCTCAGCTTTTCTCTGTTCGGCTTTTCTTGGAAATTGTCTCAACTGAAGCATTTCTAAAACCAAATTTGTCCAGGCTCACCAAAGATACTCGGAATTTAAAAAAAATAGTCTGCTGTATTATTTTCTGTGTAACAGCAATAATAACACTAGTAGTAGTACAGTATGTTACTAATGCTGCATGTATTCCTCTAAACTGGACAAACCTGAACCAGATGTAGCCATACTGTAGAATTCAGGTTATCCGTCCTCAACTGTAGTTCCATTGTTTGTCTCAGGACAAAAAAAACCCTGACATTTTTTGGGAATAAATTTTGTGCCAAAGTATCGATTATTTTCAAACTTTTTCTATGGCCTTGAAACAATTGAATTTGTTTTAACAATTTTTTTCCAATTTGACCCATTGAGTTTCAAGAGTTCTTCTCTTTTTATCTTTATAAAGTATGTAAAATTCACTACTCTTTGTATAATTATTATTAGAAAGTTTTACAGAAAAGTAAAAAAAGCATTATTGAATATTCTGGAAACAAAGCACTTTGTACACGGTTCAGCACTTGCTGACTTTTGCTCATTGA
Source organism: Onchidella celtica (assembly GCA_963931925.1). Taxonomy (NCBI): domain Eukaryota; kingdom Metazoa; phylum Mollusca; class Gastropoda; order Systellommatophora; family Onchidiidae; genus Onchidella; species Onchidella celtica. The sequence goes on along the minus strand of OZ007574.1, from coordinate 8,227,950 downwards.
AAAGAGAAAAAATTATATTCCGAAATTGCACATGGGCTTAAAATGGAAAATCATCTCAATCCAAATATGATAAGCATTCCTCTGCATTTGAAATAAACAGAATTTAAAGTATGCCGGAAATCTTCTAAACTTTCAAAAAGAGATACAGTGCCGTAGGCAGCCAATTTGTTGCTAGTAAATGACCTACTTAGATAAATATATCAGAAAATCCTGAAAGTTGTACCATGTATTAAAAAATTATTGGTGAAAAGAGCTTTTTTTTTTTTTTCAAGAAATAAACTCTACGAAATGTACATTTTGTCTCCTATGCAAAATATATGGAATGATCTCCCTAAATTAAATCTCAAATACATATGTATTTCGATCAAACAGAGTAATAGGCCTAATAAGAAAAAAAGCAATTCAACTGTTTTCCTAAATTTTTGACAAATTTATTTGACTTCAGATATTTTGGGAATGGAAATCATGCTAACCTTGTTGTTTGTATTACACTGTTTTCTTTTCTAATTTTCTTGTTCCTCCTTGTAACAGACATTTACTGATTTAGTGATTTACATCCTTTTGAATGATTTGAAAAGAATGAAAAAAAATCTGCTGTCGTTATGTAATTTTCTATAGCTGATCCCATGCTTTCATTTTTCATGTCTTAAGTAGTTAAACTGGATATCTGAGTTAATAATTAATAGGGTTGAATAGAGCAGCAGCCTATTTTTTGCTTTTGATGATGTGCAGACTGTGCCATTTCAGATTAGATTTTACATCACATCAGCACTAAACAGCTTTATTGTGCCCTGGATGGTTTACACATGATTTTATCCAGACTATCCTGAAATTTGGTTGTGTACAATTGACTGTCAATATTCAGACATATTAATTTCAAATTTTAAATTCATGTAGTTGCACATAGTGTTTCACGTGGAGGTGAAATGGAAAACACATGTGGTTACTTGAAACACCTGCTTAAAAAGGGTAAAATGGGGCTTTTTGACAATATTCTGATACCAGTGATAGTTTTATAAAGTCTTGCTTTCTCTTGAAATGACAAAGAACTGAGTGATTCCTTGCACTTGGCAGACTGCATGGCATGAACATAAAACTTTCATATAGATCTATCTGCAGTCTAAGTCAGTAGACTCTTAGGGCTCAGTCAGTTTTATGCTTTGTATCGTTTGGGTTTTATTTCTCAAGCAGGATTTCGCAACATATAACTTTTTCTTTTTGCTCGATTTTAACATAACAGTTTTATGTTAATTTATTTGCCATGGGATCATGCGGGTTAATCGTGGTTATAAAAATGAGGCCCATTCTTTTTTTCATCAGTTTCTAGTTTTAACTTCCCCATTGTTAAATTTAAATCCCCTGACCTTTGAAATGAAACAGAAAGTGTCACCTGCAAAGTTTTGTGTTTTGGTGAAGTATGCTTATTGTTGAAATATAATTAAAAACCACTGAAAATCTGTGGGATTGCAGCAAGGCTGGAAGTGAAGACAAAATATGGTAAAAAGCAAAAGTTGTATGTTCACACAGCCTTGACTAAGAAGTAACCGAGAAACTGTATGATTAAAAGCAAAGGAAAGGGGAAGACAAATCAAGTTTTCAATCAGTCAATCTTTATCAGGAAAAAAATGGACCAGGGTGGAAAATTGAACCAATAAAACAATTGAACAAATGCCAAATTTGTAGAATGTTAAATTGATACAAGTGTGAGTCTAGACTTGGATTTTAGAGCCAGCATGCCCATCAATGTATGGAGGCTTTATTAAGAGAGCTCTGCTGTATACAACTTTTTATTTTTGTCATATTTTAACTGTGCTCTTTGTTGCTTAAAATGTTTTCCAGCTCATAAACAAATTATCTACTGCATCTTTATTTTATTTAGTGGCTGAAGTTCTTTCAAATTAAGAAGCTGAAGAGTTTGGGAATGGGTCTAAAGAACAGATAATTTTCTGTGAGTTCACTTGTAAATGGAATTCTTAAAAAGTGTCATGATGCTGGAGGACATGCTGCAGGCCTATATATAACTACACAGTTAGAATTATTTGTCTCAGGCTGCAGACGTGACAAAAGAGTTCTGAGAAACGACACAGAACTAAAAATGAGAATTCAGGGACATAGGGAGCTGGTGTCAACGTTTCCAATTCAGTTAGTCAGATCTAGCGCACCCCCCCCCCCCATCCGAGGTTTGTGTGTAACAGGTGCAGTTCAATAAATTCAGGACGTCAAACTTTCAAAAACAACAACAACAAACAAACAACCTTTAAGATCTCAGTAGCCGCAATTCATCATCTCCATTAATTTTCTTCGCGCACTGCCCAAATCTTTATTTGTCAGCTTTCTTCCATTTTTAAAATATATATGTATAACAACAAAGCTGCACAGTTTGGACGAACGAGTTTGTGGACACTCTGCACTGATCCACGCATGCCACACATCATGTTCATCAAGCAAAATTCGTATTTTTATGATAATGCAGAAGATTTAAAGCAGCAGCTGGCGGATATAAACCGAATATCCTAATTCAAAGAGGAGCGTGATAACGTTACTCCCAAATTTAATTATAATAATTATATATTTTGCCTCTGTCGTACCAGCTGGCACGGCCAGGCACTGTGTCGTCACGGAAGGCAAGGGGAATTTTCTTGGGCAGCCCGATCAGCTAAATTTAGAAAGTGATCGTCTGCAGCAATGTGAGAGTCATTTTCATTGGTGGTTGTATTGTAATGGCGACCAATCAAATCTTCTCTTGCTGTAGTCGTAGCCGCGCACAAGATTATAAACTGCCGCAGAGTTAGAAAGATTTCAGTTGGCGTTACTTAGCAAAAAATTATTGTTTCTGTAACAGAGGTAAGTATTCCTGTGTTTTATGTAAATGTCGTCTTTGCGAATTATCGTGATCATTTCCACATTTATTCATTTATTTGTAGGCCTATTATTATTTTTATAATTAAAGTGTGCGATAACATCGCACGTCCAATTTATTAAGTACATGTATTAGTGTTTGGCTACTTGTGTCAATTGATTATTTTTGTTTTTCTTATCATTAGTATTATAGCTTTGATGAAGAACGGCATCGATTCAAAGAAAAATCTACTAAGTGTTACTATCTCAGCTGAGCGCTTGGCAAGAAAGGCCTAACTACTCTATTCAAGGCAAATGCATTGGTTTTATCCCATGCAGAGAAACGAATCCTGCATTTTAACCACGTGAAGGAAGAGAACCAGACCTGGTGAAAATCACTTGGGTCAAGTTTTCACGGCTCCTGAATCCCATAGAAGCGGGTAAAATTTATCGGATGAATCTTCAGTTTTCATTGCGAATCAGCTTGAGGAAAACCACATAAAAGAAGAGAGAGAGAGAGAGAATTACAAGGGCGTTTTTTTCTTTAATCACCCTGCAACGTGCCTCTATCAGCGGGGATTCCAAAGACTCCATTTGGATCTCACCACGCCCATTCATCTTTCCGATCTACTGTTCTGAACAGCTAATCAGACACGGCACAAAGAGATCTTTGACAGACAAAGCTAGCGACGTAACATTACTAACAAACATAGTCCACTTTACTAGCGATGCTGCTCGGAAGTCTTCACTGCAGTCAACAGGACATGTTTCTAATGCAAAGTTGTTGGTTTCAGCAGCGAACTCTTTATTTAACAATGTCATGATTACACATGTATCAAACAATATAGTGGTGACTGCATATGTGTGGAAATTAATACAGACAATCACGTCCTTTCTTGCTTGGCGGATGCCGTTTAATTGCAAATTATGTTAGGTATAAATAAATAGAAGCTCACATTGTAAACCTTTAACAACTATTTGCCTCTGCTTAGTAAATGTTTACTGCACTGGGACAACTGACTCTGTGTTATGTGACTTACTACGTCGTAAGGTTTACGAAATTAACATGTTTATTTTTGCCCCCTATAAAAGTAAGCAGGAATTACTTACCACGGGTGTGTACATATATTATGTATAGCAGATACCGTAGGGAAGCTTCTGTAAGGTCTCTGGTAATCTTACAGTAATAAACTAGAACACTGGCCATTAGGCCGCGTCAGCAAAGCTTTGCAGGACGCAGTTAAATCGTCCTTGATCGAGCTGACGTGTTATGAAACCCAAAGCTATATACTGAGAAAAAACTCTATTTGTAGTGATGAAAAATGTCAACACAAAAGCGCCAGGGGGCACAGTGGCAATATGTATATATAATACATGAAGAAATAACATGTCAGTGGCTTGTGATTTGTTAAAGTTCATTCAAGTAAGTAATGAAATGCTGGCTTTTTTTTCCCGGGAGAATAGAAATTGAAAAGATGTAAACATCTGCATTGGGGTACGAAGGCCATCTCGTCAGTGCTGTGTGAAAGCAATCAGTCGTTTAGAGACACCGCCATGCATATTACTGAGTCATTGGTGGGGTGTGCAACAAATAAGGTGCTTTGCGGGAAGACGTGTTTATTGCAAAAGCGTTCCTAAAACTAAAAGAAAAAAATAAGTAGATGGAAGCCATTTTATCAAGACAATTCAGCTTTACATTGTCCATGTCCGTCTGTTTATTTGTTGTCTGTCTGTCCGTTCGTCCGTATGTCTGTATGTCAGTCAGTCAGTCTGTCTGTGTGCCTTTAAGTCTCTCCGAGGGAGGTATCATGCTATGCCCGGTCAGACAGTCAGATGCCGGCAGACAAGTAGTGCACATCCTAATTTCCTATATTTTCTGAGTAAATCCGGAAAGACCATATCATACTAAGCCCGGTCAGACACAGTCAGATGCCGGCAGACAAGTAGTGCACATCCTAATTTACTATATTTTCTGAGTAAACCCGGAAAGACCATATCATACTAAGCCCGGTCAGACACAGCCAGTTTCTGCCACTATTCCTTTGGCGTACATTTTGCGGGGCAGCATCTGACTGTGTCTTACCGGGCTTAGTATGATACCCTCCTTACACGGTTAATAAATAATATGAATACATTCATTTGGTCTAGCCTTGTTCATGTGACGTCGGTATCCATGACAACTGGAAACTGATGGCATCGCGAAATGGCTCGCACAATATATAATATCCGTATTCAGTATATCAAATTCGTAGATCACGTCAGCGAACGAAACACATTATGAACGGCGGTTTTAAGTAAATATATAATTATAGCTACATGTATTGATATTGCGCACGCTCATGTTTACCAATTTGTGGCTTACCAGCACCACTGCTACTACTGATGACTGGCATTCTCCGATGAGAGGGCAAGAAATGTAGTATTCTGTGTAGTGTTCTTAAGACAGAAGAATCATTGTATTATAGCATGAGGGGATTTCATTTTCACAGGGCGTTTTAGAGCACATACCACATCTTACATAATAATACATGAATATGTCATAACTCAGTGACAGACACAACACATGAAGTTACGTGGTAAGGAACCCTAAAAAAACAAATGGCACAGACCTAGCTAGAATGCGTCGTTGAGGCGAATTGCCGATGGTGGGAACGATCTTCTATATCTTTCTCTGTCGTGAATGGTATACGCTGTGGATGACTGTCACAAAATGGACATCGTCATGTGTTGCAACATTATGTTTGGTCCGCAAAATTTTGTCTTTATACTGTCCACCCTTGTTGGGTACCCTTGCGGTTGTTTTGAGACTCCCCCCCCCCCTCTTTTTTTTTGTTTTGTTTTGTTTATTAATCTGATTTTCGGCGAATGAGATACAGTGGTGGTATTGATGGAAATCTCGGCTTGATCCTTCGTTATGGAGACACCATACAGTTGACATTGTCCGCTGAAAATCCAAGGCTCCCGGCATTGTTTTAACTGATTTCCCCCAAAACTTAAGGCAATTTTAAGCTTTCAAGGGGCGTGCTGTTCCTGCTATCCGTGAGTTCTTAGCAATAGTTTCTAAAATAACATCGTGGTCGATGGGTTTTATCAAGTAATTGGGTGACAGGTAGAGGGATTCATCACTTGATCTAATACAGCATTTGTGTGTGACGCGAATTATCCCCTCTTGCACATGCGAAATATTAGCTCCAGTATGTAACCACAGGGCACTCAGATCCCCTAACCGGTTTGAGTTTGTGTTTAACGGCGCATCGGCAGCACGTTAACGGTCAATTTACGTCTTTCACGGCTTTTTTGGTATCCTTTTGTAGATCGATATTGCGCCTTTAATCGGTGATACATTCACAAATTATAAAAATCCAATAGGAAAAGGCCCGTTAAGTATGTCTATCTGTATAGTTTTGTTGCCTGAAAGCAGTTCATATGCCTGCTGATAGACTAGCTGGATGTGTAAAAACAATTAAAAAAACGATGCACTAGTAGTCGAGAAATAGGGCATATTTCTCTATTTTACTGATTGCCCTATGTGTTAATATGGGATGCAAATAGCCGTAGGTGAATATTTTCATCATGTGTACCGTGTCAGTTTTCAGCCTTCATTTAAATTTAATCATTGGTGAGCAAATTTGAGCCAGTTGACACTTGGAAAGTGTTATTTGAGCAAATTAGAATTTCTGGCGAGATTATGACGATTCTCTCTGTTTCACTGTTGGGATGCGCTTGGTTGAACTCATCTGGGTCGAGTCCACAATGCTAGGGGAAAGGGATATGTTAGGATTCGGCAAATTACAGGAAATGACAAATTAATGGACATTCCAAGTAGCTGTAATTCTGTTCTGTGTCCATCCGCTCACACCTGGGAGCATGGAGGGAAGTTGGGGGTGAGATTGTGCTCAGCTTCCGGTCAGATTGCAACATGGTACGTTGCGGGGAGGGGAAGGGAGAGTGTGTGCCTGATCACGTAACACATTGCAGGTTACAGAAAGTCATTGGCCAGCTGACACACCCACCCAGCCAGCCAATGAGTCTTCTCGCTGATCTATCAAGCCCTTGAACATTTCAAACTGCTTTTTTGAACCAATCGGTAACAGGCGATGATCGTTATACAGAGTGTCTAAAAAATATGTACATTTTGAATATTAACAAAATCTCAATTGAAGAATACAAGATTTTGAATGCAAAATAAAGGAGACAGATCATGTAGTATTATATTAAATGATGTGTTAAAACAGATGGCTATACTGGGCCAGACACTGAAGACAAGGCAGTTTAATAGAGTTGCAAACGATATAACAATAAAATTGTCTTCGGGAGTATGTTGTATCTGAGACAGCAGGACGTACAACTAAGGGTATAACAAAATCCCACTATAAAATCATCTTAAAAAGTATCGTGTATGTGTTGGTGAGCATGCGTGTGCATGTTTTGAAATCTTAAAACTATTGGAAGATGAGCACTGACGTCCCGGAGGAATACTTGGAATTTCAAGAGAAAATTCCCAGAACTAGGATAATTACAAAGGTTTTTAATGGCGTCTGGGTCCATTAGACCCACGACGCATGGCGATAATTAAGTGAAGTAGTTCATGTAAGGTTGTTTTTTTTTTTGATACCAGGTAGACTTCATCACGGTGTCAGTTTCATCAGGATTAATATTGATGATTTCTGTACACTTTCAGATGCTGCAGAATAGCGAGACAGTGTGAGAGCCAGTCTGACCCGCACCCAACCAAGCCCTTTCCTGTGGTTTGTGCGCTATATTATATCTTGAGATCATCATTTGTATTGGCAGAGAACCCTAATCAGTTCCACACTGAGAATGTTTCCACTGTCCTCAACCAGCCGCCTGCAGTTGCTGCTGTGTGTAGTAGCATCTGTGTGTTGCACAGGAGTCCTAGGGTGAGTACACTCCGTCAGCTGGTCAACCAAGCTGAAGTGATAATGCAGATTGTCGTCACTGTTCCTTGAGACTTTGGTAGCTCTAAATCAGAAAAATCAATTCTATATGTGTTCAACTACATTCAAAGCCGCGTTGAATGCTCTTAGTTCTGGACTCCTAGTCTGAAAAAGAATGGAATAGCAAACATTCAAAAAGTCAGCTTCACTAGACCAGTTAAACTAAGATAGAGCAGTTTTTTGCTTCTCCTGAAAAGTAGTGGAAACCTGTTACTACAGTTTTAGGAAGTGTGACGGTATCTGCTCATATAAGACGTCATTCCTCAGCCAGCCATGAATGTGTAATGAATGTTATAAACTGCTCATTGGAGAACTCAGCCGTGCCAGCTTGGTCTTCTTAATCTTTACCTGATAGGAGAAAAAAAAATCTTCTGTAACTCTGAACTCAGGGAACTGAGAATGGTATTTTCGAAGTTTGTCTACACTTCAACAAAAATGAATGACTTTTTCATAAACTGGGCTTTTGGTTTGTCATAGCTCATTCGCTATGGCAAGCCAGATATTCGAGTCGGGTTTAAAGTTTGCAACGGAAAGCCAAATTTTCGGCTTGAGTGGACACCGATTTTCCAACACTAATATCTAATCCAACTTTTTGGAATATCAAATCCTATCCTGGTTCATTGATTTTACTTTATTTTGATGTCTGATATATTTTGTCTCGTATTCATACTGAGTAAAAGAAAAAAACATCTTTGAACCACCCTTAAGTAACAAACTGGCTAATGTTGAGAGTTCCTGTCCTAAATGCACACGCATGCATACACACCGAGGATGAAATAATGAAAAAGAAAGGGTTAAAGACCGTTGAGTTCCCTGTTTCCTACAGGTCCTTCCCATCTCAGATTTCCTTCAGGTACAGCAACAGCAACCACACCTATTTGCTAATTCAGTATTTTATGTCTGAAATTGTCATAGAGATCTTCAAGTGTTACGAGGATTGCGTGCATACGGAAATTGTAATCGAATAACTTCAGTCACCTGCCTAATTCTCATATTTTTATGCTGTCATTTTAAGCTATTCTGACAGCGGCCACAAGCGACATGTTCATGTATCATCCCGTTTTTTTGTAATGTGAAAAGATGAGAAAGTCCAAAACACTTTTTAGGCGGTGTTTTAGCCCTGGGCTCTCTTTCCTCTGAGATCTCCGAGCATATTTTCTTTGAATGTTTTTCACTGGATATTGTCCTACTGACTTTCAGTACATTGGCTAATGGTCCTTAATTGAGATGGATCTAAACGGGCACACCTTTAATAAACAAAGCATTTACAGTACATATATTATGGTGTGATCTTGTTCATAATTCATTGTCTTTGTCAGCGGTTGTAAGTTACTCCAAATCTGGATGAAACAGATACCTTACAGGAAAAAGGATTGGTGACAGGGTAGAATTACAAGAATAGGACAGAGCAGAGTAGAGGAACTTTATTGATCCGAAAGATATTTGCTTCTGACGTGCACAAAACAGCAACAACAAATACAACAACAAAACAAATGCAAATGGTAGACCAGAAAACATTGATAAGAAAGGCACTTAATGTAAACGGGCAAATTTATTTGAATTTCTCCTCATCTTCCATTCAGTATCTCTGATACACAGATGTTTGCCGCACGGATCTCTCACTCACATGTCTGTGACATCCTTGTTGCTAATGACGCCAAAGATCACTAGTACTGTTTTTTTTTGTTTTTTTTGTGAGGCGATTATTTCAGTTTACTTCTTGTTGTTGGTGGTGATGGCCCAGATTCTTATGTAACTGATCGTTTTGGATGACTTTCGCTTCTTTTGATGGTGAACTCGTTATGACAGTCATTTGCACCGACTAATTTTTCACATTTATTGATGATAATTTGTTCATTCTTTCCGTATCAGTTGAAGTTTTTTTTTATCCACTCTTACAAGTTACTCCAAACGCAAAGTTACTTTGTATGGTGGCAATATAGAACGCTGTCAGGATAGCATGGGCAATATCTAAACTTTAATTTCAACGTTGGTTGGTTGGTTCGACGGTCCACATAACATGTCGACCTGGGAATGCCAATAAGCAGTAAGCCCAGGGACTTATGGAAATGGATTTGTATAATTATTTCGTCGAAGTCGTCTTTTCATTGTAAATTTCAAGGGGCATACTTTGATCCATTAGTGTGAAATCTATGACCACTTCCCTCGTCTTTTGTACGTTCAGCAACAGACTGTTGTCGTTACACCCTCAGCAAATTTGTTCACCTCACCAAAGTAATTAGCTTCTGATGTCTGCAAAAGACCCTGAATGGTGGACTCTTCAGCAAACTTCATGGGGATAGTACTGCTTTGACGGCTTTGATAATTTTGTATGCATGTAGTATAAAGCGCTGATGACAAAATACGCCCATAGGGTGTACGGGGTGCCCATGTAGATGAACAAGTATAATTCAGTTTCACATGCTTTACTCTGGTCGCTAGGAAATCAGGTATTCAGGCAACGGTCACGAAAACAAGAGCAAAAAATATATGGAACATCTCCCAGAGGTACACCTTCAGGGTGGAACTGAGTTTGAAATATCACCTCCTAGAATCAAATAACAAATCTCGTACCAGATAATCAAGATGTAAAAAATAGCCTTTGGCGACAGGGTCAGATAACATCTCTCACCCGTGTTAAAATGCCAAACCTGTCACGACAGAACCAACAAATGAACATATCATAAACTATGGAATACCCTTATAAATATAGACACAGCAGTCAGGGCGGACAGAGTACTTAGCAACAATGCCCTGCGTGAACGGAAAAAAAAAAGGAATAAAGAAATCACACAATAAATCACTAACAATTGGAAGTGATAGGGAAAACAACAGTAGCAAACAAATAAGCCTTTGGTCATCAAAGGTGAAACAGTATTTGAACAACGGGGTACAGCACATTCAGCCGAGAATGTCATGCCAGAGTGGATATGAAAGAATTAAGTAGGGCAGGTTCTCTGACTGGTTTCCTGAAAATGACACCAAAAAAACCCACCAAAAACGTGATGGACACTTAAAACGTTACGTGAAGTTCTCAGCACTGGGTGGGATTAAATGAAACCTACAGTGACACGTAGAAGTGATCGTCATGACAACTGGAAACCTGTTTTGGTGTGGGATCAATATTTTTTAATCTAAATCACCAGGACTAATGTTAGCATTGGTCGTGATGTTTGTGATGTTTAATTCTAATGGCTTTGCGAAGAGGGTCATGTCCTCTGATATTTCAAGGTGTGGCAGGACAGGGTGTGTCTCTCTCCTTCCTGGAAATGTCAGGAAAATTAATGTGATGAAAGACAAACGACAGGGCTAGGGTACTAGCCTTTGGTCATACTAAACCTGGAACCTAACAGTCAGCTGCTGGCAGACAAAATTTGCGCAAGGCAGTTTCCTACATTCGGTTGGTAAATCCGGGAAGATCCTATCACTCTGAGCCCGGTCATACACAGTCACCTACTTACCAGGCAGATTGTGGCTGGCGGCTTGACCCAGATACAGCAAGACGTTCAGGACAAACGTGCATTTTTTTTTGGGGTAATAACAGACTTTGTATAGTTGTAGTAGAATGGCAAACAAATCATTACCCATATAGAACCACCTCACCAGACGACCTTGACCACCCTAAAATAACCCCCGATTTCCCCTGTATTTCGTTGTATTTCAACAAGATCACCCCAGGGCTAGAAAAAACGAAAAATAGGGGAATTATTTAAAAAAACAACATTTTACTGGGAAGGACGGATCTCTAACAATCGCCACACTCCGAACATCTCGACGCCATTTTGATAATGATACGCAACGTGTGCAGTGTTGAGCAGCAAGCAGGCTTGGTAATGTTCCAGTTTTACGCATCCTCTCCCCCCCCCCCCCCCCCCCCCCGAGTTGCTTAATAAAGAAAATGTTTCATACTTTTCTGACTGCGCCTGGTCGGGTTTAGTGGGAAAGCTTTTGCCTTTTCTGTCTAGTACCAGCAACTTGCTGACGGCAACTGGTTGTGACGTTCCGGGCCTATTAGTTTGATATTACCCTTACACCTATAACTACTTCTGGTATCCGGGGGAGAAACAGCTGACAAGACCATGAAAATCGTTTCAATCTTCAAGCCAATTCTTAATGCCCCTCGTGTTTTCAGCCTGAACAATTATGGTATGGTGACTTTTCAACCTTTATGCTGATTGGGCAACTTATATTCGCCATTTCAGTGTTTATTTATTGTCAACTGATGCCTCTTTCAGTCAAATGGCAAACTGACGACTGAAATGCCTTGGGCTTGGGCTATATCTGGTTTCAGCTGAAGAGCAGTCTGATTTTTCAAGAACAAATTCTAGCCATGAAGTACTTACTGTAATGCTTTTCATTTGCAATAATGTTTTTATCTCAAATCCTTGGATTCTTCAGGGATGAAAGTCTGTCGATTGTTGATTTTATTGGTCTCGATTTTTTTGACTCAGTATTCACAGGACATTGTTTCAGTAAATATTGATCTGTTTCACTGCAGCCGTGATATGCCACAATTACGCTTACAGATGGTCTCGTTTCGCGATTTTCCTACTTATTATTGAAAGGCCACTTCCGTCCCCGATTCTTTAACTGATGCACATGATACTTTTTTTTTTCTTCTGTATATTGAACGGTCTTTTCTATTTCTTGACACCCTCTCCAGTGGACTGCACAATTTACAGCCAGCCATTGTGAAAAAATAATACATTGTATTAAACTCAAAACCTATACGTTAGTAAATTTCTTTCCGCAAACTAACATAATCCAGTGTCTGTAAAGGTGGTTCTACCAAATGTACAAGATACAATAAGGAAGGACAGGTGGGCGGGTTTGCATTCACGGGCTTGGCCCGCGCCACCTAGTGGGAAGCGAACACTGACTTGTGAACGCTGTTTTTAGAGGGGAGGGGTGAAGAAGACGCTGTCCTGTCTTATCTTACTCAATTGTCTTCCATTTTTATAACAGATATAACTGAATGAGAATATTATATGTGTATCACAAAACCAAAAATCAGAAGCTATCCAAAAAGGAAATTTGGGCTGGAAATTGTCAGTTTTACAGTTGGTAAGCTCAGTTGATATGTTGATTGACAAACTGAACAACTCACATTGGATATGATAGAAAGACTAAAGGGTAAACTCAACCATTTGACCATGACAGATGATGGTCTGAGGTGTTTGTTTTATGAGGATCTCACTGTTCTTAGCATTTACATCTCGCTTTTCTTGTTTTTTATTTGTTTTTTCTATTGTTTCCTTTTCTTATTTCTTGCCTTTCTCCTGCCAGCTCTTTCAGTCCCTCTTCTTCTCCTTCTTCTTCTTCTTACTCTTTTTCTTACTCTTCTTCAGTTTTCTTCTTCTTCTTGTTCCTCCTCTTAGCCCTCAAAAGGGCAGTTTGTTTTGACAGATGGGGAACTCTTGTGTGTTTATGAACATCCCAAAGCTGTATTCCACGACCTCCAAAGATAATCACAATCTGAGAGTAATAGACTCATTTGCTTCATATATATGTAGTTATTCTGTTTCAGAAGTGAAGCAATGGACAGTGGTCTTGTTCATTTACTAGCTGTTTCAGAAATTATTGATGTATATATATCTTATTTCCATTTCCAGGTAGAGGGACCCACTGCCTCCAAGAATCTACACATTTTCCTTACATTGTGTCTGTTCAAAATAATAATGTTGAGATCAGAAGATACTCATTCATTATCCTTGCACTTGTTTAGACAAAAGGCATTCGTTCTCAATTTCAGGCCATATTATGTGAGAACATTTTCAACCTCTCAGTTTGTTAGTGTGTGCTCACTTTGAATTGTCATACTTGCAGAGCCTTCTTCGCCGTTGTGCCAAGTAAGATTTACCGAGGTGAAAACTTCACTTTTTCAATGACTGCCCATAATGATGTCACTGGACCCATCAATGTCATAGCTAATGTCAAGTACTTGAACAAGGCAGTAGGCACAGCCGTTGGAGCACTTTCACCAGGTCAGTCTTGTCTTTTTGATCCCAGAATTCCCAGATACTCACTGCCTTAGAGCCTGGGCACAGTGGCTTCGGTTTCATTTTGGTTTCAGCTCACTTCCGGTAATTTTGCCAGAGAACATTTTTGGATCCCTTTGGCTACAGTTAATCACTTTTCCCAGTTTCAAAACTTCTAGATAAGAGCCTAGACATAGCGGCTTTGGTTTCATTCTGCTTTTGGCTCGCCTTTTGCCAAAAGACATCAGACTTGAAGGAATTTAAGAGCAAAAAGGGCTGCAGTGAGGGTTGTTGACATCTTCTTGGCTTTGAGTTGTGACTGATGTCATTTTTTTTTTATTATTATGAAAAACTATAATGCGATAAATTTAGAAAGTGTTCCAAATATGGAACATACGGGCACAAGTTCAGATATGGGAGATTAGGTACTAGAAGGTTAAGATCTGTAAGCGTCAAGTTAATCCTAAATGGAGTTGATGTTTAACAAAGAATATCGCCTACAACATTGGTGTGGCTGGAGATTAGTATAATTACAAGTATAGCGGAGGTATATTTTATAAATTACCATCTCAAGGCATATCTGTCATGACTGGGAAAGGATTCATATGGACCATCTTGCAATCAGTCCTTGATACCCTGTACACAGGCCTGTGCAAGGCTGGTAATAGGCTCAGGCCGGAGGGGAAATTTGGGCCCCAGTTCAAAGTGGGCATTAAGTACTCTTGTTTTAACTAGTAGAGAACCCGGCAACATCATAGGGCCATGAAAAAAAAATTGGATTTCTACTCACCCTTAATCTCTTAGTCTTATTTTGATCTGCATTGTTTTCTCCTTCCTCCCCCTCCCCCCCCCCCCCCCACCCCCAATCTCTTCTTTTTCCATTTGCCCCACCCCCATCTATTTAATTTTCAAGCTGAACCCGTGTCAACTACAGTCCATCATGCACTGAGCTTAATCTAAAGAAGCCAAAAAAATATTTCATTGTATTTTACCATTATAACAAGTTTTTAATAGATTGCCCCAACTTGAATGAACACGATAGTTTTGATGCAAGAGTGATTGGGTGAGATTATTTGACACCAAGGAAAACTAATTTCATGATTTTTAAAACTGTAATTTAGGCTATAGCATTGAGCAAAAAAAAAAGTGGCCAAAATTGCACCAAAGTGAATTACTCCCGCCACTAATTTTTTTTATGATAAGATTTCATTAAGAGATACGATACATATCATAAATATGGCACATAAGTTGGTTTCAGCTCCTGTAGCTGCATTTTTTAAACTCTATACTAGAGAGGTGCTGAATGTTACTTAGGATAAATGTGTACCTATCTTTCTGTCTCTGTTTCTTTCTGATCTAGAAAGTATCCAGTCTTGCTGTGTGCCAGAACACTAGACATTCAAATTGAAATTGCGTCAAATTGAACATGTTAGATAAGCCTCCTGTGCCCCAGAAAAGATCATTGTATAGTTCGTTCTGACAACTTTAAAAAAAAAAAACCCCAAAATTTGAAAAAACATTATTTGGTGGATCACAAAGGTGATTGGGTTAGATTAGTTAACTACTTCTTGAGAAAATATTTTAGATCTTTTTTGGAGACTGGTTAATTAAGCTGTTGTGTTGAGAAAAAAACTTGGCAAACTGCACCACAAGGAAATAGTCTGCCACCATTGCTTTTTATAATAACTCTTTTTACAATATCAGTGTTCTTTATCAGAGAGTTCACCCCTTTGTGGGGGGGGGGGGGGGGGATGTCCACATATAAACCAGACCACAATTTTAAAATGTTTACAAGAGTGACCTTGAGGCACCACTTAGTTGATGTCTCTATTATGTCTACATTTTTTTTTACGTTCTTTCATTTTTTTTTATTTCTTGTTTATTTCTCCAGGAGAAACCAGGACTTTGTCTATGCAGGTAAGTAGTTTACAAAATTAAATGAAGGGAAAAGTTGATTTTTCAGAGCTGCTGCATTTCGGAACAAAACCAACCAAACAAATGACAAAAAAACTGTACAATAAATTCCAAAAGAATTAAAGGTGGCAGAAAGTGCAATTTTGATTTTTGTGTGAAGTCTGGCAGAAAACACAGTTATTCTTTATTATTTAAAACCAGATGAGGCGCCTGGCATTACCCGGAATAAACCTGTGTTCCTACCGTTCTCTCTCCTTTTCTCTGATCTAGCATAATAATCTGCAGTCTTGTGCCAGACAACATGCGCAGCAGTAGACTATGCACCAACTGTACGCTTGTTAAAGGCGGTCTCCTGGTGCAGTGGGCTGATCAAAAGGAGCACAAACAGAGATCATTATGTTTTACAATTTTACAACTTTAAAAAAAAAAATGGCGTAACTTTGAATAAACACAAGAGTTTTATAGAAAAGCAATTGAGTTAAATTAGTTGACAAATGTTGAGAACAGTTTTGAGATGATTTTTGAGACCTGTTGTTTTGACACAATTTTTTTTTGGTCTTGTGAAGTAATTTGTTATTTATAATTATTATATTTTTCTAAGAACAAGATCTCTGTTTTTGTTCTTTGATTGTACTCCATGGAAATCTGTGTCTCTATTGTCAGTGTGAAAATCTGACTAGAAATGTGGATTCTGGTGGGAGACGACAGTTTGACAGGACAAAACTGATATGTTTGTCCAAACAGAGATCATTATGTTTTACAATTTTACAACTCTAAAAAAAAAAATGGCGTAACTTTGAATAAACACAAGAGTTTTATAGAAAAGCAATTGAGTTAAATTAGTTGACAAATGTTGAGAACAGTTTTGAGATGATTTTTGAGACCTGTTGTTTTGACACAATTTTTTTTTTGTCTTGTGAAGTAATTTGTTATTTATAATTATTATATTTTTCTAAGAACAAGATCTCTGTTTTTGTTCTTTGATTGTACTCCATGGAAATCTGTGTCTCTATTGTCAGTGTGAAAATCTGACTAGAAATGTGGATTCTGGTGGGAGACGACAGTTTGACAGGACAAAACTGATATGTTTGTCTAGTCTCTTGACAGAGAATATTATTTAACGTGGATTAATCACAATGGACATGACTGAACAATCAGCTGGGGGCTGTAAAAGAAGTATTTGAACGAAAAATTCACAGCCAAGATGCAGGATACTGACACGAACCATCTCTTCTCTCACTATTGTGTCCACAAACTGCAAGTGATAACTTGCTGAGTCAAAATGGATTGGGCACTGGTTAGTTTTTGTTGTGCATGTATTATGAATGGATGAGGTATACACTGCTGCGTTGTTGACGTCGATGATAATGATGCTTCTCAGTGTGATGGGTGAAATTTGGCAAGTTGATCCGTCTCAGTATCTGTGTCTTGGGTCACCACATCTGTGGATATCTACTTGATCAGCAATAATTTTATGTTAGACTTTTGCTCTGTCATTGATCGTCCTCCATAGCCAGGATGTGGAATAGAAGCATGGGAAGGGCATGTGAGGGTGAAGGAAAAGATCTAAAATAATCTGTCATACTCTCCTTAATGTTTTCTTTTTGGGTCTTGAAATAACTTGAAAATAAAATATGACAATCGTTATCCAATTTTTTATTTTGTTTTGTTTTCTGGACTTGTTGCAGATTCCAGAAATGAATGGTGATGGTAGAAAGCCTGCTTTTTCAATCGAGACCAGTGGGGCTATTTCTTTCATTCAGAAGAAGGACCTTGAATACGATGTCAACCAGAATGTAATACTGGTAGAGACAGACAAGATGATATATAAACCTGGACAGAAAGGTCAGATTTCCTGCTGTGTCTAGGAAAATTGTGAGATTGGATTTAATAAAGGAGACACAAATTTCACTTGGCAATACTGAGACTCAGATAACATTTGGCATTGTTTTTTTTTAATGTCATGAAAAATAATCCAAGAGTTTTAAGTTTCACAGATTATTTTTTTTTTTCATTAACAGCCTAAGCTCATGGAATCATGAATAGGAACTTAGAAATTTCATTTAATCTGGGCCGGCCTAAATGGAGCCAGGCGGCACCAGAGCATACTTTAGTTATTTGTAAAAGACATATTTTTTCACCCTCATGTGTTGGGGTTCCACAGCTTTATTTATTGTTAATTTTTCCATGCTATTTTGCCCATCAAGAGCCTGTTTTTCATAGAATTTTTCTAATCCTAACTTGTGCCCACGACCTTCATTGTTGCTCTAAGATTATGGGTCAGTGCAGCGTGGTTCAGACTGACAGGGTTTTTAAGTGAGAATTGCTTTGGCAGCGGCAGTGTCTCCTGCTCTTTCTTTCCCTGTGAAAATATGAAGGTATGGTGTGGGATTCAGCTGGTCGCCTTAGAGCAAGACTGAGCCCCATCCCGCATTTGCTATTTCTGAGAAAATGAGAAGTGAACTCTTTGCTACTGAAGATTTTAATGACTGGTAAAAGCAAAGATTTCATGTTAAAAATATGCACATACCAAGAACAGGGATACAGCCAATAATTTTAGCAAGATTGAATCAGTGTCTGTGTATCAAACTAATTCTTTGGATAAATGGCAAAAATTAATGTGGCATGGGCACTCTTGCTTCATGGTGACCAGTTTGCAGTTAGAAGTTATTTCAAAGATAGAGCAAAAAGTGCAGGAACTAAGCACAGCACTTCCATTTTATTGAAATAGTAAATGGGGCCACTTAGCCCTAAACGGGATGTTTTAATGTTCAGAATGCTTCAGCTGGCATGGGTTAATCAGGCATAATAGTCCATTTGGAAGTTCCATGATGTTAGCCTTTGGAGTGACTGATTAAAGTGCTGAATATGGTAAACTGATAAGCTCTTGGAAGTTGTACAAGGAAATGCTTGGATAAAAGATACTGGCACTGATTTTCGTTTTCAATTTTCTGATGTTTTTCAGTTCGTATTCGAATTATCCAGACTGACAGGACACTGAGACCACTGCCTTCCCCTGTGACAGTGTTTATTGTTGTAAGTATCAGATGAGTTTGGACACAGTCGACCAAGTTTTACATTTACAAATTAAGTAGTTGGTACCTTATCTGCAGGTAGAACCTTTGGGAACATGAACGTAGAGGAAACTCGTTTGATAACAGATACATTGACTCAATTTTGAGAATGAGACAAAAACCTTTAAAGACCTTAATTGATACTGAAGTTCCTTAATCCTGTATATAGACTGCATATTAAACATTTCTGAAACGTAACAAAATTGATTTAAAAAGTTAAATGAATGTCAAAATATGACTTATTGTTACCAAAAAAAAATAAAAAAAAATTTGTTGATGAATTTCAAAGTGCCTCCAAATAAAGAATAGTGGACATAGAGTAATATGTTTCAAATATGAAATATGGGGGACTAGAAGATTAATGACATGTATGACCTATTCTGATAGGCAAATAGTAGTGAATCAGCTCACTCCATACAGAAAGATTCTCCAGGTTTGGACACAGCACTTTAAGAAAGAAAACATTCGTAGCAGCACCTTCCACAGGAACAGGTGCAAAATGGTCATTTTTATTGTGCTGATGTGCTGTTAAAACCCAAACTTAAACTCAAAGTCTCATTTCAGAGGAAACTTCAAGATGGGTCAGTAAGGCTGGGTGCTCACATGTGATATTGTTGTATTGTAGTCACATGGCAGTTTTTTAATATCTCGGCAAGTGAATGGAGACGCGCACACAAGTGGAACATTGCAGGGTTGATAGGATCATGAAAATGAGATTCGACTGCAGCATGACAGCAAGTCGCATGTGCACACCTTGCCAGATTGGCATGTCATGATGAACATTGTAATGTTGAACTGAAATGGCCTTCATGACGTAAACAATCATTTGACATACATTATAGTCAGTGTAATATAAAATGTGTAGGTGAGGTTGCAGTTGTGGATGCAATACAAGACATAATTATGATGTAATTCACAATTTCCTGTGATGAAAAACCACAAGGTTCATTTCAGTATGTTTCATCACTGCACTGGTAGTTGAAACACATTTATAGCAATACTTGCAAGTCCCACCAGTCTCACCAATCGTACAAGAACAAAATAGTTTGAGAGCATAAAGGTATTCGCTATTGAATACCATAGTGATTGAAATTGCATTGTTTTTTCATTTAAGTGTTTGTTTGTTTGTTTGTTTGTTTTTAGAATCCCCAAGACAGTAAGGTGGAGGAGTATAGGCAAGTCAGCTCAAACACAGGTATAGATATTGACATTTTCATGTATTGTAGTTGTTCCTTAATCATATAATCAAACTTAAATAAAGCTCAGCTTTCCGGTTTGTTTCTTTCTCAAATAATAAACTTGACTCACTGACGCCCGTTCCCGCACAAGTTGCGGGATACCTAAATCGATGCATAAGCCCAATCCCGCACCTCCTGCGGGGTACATGAATAAAATTTCTAACCCCTGCACTGTTCCCGCAACGCTTACGGGATTGGTTCTCTGCGGCAGTTTAACATTTTGACTTGTTTCGTTGAAAGTTTCACCGGGTTCGGCTGGCAACTTTTTAAAAAATGATTTTTTAAAAACTATCACTCTATGCCGGGTCGAAATAAGAACTTCTGTCAGTTGCGCGATCTGTCACAGCTGATCGCTAGATTTAGTCAAGACAATGGCTTCAAAACGCAAGAAAACGAACATTTTCCAGCTGTTTGAAGACACCAGTGATGAATCTGAGGTAGATGTAGCCTATAATTCAGATCTAGATCCTGAATTCGTGCCTGGGAAGGGAAATTCTGACTCAGATTCTAGATCTAGCCCTCCCGGTACCAGTGATCGTGCTAAGTGTCAACGTTCGAGGTGAGTAAGGTCTTGGGGATAATAGCGCATTCGACTAATCGAAAGGCCACTCACACTCGTCCAGGCACAATCATAATAATTAATAACACACTTGTTGAATATATATATCAGGCCTGAAGGGCCATACTACTTTATTACTACGGATACAATAGGTATGATTGCAGATACAATAATGTGTTTGCAGATACAATAGATAGGATTGCAGAATACAATAAATATGGTTGCAGATACAATAGATAGGATTGCAGATACAATAAATAGGATTGCAGAATACAATAAATATGGTTGCAGATACAATAGATAGGATTGCAGATACAATAAATAGGACTGTCTTAATTAGTGGCTACATCAAAGCCCCGTTGTGGGAACTCCAGCTTGTCGCTGAACTTATTAACTGTAATTCAAAAGTTCTAATCTCACATGGGATACAACTAAGGCATTCAATATAACATGAGATACAATATCTACGTACTACGTCTACAAAAGATTATTTTTCTATGACTGACTTCAATACTTCTTTCTTTCCACACACACTATCATTCTACACTGTATTAATCCTGTCTCTATTGTGAGGATTCCCAGGTGGCTTTCCTACTACTCAGCTTCGTCACTGGGCTGATCTAGTAATTCCTGTCTCTATTGTGTGGACTTATGAATTGCCTACCATTATACGCTCGTAGCCAAGTACGAGCGTAGATCCAACGGACACGGTTCGCACTTTTGGCCTAGTGCGACGAGGCGTTTATCAATTCTCTGGATGACGACACGGTCACTCCACTTCGACTTCACTTGTGTCTATTCTGTCTGTGCTCGACTCCTATTGTCAGGCCCTGGAGCTCGAGCCGAGAGGAACCTCACTGGATCGAATGATTTCCACAGCCGTTCTCTGCTTAAACAATGGCGACTTAAGCTTATATATCTCCAGCCAAACCCCGTGAAAGTTTCTTGTCTCACCTTCCGAAATCATGCCGGGTTCACGTGCCCCGTGCACTGCTTGCAAAACTCACCGCCTTAGGGCGTGAGTCCACTAACCTATAAAATCCCACCTTTTTATTCTAAGGGTCGGATCACCCTAACACTACTCACTGGATCCCAAAAATGAGATCATGACACATCCCCCACCCCAGTTAAAATTTATAATTTTAACGATAAAAAAAAATTTGGGGGAACTTAATGTCATGAGCCCCCGATATAACCGAAGGTTCACGTCACTGAACTTATATTAAAGGTGAAAACTGAACGTGCATTTTTGATGGACAAAACTTGCATGAGAAATTTACATGCATCGTTCTGTAGCAAGGTCCGTCTGTAACAAATAATGAATCACAAGTTTATCCCTACGGAATATACATCAATGCATATATCACAATTTGAATGCACACATGGTCATATCCACAAACATCCGTACTGAATACATTTAACAATCAACAATGAATAATTCTAACAAAATTTTCATTCGCTGGCATTTGTGGCTCTGGATGCCTGGTCTGCCATGGATTTTTGTCATCTGACCCGTGGGCAACAGCGTGTGGGTTGTCCAACAATCCGGGTCCTGGTCAGTCGTTACACTGTTGGATAAAGGAAAGCACGGGATGGTTTAAAGTGTCCCAAAATCAATGGACAATAGTATGTGATTCCATCCCCGGTCTCCGAATGAGATATCAACAGTTTCTTTAACCCCAATCTTCACAGAGTAGTCGTGATAGTAGATCTGCCTGGAAATTTTCTCCCCCAGGAATGGCCTTTATAATAAATCTATATTCCTGGAGTGCCAGGCTCCAACCTAGTGAGCCGAGCGTTTTTGGCTCTGTTTGACTTGAGAAACAATAATGGCTTGTGGTCGGTTTCTATAACGAATTCCGACATGAGCAAGTACTTGGAAAACGCGTCGACCGCGTACACTATCGCCAGACATTCGCGCTCTATTATTGGGTATTTTCTGTCTCTGGGAAGTAATTTTCGGCTGGCATACATGCAAGGCCGCAACAAACCATCTCTCTCTTGGAGCAAAACCGCTCCAATACCCTGGTCCGACGCATCCGTGCGGACGGTAAATGTATATTTAATGTTTGGTAGTATCAGCAGCGGCGCGCTGGAAAACAGTCGCTGCACGGTCTCAAGTGCTACGGCACACTGTGTGGACCAGACTATCTTATTTGGCTGATCCTTCCGAGTAAGGTCGGACAACGGTGCCGTAAGGGCAGAAAAGTTAGGGACAAACTTCCTGTAATAATTTATCAGGCCTAACAGGCTACGGACCTGTTTCTTCGTATATGGGGCCTGGAGTTTTAAGATGTTACCTATTTTTCGGTTGTCCGGTGTCTGGACGCCATGAGCGATAGTGTGCCCGAGGAAGTTAATCTGTGCATAACCCAAAAACACTTTACTCGGTCTGGCCGTGAGTCCGGCCTGTTGAAGCACAATAAAAACCTGTCGGAGCGCGTGCAGGTGGCCCGTCCAATTCGCATGATAGATGCAGATATCGTCGAAATAACTAACGACGCAATGCGAACGCTGCAGCAGGATGTTCATCATCCTCGCGAAAGTGGCGGGGGCCGTTACCAGGCCAAATGGCATGTATCTCCACTGCATCAGACCCATAGGGGTCTGAAATGCCGTGTACTGTTTACTGTTCACCTCCATTGGAATCTGCCAATAACCCTTAGATAGGTCTATTTTTGAGAAAACGGCAGACTCTGCCAGACGCGAAAACAGGTCCTCCTGGTTAGGGATCGGTTCCGCGTCGTAAATCGTGATAGTATTTAGTTTTCTGTAATCTATACAAAAGCGGACGTTCCCGTCGCTCTTCTTTACCAAAACGATGGGCGAGCAGTACGGGCTCGCCGATCGTTCAATCACTCCCAAGTGGAGCATCTTCTGTACTTCGGCCTCAATAGTTACCTGTGCGTGAAGCGGACGCGGATATGGTTTTACGAACACGGGCACGTCTGTTTGTAAACGGATCACGTGTTGTACCAAGGACGTACTGCCCGGTAAATCCGTAAATATGGGCGCGAACTCTCGAACAAGGTCCTCCATGTCCCGCTTTTGGTCTTGGGACAGTTCCGGGCTAATGTTGACGTGCGTCATGTTCTCGGTGGCCTGCAAAGTCGGCAGGGATCTATTCATATTTAACGGTTCGTGGTCGTCGTCATCTATGGTGACAATCGCGGCGTTAGCCTGCGCCACAACGTGGCAGGACTGACCCTGCCGATCCCGATCGTCAACGTAATATTTCTTTAGCATGTTAATGTGGAAGACCGTATCGCGTCCCCGGATGGTAATTAAGTAGTTTACCCTGGAGAGTCTCTTTTTAACTCCGAATGGGCCCTTCCAGGTCAAGAGGAGTTTGTTCCTCGTTTCAGGTAACAGTATAAGGGTCTGATCTCCGACAGACAGGGTTCGCAATCTGCTACCCTGATCGCGATATGTTTTGAAAGTGTTGGCCCTAACGCATGCAAATGTTGGGCCAACTCGCATGCATTATGAATTCTCTGTCGGAGATCGACAACATACTGATACGCGGATCGCATATCATTTCCGTCGGTGTCTGAACCGGCGAACAGGTCATGAAGGATGGCCATTGGCCCACGCGGCTTATGTCCATACAATAGTTCGAACGGGGAGAACCCCGTGGACGCATTGGGGAGCTCCCGGTAGGCGAACAAAACGGCTGGCAGCCGACGGTCCCAGTCATTCGGCTTGTCGACGGACACGCGTGCCAGCATCGCCTTCATACTGGCATTCCAGCGTTCGCAGCACCCGTTCGATTGCGGGTGATAAGGGGAAGTCAGCTTCTGTCTTATTCCTGCCAGCTCAAGTACGTTCTTAAACAACTCCGAGGTAAATTGTGGTCCCCTGTCAGATAACAGCTCGGTCGGGAATCCGACGCGTGAAAACACGGTGACCAGTGCCTCGGCAACATGGTCCGCTGAAATTTCTTTAAGGGGCACGGCCTCAGGCCATCTGGTTGCATAATCAATAACCGACAGAATAAAGCGATGGCCTCTATCTGACTTCTGTAGAGGTCCCACAATGTCGACGGCAACCCGTTCAAAAGGCGTTGAGACAGTTGGCATCTCCTCTAGAGGCGCCCGCGAAGCTTTACCTCGAGGAGTCCTCTTTTGGCAGGTGTCACATCGCGACACGTAGCGGTTAATATCCGCGTATACGCCCGGCCAAAAGAACTGCGACAGGACTCTGGCTTTCGTTCTAGCTTTTCCCTGGTGGCCCGATAACGCAGTATCGTGCGCAAGACGCAGGATGTCTCGTCGAAAGGAGCTGGGTATCACCAGCTGCATTATGATCTCGCGCTTGCCTCTATAAACGCGGTACAACAAGTCATCCTTAATACAGAATTTAGTCGTGTTCGGCTCGTCAGGATGAACCTTTGCAAAGAGATGACTCTGAGACGAATCTGAGCGCTGCTCATTGTAGAACAACTCCGGGGTTACATTTAAATCCACGACAGTCGTTTGCAACGCACCGTCAGCTTGGCGACGGGCCTGCTGTCGCGTGCTAACACATGCAATATCCCTCTCCTCGTCCCACATCTGAAGTTTATTGTAAGGGATGTCTTTAACCTGTGGTATGTTCCCTATTATCAGGTCCGCCACCGGATTCGGCAACACGCAGGCGGTGACCACTCCAGTAAGAAAGGGTGTGTCTATGTACACTTCCGCAAGACGGAAATGCTCTCTCGATCCCCCAAATGTAATACACGTTGCTTTTCGGTCAAGGAGCTGCGTGGGGCGAACAAGGGATTCCCGCACGCCGATGGTGGTACATCCCGAGTCCCGCAACACTGATGCGCGGGTTGCGTTTACTTGACCATCATATAGTGTTAAAACGCCCTGCTCGTGGAGGGCTGACATAACCGGTAAATCTTGTGACGTCTTCACAATCAACAATTTGTCTGGACTCTCATGCGTGAACACGACGGAACACGCATTTGCTATTTCCCGCCTCACTCTACAGTCCTTAGCAAAGTGACCTTTTCTGCCACAGTTATAACATTTGAACTGTCTATCGTATGCGCGATAGAACTGCCTCGGTGGTTCCTCATAATGTCCATAACCTGGTCTGCCCGCAGGGAATGGACGTCCCAACCGGGGTTCACGGCCGCGTGAGAAGTTACGCGGGTCGGGTTGCATTCTTCCAGCTGGCGGTTCGGAATGTCCGCGAGGAGGTGGTTCCTGTCGAGCGGGCGCTCGAGGTTGTCTCGAGCCTGTCGATGTTTTAGTGCCCACTCCGGCGTAAAAAGGCTCATTAGATTTGGCCTTGGCCAAGGAGCGACTAGGGTGAGCAGCTGCATACTGCTCCGCTATTAACGTTATTTCGGCGGACGTCTTGGGAGCGCGCTCTTTCAGATGCGCGACCAGGTCCACATGGCAGGATGTATATATCTGGTCCTTTATGACCAAATCGTACAGTTTAGTAAAGTTGCCATCCTCTACCCCAGCCAACTCAATCCATCGATTGAGAAGGTGCCGGAGACGGTCCACGTAAGTGGCAAAATTCTCGGAAGGTTCTGGCTTACAATCCCGGAACCGTTTATGGAACCCGTCTTCCGTGTGTTGAAACCTCTTTAGAAGGGCGGTTTTAAGTATATCATAATCTTTAGCGTCGTCGACATTGAGGCCATGGAAGACCTCCAATGCTCTGCCGGTTAACAGGTTCGCAAGGCAGGAAGTATATTCGCTCCGCTGCCATCCGGCGCAGGCGGCGTGTAACTCAAACCGGTGGAGATAGGAGTCAATCTGGTCGACCCTATCTTGAAACGTAGGAAGCTTCGGCTTAGACGATTTGCTAGACTGCGCAGTCGGGGACGCGGCCCACTGGGTCTGATCAGCTCCATCCGTTTGAGAGCCAGTTCGTGCTCTCTCTGCGCGGCTCTATCTTCTTGTTCTCGTTGCGCGGCTTTCTCTTCTTTCTCTCGTTGCGCGGCTTTCTCTGCTCGCTCCGCGGCTCTATCTTCTCTTTGTTGTTGCGCGGCTTTCTCTGCGCGGTCCTCCTTTATTCTTTGGTCTACCCAAGAAGCTCGCTGCTCCTCTGGGATGCTGAGCTCTTTGGCCAGCTCTAAATACTTCTTTAGGTCGGCCATAATGTCGGTCGACAACGGGAACTAAGTCTCCTTGAGACTACCACACTTTTAAATCGGTGTGTTCAAACTTACCAACTCCTCAATCCCTGAAGACAGTATATACTTTGTCCTCTTCGGGTGTTCGTTTCTCTATGTTACGAATCAACAACAAATTCTCTACTGTTCAACCGAATAGCGGTTGATTATCCTCGTGATCACTTCCTTTATATATATTCCACTCACTTCTTCGTGTACAACTTGTACACCGCTTAGCAGCGTTTCCTCTGCTCTTAGATTGGCCTAATTTAATACTCCCAATCTGATCTCTTATGGCCTCAACTCTCACTTTCCAGATTATACGTCAACGTGTCCTTGACACGCGATTTCTCTCAGGCAAGAATATTATACAGATAAATATAAGTATAATATGGTAACGCTATAAGTGAAAAGAAATTATACAGTGAACACTACCCAACGACACAAAGGACGAACGATAACAGACCCAATCAAGCCTGAAACTATCTACAGATAGGTAAGAAGAGCACAAGAGAGACGTCTTCCTAAAAAGTACGAGGAAGATAGAACACCACAATCTAAACGATAAATGGATCCCTAACAAAGAACTATTCAAGGCAAAGCAGATCTCCCATCCGGTTTAAACGCCACCTAGCCCGGCTAGTCTGGCAAGAAGAGGTATGCTGAGTCCCGATCCCTTCCAACCACCCGCTTACTCTAGCTAAACACAGAAAAAAGGAAAAATGCCTGTTAAAGAGAGGGGAAGAGAAACGTGTCAACCCCTCAAACATAGACAGAATCGGATGGTATCACTTAACTGGGAATTGGGTGTCAAATTTCCTCACTCCACAGCGTACGCCCCGTCGTATGTCTTTCACTTTCTGCGAGTCGATGTCCTGTCCGTTCCTCGTTGTTGTCCACGGATCAGTGACGAGATGTCCATGCAACGGAAAAAGAACACAAATTAGCGGTATACAAAGATAATATGGGTATAACTAACTAATCTAAAAAATGTAGTGAAGAAGTGCCCGGAAAGGTCACAGCACTGGTTTGGTGTCCTCCAACGTCAAGATGATCGCTAGTGTGTCCACAGATTTCGGGTCCCCTCCAGTGTCAACGTTCGAGGTGAGTAAGGTCTTGGGGATAATAGCGCATTCGACTAATCGAAAGGCCACTCACACTCGTCCAGGCACAATCATAATAATTAATAACACACTTGTTGAATATATATATCAGGCCTGAAGGGCCATACTACTTTATTACTACGGATACAATAGGTATGATTGCAGATACAATAATGTGTTTGCAGATACAATAGATAGGATTGCAGAATACAATAAATATGGTTGCAGATACAATAGATAGGATTGCAGATACAATAAATAGGATTGCAGAATACAATAAATATGGTTGCAGATACAATAGATAGGATTGCAGATACAATAAATAGGACTGTCTTAATTAGTGGCTACATCAAAGCCCCGTTGTGGGAACTCCAGCTTGTCGCTGAACTTATTAACTGTAATTCAAAAGTTCTAATCTCACATGGGATACAACTAAGGCATTCAATATAACATGAGATACAATATCTACGTACTACGTCTACAAAAGATTATTTTTCTATGACTGACTTCAATACTTCTTTCTTTCCACACACACTATCATTCTACACTGTATTAATCCTGTCTCTATTGTGAGGATTGCCAGGTGGCTTTCCTACTACTCAGCTTCATCACTGGGCTGATCTAGTAATTCCTGTCTCTATTGTGTGGACTTATGAATTGCCTACCATTATACGCTCATAGCCAAGTACGAGCGTAGATCCAACGGACACGGTTCGCACTTTTGGCCTAGTGCGACGAGGCGTTTATCAATTCTCTGGATGACGACACGGTCACTCCACTTCGACTTCACTTGTGTCTATTCTGTCTGTGCTCGACTCCTATTGTCAGGCCCTGGAGCTCGAGCCGAGAGGAACCTCACTGGATCGAATGATTTCCACAGCCGTTCTCTGCTTAAACAATGGCGACTTAAGCTTATATATCTCCAGCCAAACCCCGTGAAAGTTTCTTGTCTCACCTTCCGAAATCATGCCGGGTTCACGTGCCCCGTGCACTGCTTGCAAAACTCACCGCCTTAGGGCGTGAGTCCACTAACCTATAAAATCCCACCTTTTTATTCTAAGGGTCGGATCACCCTAACACTACTCACTGGATCCCAAAAATGAGATCATGACACTAAGGCTAAGGCCAGTGCACTGAGTAAGGGCAAGGGGGAAGGCAAAGCCAGTAGTAGGTCTAGTTCTTGTTGACTAAGGTGAATGATAACATTACTTTCAAACACCTGTGACACTTTCATACAATTTTTTTGACATTTTTATTAGGTCATCAGTACAATACACAAAGGCCAGAAATTTTTGCGAAACAAAGAAACTTGCCAAATTTGGAAAATTCCTGAAAAAAAAACTATCTGAATAAATTTATCCAAGTTTTGTTTTTTGCATTGTTCAATTTAAAACCTGTTATGTATCAAAATATGGAATGGATTGGTGAATAAATGTGGTTGTGGGAATTTTTTGAAATACCCCCCAAAACCCCTGGTCTTTAAGAATTGTTCCGCCGTGGCGGGCTGGTCTTCAGTGAGTTAAATTCCAGGGTGTGAGATGGATAGTTTGTGTTCATGTTAGATCAGTGAGAAAGAATTGTGAGGTTGCTCTAGGGAAATAGTTCCACATTGCCAATTTTTGCAAACTTGAGTTAAGAGCATACTTTTGATATACAAACTGCCCTGAGAAGAATGCACTTTATTTCATGTAAAAATGTTGAAAATTGACCAGGTTATGGTGATTTCAAGGTGGCAAAGAAGAAAAAGTCACTTTTGAGAAAAACGCATTTGAAGTCTACGCAAATTTAAAAAGACCATTAGACTGGATCAGAAAAGCTAAAAAAAACAACAACAAAAAACACACAACATATTTATAGGCAGAATTCATTAAAATCCTTATGCCCAGGCATAAACAAATGCTTGAGGAATCTGTTTATGCCAAAAACTAATATAGGATCTGGAAGTCCCTATCCATCTCTTCTTGGCTGTATCTCAAAAGTGCCGAGGGCGATGTGCACCATTTCCTGAGAGCGCCTCAAATTTGCTGTATTTTAGAGGAATGGATGTGTTATGGGAAAGGATTCCGTATGACTAGAATGAAAGCTGTTTTCACCCTTACACTGCGCTGTGGCTGGAGTGGCAAGTGCGAGTGTACTGTAGACATACAACTCATGTCTTATTACAATAGTGAGAGTGCGCTGGTCAGCAGGCAGTGGGGAAAACTGTTTTTCACCATTCCCTAAGACTGTTGTAATCAGTTTTGGCTACTTTTCAGGAGAAACAAAAAACTGCTTTATTTTAGCACATTTTATAGGTCTAGGTAAGATGAATTTTTGAAAGTTTGCCATTTGATTATTTTTCGGCGTAGGAGTCTATAACCAAGATCTTGCTTTGAATGTGATTGAATACATATGAATATCAACTTTGTGAATGTTTTGAATTACTAATACAATTTTAGGGAAGGATGACGACATGTAGCAGTAATGGGGTTAATTTATGTTCGTATATGTATCAACAATCCAATGTTTGGATCCCTCCCTCTCCTTTTTTACATCTTATTTGCTTGGTGTTATCTGTTAACAGGTGTGGTGGAAAGAATATTTGAGTTGTCTGACTATGCATCACAAGGCAAATGGTCAATTCTTGTTACGGAAAATGGAGAGACATTATACACTTCTCACTTCGAAGTGGAGGAATATGGTAAGGGATTGCTCAGCTGTGAAATACGACGTAAAATGAAAGTTAGGAAATACATATTGCCGGGAAATAAAACCAACAATGATGTCTGCCAGTTGGCTTGACATTAGAATTCACTACAGTCTCTTTACAATCTTGTATTTGTAGTTATAGTGTATGCTAAGAATTAGTCTCTGTACTCAGAGGTTTTCATGCCATTGTTTGCTTAGGACAACTGTACAGTAAAGGTTAAATATAATGTGGGTAATGTCCTTCGGAAAAATGACCAGTGAGAGTCACTGGAAAACTGACAAGTGAGAGCCATTGGAAAAATGGGCAGTGACTGCCATTGGAAAAATGACCACTGATAGCAGAGCTATAGGAAAAATTACTAGTGATATCTAAGAAAAAATGACCATTGATATCTGTGGGGAAAAAGTGACGATTGCTGAGAATTGGAAAAATAAACAGTGATTTCTATAGAGAAAAGTGACCAGTGTCTAACAGGTGCTTTTTTCTTCTTTTTTCCAGTTTTGCCCAAATTTTCTGTGGATGTCAAAGCTGAACCAGGCTATGTTATACTAGATGGAGGTGACAGTGGCATGGTCATATTAGTGGAAGCTATGTAAGTTTTGGCAAAGACAGTAGATATGATAAGACAAGACTACTGTCATCCTTTTGCGTGCATGGTTTTTCACACCGCAACCCAGGAACAAATGGGTGGAGGTCATAAGCAATGGCAACTTTTGCAAAGCCAATAAAGAGAAAATGCTGAATTGAGTCACTGTTCAGCCATGGCTCTGGCCCTTGCTGGAAAAAGCTTATTTTCTAATTATGACTTTAAATACCCTGGCTGTCTTTTTTTTTTCAGTGGCAGAAGCGCTGTTACAAAACAGTATTGTTACTTTATCATTATACCAAGCACTTTTTTCTTTCAATGCTCCTTGGTCCCCACCCCAGATCAGTGCAGGTTGTGTGTATACTTTTTTGAGAAGCGTAAAGAAGACTCGGTTCCATCTTATGAATCTATATTATTTTTGGTTTGAGGGGAGAGATAACATCTATGATAGATTTTTATGTGCGTCATCTGCGTGCTCCTGCTGAGAAAATAAACCCATAGTACAAGTAGCATTCAGGCCAGTATATCAGGCTTCACAAAGAAAGTTAAATCCAATTTGTTTAAGACAGGTAATAAGTCACATGCAAAGAGATTATTTTGTATACTAGTAACTGCACCGACCGTTCAATGAAGGGGAATCTACAAAGGAAGCGATATGGAGGAAATTCACAATGATCAATTTCCCATGACATGATGCAAAATTATATCTGTCACACAGACAGATATGGTCAGTGTCATTCTCTAACCGTCTAAGTGCTTTTCACAAAATTTTACAATTTCCTTGACTGGACGGAATTGGGTCATTTCTATCACTTTAATTTAGAGTGATTTCCCCTGGCCACAGTGGTCCAATTCTTTGTTAGGACATGTAATACATTGTTGCAGATTCATTTTTAAGACATGATTGGTCCACTAAAAGTGAAGTTAGGCTGTTAGAGAATTGCACTGACAATACACTTGTCAGTTCAATGGCAGGGGATGGCTGATACATGACTGTACTTTATATGATACAGATACACCTACGGCAAAGGGGTGCAAGGCCAATGTACCCTGACTCTCTCAACTGACCAGCACACCAGTACCATCAAAGCCATGAAAGAGGTAAGTTCCATTTTTTTATTGTTGTTATTTTTATGACACTTTTAAACATTTAAAAAATGTTTGTTTGTTTGCAGAACCTGAAATTAGTTCACCCTCATAAGCTAAATTTTTTACCAGTGGCCAGGAATTTTTATCAGCCCATTGCAAGAAAATCAATTAATATTAGCCACTTACCAATTTCTTATATATATATATACAGTAGACAACAGTTAAACCGAAATCGGCGGGACCACGGGTTTGTTTTCGGTTTAGACAGTTTCGGTTTAGTGATAGGAGGCTTGAAAAATGCCAGTTTCAAGAGAGGCAGCCCAAATCACTATCACAGAGGACAAATAATGTAGGTGCACAGGCTAAACGGACTCAACACGTCCTCGCTTGCTCTGTGTTTTTGACTGAGAATGAGGGTGGGCGATTGCTCAGGCCTAGGCACACTCTAAGCATGGATATGCGGGTGAATGTGGACTAACTCTCAGAACAGGGAGACATACGTGTGGACGGACAGTACAGAACCGCCATCCTGCGGATCTCGTTACCGTTACCGTACACGATGTCATGAAATGCGCTGTCCGCGATAACTAGTGTTGTCTCTCTGATGTCACACATTTTACATGAAAGGTCAGTTGCAATGCGCCAAACGTCATGTCTGCTGCCGTCTGATTTCGGACCCGTGAGTTTATGGGCCCTGCTCCCTCTCCCCCTATCCCTGTAGTGCTGCCGCCTAACTACCTAACTACCGGGCAGAACGAAGCATGCTCTGCTCTTATTTTTTGAAGGGGGGGGGGGGGGAGTGTAGTGGGGTGATACAGTGACGTGACTCGATGTGTGGCAAATCACAGTGGGCTGGCCACTGAATCCAGCAATTTTCTTTTCGGTTTAACCATAGGGTTATTTCGGTTTAGCGCTAGTTTGTTAACAAAGATGAAGAGGGGGGGAAAAATCTGGGATTCTTATTTTCTTTCGGTTTAGCGCTAGTTTCGGTTTAGCCATTTTTGGTTTAACTGTTCTCCACTGTATTTTGACTTAATATGTGTAAGTCTGCCAATATCCAAGTGCAAGGAAGCTTTTTCTTCAAAATTGGACAGTATATGATCCTTGTTTTTTTTGAGAAATAACGATACGTTAAAAATTTAATAAGCCATATTTCAGCTAATAATGCTTGTATCAATTCCCCGATTAGAGAGGAGCTAGAAAACAGCACAAGTAATCGCATGGTGCTTCTAACTCGATTTTGGCTGAAATGTTGGTTATGCTAGTATGTGTTCAGAGGGACGGGATGTGGATGGCAGCGCATTATCGGCAACGCCCCCAGGGCACGCCACAGATAAGAAGACGAATGTTCTACCAAAAATGTCTCATTATGCCCGAGATTTCCTACTCCAGGAGAGAGGACTAAAAGCAAGGCAGGGATAAAAATCCCCCTCCCCTCCCCTCCCCTCCCCCCCCCTTTTTTTTTGTGGTTGCCTCCTTTGTTAAGATGTCCTGTACGTCAATGTAATATCAAATTTATGGCCAATCTCGGCCTTCATATCGATGCTGATTTTTTTTTTTTTTTTTTTGTTGCTGTTGTTGTTTGCTCATGGTAGCCATGTTTCGATTGAATTACTAGACAAGATCAGAGTCAGATCCAAAAGTAGGTTAAAAGAAATCTCACTCTAATCAAAATTTTGAAATGCTGTTCTGTGCAATATGGGGAAATTGTTGACACATCTGTGCATGAGATGGACGACGATGTCATTGTTTTTAACATTTTAAAATATTTTGTTTTGCTTAACAGCTGGCTTCTGATGGAACTGCGACCTTTACAGAACTTGACTGGGAGAAACTAATTGCAGGCCATAGGCATATGGATCAGGAGATGACGGTAACTGCTGAGGTCACAGATGTGACTGGTCGCACAGAAGCAGGCAAAACCACAGTCCTGGTTTACAGACACAGTATCAAACTGCAGATTCTAGAGCAATCCACATCCTTGCTCAGGAGTGGTCTACCTGCTCACATAGATGTATGTCATAGATGTGGTCTTCGAAATGTACAGTAAAGTTGTCCCTGTGGCATCTGTGGGAGATGATAATGTTGTGACCCATTGCCAGTCCTATGTGTGTATTCATGCGAGATATAGTGTAACTGTGGGAGGGAGGGTGGTGGGATGGCCGATGTATCCGAGTTCCACTGTACTAAATAGGATATGGCTGGGCACAAATAGTTGTCCCTATAGGTTTTCGATATGCACAGCTGTCTCTGTGGTTTGGGGTTTGGGTGTTGTCTGAGTTAATGCCTGGGAAAAAGCTAAACTGTGACATGAATACTTTGCTAAGGACAATTGTCCTTACAAAAGCACGTCCCCAAAACCAAAGTTATTTCCATGCATCAACCTGCCATGGCCCTGGCCCTGATCCTGGCTTTAGTCCTATCTCTGACCCTGAGAGCCAAGAAAGGAATTCTGCTGTGCAGAGCCAGAGTGACTTATGTGCTTATTTCATAGTTTTGAGAAAAACTCAAAAAGCTTGGGTGGCATAGTTAGACTACATTACAAATGCTTTTATTTATGAGTTTGCCACACTAAAAACTGCTATTTCTACATATCTGCCTTTGACAAATTTTTAGAGAAATACAGTAGAAGAAGATCATGCTGTCAGTTATGTGGCTCTGCCTTTGCATGGCAGAATTGTCTTTGCTAAAGCAATTTCATTAAAATATTCCCTATGCCTTTCATATAAAACTAGCTGAGGTCCCTGACCCTGCCCGGGATAAATCGGTTTGAATATTGGTTTCAGTTCTGGGTGGTTATTATGGACCTGCTTCATCTGGCCTGTTCCTATTTGTTTATTTTATTTTTGTTTGTTTGTTTTTAAATAAGTCTTACTGGTCCGCCTTTGTGAGTTGACACCCTGCGCATACCGTACAATAGCATGATTTGCGCACGGGTTAGTGTGTTTGATAGTGAACACATCGCAGGAAGTGATAACGAAACCTTAAAATGGCGAACCATGACTAGAAATAGATTTAAATGATGGCGAAACAATAAATTTCCAATTAAAAAAACTGCACCGATTTGAGACTTCTTTTAAAAACTGTGCACTCTTACATCCATTCTGATGCACCATATAAAATTTGAAGTCTGAGTGTTGAGTGGTTCAGCAGCCTTTTGCAACGAAAAATCTCAAGTCCACAAATATATATAGTATAGATGTACATGTGTTCACATACAAAATGGAAGATCCCAAATATAATTATTGAATTTGTCTGGCCAGATTCGCCTGTCAGATCACAGTGGTAATCCAGTGGGACCAGGTACAGTGCAAGTGATGGTGACTACCAATCGTGGAGAAATACTGACCAGAGATGTGGACATTCCTGCTGGAACCACAGATGCCACAGTCAGCTTCACCCCAACTTTTAGAAATGATTCAAATCAGAGGAAAAAAGCTCATGTAGTGGTGGGTTATTTCAGAGACATTTCTTCATTTGAGAAATTCAATGCTGTATCAGAAGTACCCACTGACTTACTGATAACGTAAGGGAGGGAGGGAGAGACAGAGAGAGAGTGAGTGAGTGTTGTTTCTGCTACTTGCTACATGTCATTGTAAAGGAACACAACACATTAACATATTATATACTTTCATGTCACGGCCATATCACATAGATCAGATAGAGTTCAGTGGTTTTTATAATCTTTTACTTTGAGTCCTGGTTTGTGTTTTACTGCATAGAAGTGTTTGTTCCTTAATCCCTTCACTGGGCTGTGGATGTAAACCGCACGTCCTAAAGTCAGTAGTGTGAGTATGCCATGGAGGTTTAGGGTACGTCTTAAAACCGATTGTGAGAGTGTCCTGGTCAGCATGCAAGGGGGAGAAATGTAGCAGTAAAGGGTTTGTTGAAACAAATATAGAACTTGGTAAAGTCATGGTTGGACACTTATCATGGCAAGATAATTAGTGAAAAAGGTCAAAATATAGGTGCTTTACATTGTCATGGCAAAGAAATCCTTCTCAGATCAGACAGTGTCCACCAGAGTGTAGAAGACAGGCAAATTAAAGATCACAGATAGTTATTGTTGTGGCACACAGGTGTGCAGTGTCATGTTTTTTTTTACACAGAGAAAGTCTATGAGACTGACTACTACTCCTCAGAATCAAAGACTCTATATGAGGCAACAGTACAGAATCACTAATAAAGTAATATTGTATCGAATCCGCCAAACTCGAAAACATCATACAAAATGATGATTGGGACTCATCTCTTTGTGTGCCAATCACCGTTATATCGGTTCTTCCGCCAGTCACTGATGTATTGGTGCACAAGAATGCTAGGCTATTTTGTGTCGGGGAAAAAAGAAAGACGACTTCTGTTAATAGATGTTGCTGTAGTTAGTCTTCCATCATTTCTTACACTAGTTTCTTCTTGTAACGGGCAAAAAATTCACGGCATGTAAAGAGTTAAAATATAGCAATTTTAGTTTTTTGATAGTTTAGACAGATTATATAATATGCTTCGCTAATTTTCTATCAGTGGAATGTTAGAATTTTGTGTCACTGATCGTTCTGCTTGATTTTCTCAACTTTAGAGGTTGCGTCATACTCATGGTTCTCTACTGTGCGGTCAACTTACTCAAGTGTTTTTGTCAGCAATCAGTTGATATCAAGAATTTGAACTGGTGAAAACCAAGGTTCTGGGTATCTACATACCTTCATGTGTACCCCTTTCAATCAGAGAATAATATATGAACTGTTTCTTTCAGGTGAGATTAACGTCAAACTCAGAAGTGATGGCAGAGAAAGATGTACGGGTGTACTACTCCAAAACAAAGACTGTGGTGATGATTGAAGCCAGGACAGAACAGGTATATCAGTTTTGCAGACCAGGGAAATCCCCTTGTTTTTCACAGCTTGTGAATAATTTTCTTTCAGAATTTTATTCATTTTTTTTTCAACATTTTTCCACTATGTAGAGATTTCCTGGAATTCCACTGCCAGCCAAAGGACTCTAAGGTAAAACTAAGTTAAATCAGGTGTTGATAGTAAAACACTGTGATTTGTCAACAATGGATGATTGTTTTTTTATGGAAAATTTGACATTTTGTGAAATTTAATCTGCACCATTCTTTCTTTGATCTCAATGGCGTCAAGACAAACTTCTTGACTTTTGGCTCATTTTGGTTACATATTTCAGCCATAGGTTGCAGAAAAACTATATGAGATACAAGTTTTAAATAAATGGCATATTGAAATATGAATCTTAAATAATGTTTATATTAAAGTTTATGCCGTGAGCTGGAGAGAAGTAGTTTTTCCATTTGTGGGAAAGTGGTAAAAATCCATATGCTGGGCTCACAGGGCCAATTGCACGCCATCTGTTACCCGTATTTTTTTCCCCACAGATTGTTGTGGGACAGAGGGCAGAATTTTCCATCCTTCATGACCACAAGGATGTGCAACACACACTAGCTTATGCAGTAAGTAACTATCCAATTTGTTTCTGACATACATTCCATGAAAGATGAGACTGTGGGACTGCTCTAAACAATCTTTTTGAGTATGGAGCCATCGCAGTTATGTGGTAAATCTGCTGTGCAGTGTCGGGGGGACATACCTGACAGCATGGCCTTATTCTGCTTAATTGTCTTTATGAGCTTGATTCACACATAATTCTTTTAATTCAAGGCAGGTAGATGCATCTGCTACTGGCACAGTAGTTTCTTGTGTGGCAAATGCATATGGAGACTGGCTGTGCCACACAAGTTTTTTGTGTTTTTCTCAAAACTATGACATGAGCACATACATCTTTCTGCCTTTGCATGGTAGAGATCTTGCATGGCAGGAAATTTTGCACTTGTCAACCATTTCTCGAGTGGACATCATGGTAACATTCTCAGTTGGCCAAGCATTGCAAAAAAAAAAAAAAAGAATCAACAAAAGCGATCTTGCTCATCATGTCGGGTGTTATTTGGCTTTGCGACAAAAATTTCTTTTGATTGATTTGTTTGATGGAAAGCAAAGCTTTGAGTACTCTGATTGTGAATGGAAGGAATGACAGAAAATTTGGAGCCTACGGGGTCGATTGTCTGAAAAAGGTTGAGAACTGCTATTCTAATTCAAGTAGATTTAGCTAGATTCTCCACCTTTTTTTTGCCCTATAAAATGATTTTACTTCCGTTGATTTTTGGTTTGACAACTTCTTTTAACTCACTGACGCCCAGGAGTTTTACCCTAGCTATTCCTTGGTACCCAGGTTTTCAAGGGTATTTAAAAAAAACAAAAAAACAAACTATTTAAGCTACAGTGTTGCAATTTGACATGTATGTAAATATTATAATAAAATTTATAATGTCACAAACAGAATTGAGTTATCTTTTATAGTTTTGAGTTGTGAATGTGTGAATCATCTTCCGAGTCAGAAGAACTAAAATATTGGGCTGTAGAGGGTCCAGGCTGGTGTTTAGGTCTACATGTAGCTGTTACACCATCTGGTTTACTACCCTGAGAGGCTACTACATCATTAGAAGGTCTTGCAGAGCTAGATCTACACATTTTTTGTGCTTGTACTCGAAGTCGGAACAACCGTAGGATTTTGAGCAAGGGAGGGTAGCAGTACAAAAACGATCTTAACTTCATTAGTTTTCACGCTAGAGAGCTTATCCGGGTAATCGGTGAAAGGGAAATGACTCTAGAATTCACCCGTGCCACAGTCATCGCACTATTACGTTACCCTTATGAGCTATTCGTTGTTGATAGTAAAATCGCACATACGCGATGACGGGCAGCTGCCGTCGCAGTGAGAAATCGCACCCATGTGATGACGGGCGTCAGTGAGTTAGAAAATAAGTGCCTTCATCAGTTTTCTCTTGCGAGTTTTTAAATGAGCTTCTGGGTGACTTACTTTTAATTGTCGCTGTTTTGTGTTGCCTAAATCCAATTTTAATCTGTCATCCATTCAATGTCAAAACAATTCTGACTAATTCCAGGTGATGGGTCAAGGCAACATTATCGAGTCTGGGCAGCCCGTGGATGACATCATCAGCATTATCCCAACCCAGGAATTGTGTCCCCAAGGTCAGCTGTTGGTCTATATGTTGGCAGGGAATGAGAAGGTTGAGGTGGTGGTTGATACCCTTGAACTGGCTCCTCTGCGATGTTTTGAGAAGGAGGTAACTGATCATTTGTTGGTTGATTGAACATATCACTGCCCTGTTGGATGAAATCAACACTCTTATATAGCCATCTCTGTTACTATATCAGTGGTGTGGTGGAATGAAAGCGATACAAGTATAGAGGATTTAGAGATACTTCTCAGATTATTGGCTATTCCAGAGTGAAATGTGAGTGTGCATGGGAAAACCATATAATAAAAGACAAGACATTTCTGATAAATTGAAGTCAGTGACCCCCCTAAAACAAGATTTTGAGAAAACGGCATTTAATCCTATAAGTGGCAATAGCTAATTGACCCATTAATATTGGAGTGATTGCTGTTAGGAGACCGTGGTCTAATAACTAAGCAGTTATAGAGATCATAGTGAATAGTGCTCACTGCTCATCTACAGTTTACCCTGTAACATGCCACGGTCCCCTAGCAACAGCCAAGTCGGAGTTTTTGGATCTTGTTAG
The DNA here is from genome assembly GCA_963931925.1 of Onchidella celtica. Lineage (NCBI taxonomy): Eukaryota > Metazoa > Mollusca > Gastropoda > Systellommatophora > Onchidiidae > Onchidella > Onchidella celtica. The sequence continues at coordinate 8,188,190 of OZ007574.1, read as the reverse complement.
GAGACCGTAGTCTTATTACAAAGCTGTTATAGAGACCACAGTGAGTAGTGTTCACTGCTGGTCTACAGTTTACCCTGTAACATGCCACGGTTCCCTAAACAACAGCCAAGTTGGAAGTTTGTGTCGGACCCATACTTTCACTTCAAAGCCGTTTTTCTCAAAATCAGCTCTGCGGACTTATGCCGGGTTTTCCCATGCACACTCACAAATAGTATTGCTTTTGTTAAGATGGACTATGTTAACCTGTGTGATTGAGTCTTGTTTTTAGGTCTTTGTTTTTGGAGGTTCTCTGCTTGTTTTTTATTTTCATAGTCTTGTTTTTTTTTGTTGTTTTATTTGCATTTTGTGGGTATAGAGCAAAATTGTTGTATCTCCAGGTTTATGAGTAATGGGAGCCTACTCGGAAACACCACAGTATTGCTCTCAATGATCTCATTTTAAAGGGAGATCCAACAATACTGCTTCTCTGTAACTTGGAACTGGTTAAAGATAGCGGAATAACGAAAAAATTGCAAGAAGCAGTTTGTCATTATTACAGTATGAACCCCAATTCATAAACCTGGAGATACAACAATTTTGTTCTGTAACCGCCATTTGTATGTTGTGTACTTGTTTGATCCCAATGGGGGGGGGGGGGGGGGGGGGATCAGTTAAAAAAAAAATTTGCCCAGGCAGCCGGCCTTGTTAGCCCTGCTCTTCTTGACTCCCAACTGCCAAGTTATCTTTAATGTAGGCAAAGTGCAAAGGGGCCATCTGACTTTTTCATCCTTATCTGAGAAGACTAGGTGCTCAATCCTACCTGCCATTAGATCAGGGACAGGAAATTCCCCCAAATTTCCAATGTGCCCGCACCAACCAGGAATTGAACCCAGTACCTTTGGCCTGAGAGGCGAGCAGCGTATCTCCAGATGAGACCCTGTCCTATATGACCTGAAAGCAACTGCAGATTGCTGAAATGGCTTCTCGTGCTTGAAATTTCTGAAGTTTAGGAAAGTTCGTTTTACTGCAGACTTGCAAAAAAACAACAACAAAACAGTGAATTCATCTGGTCAGTTTCTGATTGACCATCCAGCCCTCTTCAATGGTGGAACTTGATCAGTTACAACTAAATGCCACTGGTGATCAGGTTGTAGAGACCTAATCTCTGGGTGCTGTTTAACTAAAAATGTAATGGAACTGTCCACTGCTGCAGGGTTTAATTAATTCCATGTCAAAACCTGTTCCCATAAAGCATGTATTTTTTTAAAGTATTGCGCATGGGAACACCTACATTAAAATAGAAGGAGTGATTTTTAGAAAACTTGTGTGCTCACTGAGTGAAAAATATGGACAGGAAAATCCCACAGAACACACTGCATGGGAACAGGCTTTGAAATGGAGTTAATGGTCATGAAATGTTGGCAGTTTTGGCTCTGAGAGAAAGAGAGAAAAGAAAGCAGAAAGAGAAAGAGACAGAAGAAAGCGAGACAGGAAGAGAGAGGGAGAGAGAGAGAAGGTGAGACTGAAAAAGAGAGGGAGTGAGGGAGTGAGACAAACAGACAGAAATGAAGACAGAAAGAGACAGACACACAGAAAGAGAGACAGACTGACAGACAGGAAGAGAAAGAAAGGAGACAGAAAGAGAGAGAGAGAGAGACAGAAAGAGAGAAGGAGGGAGAAAGTTAAACAGGCAGACAGAGAAAGAGAAAGGGACAGAAAGAAAGACAGACAGACAGACAGAAAGAGAGAAAGAAAGGAGACAAAGAGAGAGAGAGAGACAGACAGAGAGAGAAAGCGAGACAGATGGACAGAAAGAGAGAGAGAGAGAGCAGGCTGGGGCATCATACTATCCAAGAGGAAAGTTACAATATGGAAAAATAATTAAAAACTTGCATTTGTGAAAGTCTCACATTAGTGAAACAAACAAAAACAAAATACAACAAATTTTCAGTAATTAATTAATGCATATTTTATGAGTGCTGCTTTTGTTCTGGTGACAGGTGAGTGTGACGTTTGACGCAGCAGAGACACGTGTAGGTTCAGACGTGAGTATGCAGGTGCAGGTTGATCGCAAAGATGGGTCAAATGCCATGCCCGGCATCCATGATGTCTATTACCTGGCTGTGGACAAAAGCATAATTTTGTTGCAAGGACAGGCCGAGCTGACAGAAGATGAGGTAAGGATTAGAGGCTGGGGAGTGGTTTTGTCATCTGATTCCTTGAATTATTGAAGCAGTTATAGAACATTTTCTGTCCCATTGGACAGGATCCTAAAAAATACTGAAATTTACAAATTTTTTCTATTAATTTTCCATTTATGACAGTTTGTATATGACATTGTACTGTAGCAAATCCATTCATTTTGTATAGGACATCGTAATTTAGCAAATTCATTCTTGTCATTTTGCAAAAATTCATATATATTTAGCACCTATTTAAATCTGTGTATGATCAAATGGATTGTGAAAAACTGACAAACTGACTTAAACCTATTGGGGCGGTTCTGTTTTATCCTATTTTCATGCATTACCGGTCTTTTGATCCCCACTGACTTGAGTAATGGTAATTGACATTTTTGTCATCCCAGGCCCGTGTTGTTGATCATTCCAGTCCCAATGATTTCTGTTACTGAAATTTTCATGTTATGTGCATGTGCTTTTATGAGTACATTTTGTGTATTAAATTGCAAGTTGAAGGTGCAGTGACCGGAGGGGGGAGCATTCTTGAAACTGTGAAAAACTTCCTAATAGTAAAGAAATATACCTATTCTTGAAACTGTGAAAAACTTCCTAATAGTAAAGAAATATACCTATTCTTGAAACTGAAAAACTTCCTAATAGTAAAGAAATATATCTATTCTTGAAACTGTGAAAAACTTCCTAATAGTAAAGAAATTTACCTATTCTTGAAACTGTGAAAAACTTCCTAATAGTAAAGAAATTTACCTATTCTTGAAACTCTGAAAAACTTTCTAATAGTAAAGAAATTTACCTATTCTTGAAACTCTGAAAAACTTTCTAATAGTAAAGAAATTTACATGGAAAAAAACATTATTGCTGGGGCCTTTCAAATCCAAATGCTTGAATTGGGTTAGAAATGGGATGATTGGGTTTTGCTGTCAAAGAATACTTTGAATAAAACACTTTATAGGTAGAATGCTATATCCGCCATCTTGGCTGTCCGGACCCACGCATCACCATGGCGATGGTGGCATTGATTTTGATTTTGTTAGCTGATTTGTACTGTGAGTGCTTAAGGCATTGCGAACCAATTGGAGACGAGCTGAAAATAGTTAGCTGCAGTAAACAATGGCACATGTGTTCATGCCACATGGGAGACGTTCGGTCAATACTTTCACTTCCCTTCCCTTGTTTACGCGGATGGTAGAGAATCTGACCAGTTTGGATCCATCCTTTCCACCCCTGTCATAACAATCAGCTACAATGCAACCAGCAGTCATTTTATTTTAACCGCTTACACATATCTTGAAGTTATACTCGTCAGCTGATCCACCCGCCATCTTGTTTGGCGGAAGAACAAACCAAAACATTCTGTGACATCATGCGCATTCTAACTATAGGGTGGGAATTCTCAGGAAACTTTTGATTTCAGGATTTTTAAAATCGTTTTTCCTTGGTAAACACTACAGTATTTTGTTTGCTGCGTAATATGACTTGGTCTTTGTGACTGTACGTATTGCTGTTGGCAGTGACGCATTAGGTCAGAAAGTCAGGAAATTTTTCTGTCACTAGCTGTCACCCCTGTTCCTATGTTTGTGTTGTGCAGGGGAAGTTACCCTGTCATATTACAGTTTCATTGGAATTTTCCCCACAGGTCATGACTGGGTTGTCCAAGTTTGGAAAGACAAAAAATTTACATGAGAGGGAATCCTACTCTGCTGGATCCATTTTACAGGTAGGGCTTCATTTCATCTCCATTTCTTTTTTGGTGGGGGAGGGGGGTCTCTTTCATTTCTTGTTTCTTGGCAATCCAAGTAACATCAAGCGTAAGGGCACACACTAGCCAATTTTGATCAACCAACTGGTTGGATGGTGACTTTACAACATTGAGTTTGAATGAGAACCAACAAGTCAGCTGGTGTGCGAGGTCTTATTGAAACTCATGGACATGACATCTCCATTCAACCAGTTTGGTGATCAAAGTTGGCTGGTGTATGCCCAGGCAGGCAGAAACTGAATGATGTCTAGAATGATGCTTTGACTCTATGGAAGTAAATTTGGTGGCTCAATAGGTTTGATTTCAAAAATGGTCTCAGTGAATTAAATAGCAACACCCTTTTTAAATTTAATTTTAGACTTTTGTGCGATATGAGATAACATCTCAGGTGGGACACGGTGGCCTAATGGCAAGATGCTCACCTTACATGCCGAAGATACCGGGTTCGAATCCTGGTCGATGCATGGGCGCATGTTGGAATTTTGGGATTTTTCTCATATTTTCCTGTCCATGATCCTATGGTAGATAGGGTCGAGCACCTAGTCTTCTCAGATAAGGATAAAAAACTTGGAGGGCACGTGTGCACTGTCACGAGCAGAGTTAGGGTCTTGGGGATGTTACGACTGCACGAGAGGCAGCTAACTCACACTCGGACACAACCACACAAGAAAAGTATTAAATAACTAGAGCGTATATATGTCAGGCCGGTCAGGCCATAGTTTACATAAATATTAATAACAAAACAAAAGACAATAGGGGTATATATTCAAACCAAAAAAACTCTAATTAATAACTTAACCAATGATATTCATGTAACTATGGAGGTACTGCAATCAATAGCAAATAGGTATATTATACGAAACTAGATATCAATTTAAAGTGACAGTTGAGTCGCCACTGGCCAGTCGCCAGGCAAACTCTCCCTAAATCATATGGGCTTGAGTGTTAGGAGAGCCCAGTATGTTCAAAGCCTACAGAAGCACTCTTCGGCTTGTAGGTAATTTAAGCAGTTGCCAAAAGACTATATTTTATGCACAATCACTATTCAATTCATCAACAATGTGCTATATTATTCCAATCATACTATGGCAATAGATCTATGATACAGGACACTCGTGGTCGAGTGCCAGCTGGGGTTTCCTTAGTCTTCCTATGAGGCTGTAGTTCTCTCTCTATCTCCGATCTCTATTATGCTTGAATAAATAAGATATAGTACCATTGGTCACGCCTACTGGTAGGCGCGAACATCAATATAGCGCAGCGTGGGCTTTCAAAGGTCAGCCCACTCAGACCTTTCTTTCTAGAGCTCAGTCAATCCGTTAGCAAGGACTTCTAGTCTTCAAACCACACAGTTCAGGTACTGGCCAACCGGAGATACTTCACGACACGATGCTTCTGCTCGTCTGTATTCCCCAAATCTGAACGTTACACGATGTCTTATACTATCTAACTACCCAGCGTGCTAGCCCGCTGGCCCAATTAGTTCAGCTATCTCATAGGTCGAAACCTCCCACCATTTTAATTGTAGTAATACGTCTGCACTATTCTACCAGCCAGTTAACGTGCAAAAACTTGTCTAGTCATACTTAACAATGTCAACTAACCCCACCTTGTTTCACCCCTACTCCATTACTTATTAATCACGAACATTAAAACCCACAAGCGTGAATCTAACAGTTTAACTTTACATTTATTTACTCACCAACTATAATTTGGCGAGGACCGTTCAAGGCCACCAGCCAATTTCTCATGGCCCTGGTAAAACAACAACAACTCACTCTCTGCGTGAGTTTTAACAACATCTGAATCATGACATGCACGTTGCACACTTTTAAAGATACCTTGGAGGTTGGAAACTGAGAAGAGCAGGCTGAACGTGCCACTGCCTGTGCAAAATTCTAAAAAATAAATCCTCCTCACCAAAAAAAAAAAACCGCTGACCGGCGCTGCGCTGTATCGACGGCGTGTAAGCACCGGCTGTAACTGGAGTGAAATGGCACCAAGTCAGATTTCCCAAATGGGATTAAAGAAGTATACAAAATATGAAGAAAAAAAAATACAAAATAGAATTGTGAAAAAAATTCCCAGACAAAGGTATTTGGGGCTTTTGAGATATGTGCCATAAAGATGATAGGGTGTGGACAAAAAGCAGTTTGTCAGTGATGGCTATAATTGGTAAGTGAGGCAAGCCAGTATATGGAGGCCAGCCATAAAGAAGCACAGTGGTCATTTTGTCCTGGAAACAGTGACAAAGGTTAGCACTTAGCATTTCTACAGTTCTCTGAACCAGTTGCCTGAAAGGGTTTAGAGAATGCTCATGCTAATCCTGAGAAATGCTCATTTCTCAGGATCTAGGCCTGGATTTCATGTATAGGTCAGCTGAAGGGAAAGGAATGATGTTCGTGGCTGACTTGCCTTTCAAGATGCAATATGGCAATCCCTTTCTTGAGATGGCTGAAGGTGAAGAAGCAGTAATGTTTGACAGTAAATGTTTATGTCAACTTGTGTGATATCTCATATATGGCATGCTGTTATCTGTTGGTGGAGATGTCAAAGTTTGCTTTGAGTCACCTGGATTGACAGTTTCTTGGAGTGAGTGAAGAAGGAAGGAAATTCGCCTGTGTGCTCAGTGGTTGTTTGATGTGACCACTGACTAACAGACCTGATGCATCTGTAGCCAACTTTCTGGAAGGTTTCGTTGTACTCTTAGGTACATTTGATATCCCTGTGCAGTCACGGCCTTCAAAGAATGCCAACTCTTTTCGGCCGTATGGTAAAAAAGCAAAATGCACTGCCACAACTGGTATTTACATCCAGGAATGGGGGCATGGTTTAGCCCGGTGGGTTGCTTGTTTTCCTCTTTTCAAAGCTTAATAACAGCTTATTATTTTTTCAATCAACCAGAAATTCAAACTGGGCTTTAAATAAAACGCATGCTATCTACATATGTAAATTAATATGTGAAAGCTACAGGGAAAGTTGCGTGCGAAGATTCAGAGTGGAAATAGTTCATTCTGCTTTCTTACCTTATGGCCATAAATAGCCTTTGTTACTGTTCGGTTTAACCATGCCATCTTTTTTAGTAAACTCCAGCCAAACATCAACCAATAGGCGTTTTGCCACTAGGGCCGGACAAGGGATATATGATGATGTGCCACACTTCTCATACAATGTTTTGTTTTACAGGGTATAGGCTTGGAATATTTTACATCAACTGGTTTACAAATTGTGGAACCACCTGTGTTTCGTACTGATGACAGGATGTTTTTGGCAGGTGGTAGACCTGAAATTCAAATGGCGGAGGCTGGTATAAGATTCAAAAGTAATACTTCTTAATTGTCAGATTTACATTGGGAATGCATGGCAATCACATAATCTGCTACTTTACCTATCTGTTAATATGATGTGTCCCTTTCGCATGTTGTGGGGAGTAGTGAGATCTAGCCCAGATTGCCGAGCACATCAGGCTTAAAGTGTTGTACTGCGTTACTACAGAAGAAACAGACAGTTTAAATAATGTTCTGTACTAAAATTAAATAAGATATTGAAACTTACCATGCATGGTAGTTAGGAAGTATGGAGTTTGGTATGCGTTTGGCAACATGCCAACAAAGAGGACGGGTTCGCTAAAGAGTCTTGCACCGTTTAGTCTTCCTTGACTGACATTATGATGACATTATACGTTTTCATAGTGTCACAGCATGATCGAAGTTGTGGTGAGGGGTGAAAGGATATACCCATTTCCTGCAGTCCTGGTGTAGTGATCATGCCCTTCAAGATACACTGTGACAGTCACTTCTTTTGCAATGGCTGAAGATGAAGGAGTAGTAATGTTTGACAGTAAATATTTAAATATATTTTTTAAAACTTACCATGCGTGGGAGTAGGAAAGTTTGAAGGTTGGTGTACGTTTGGCAACATAGCGACAAAGTGGCTGGGTTTGCACCGTTTACTCAGCTGCTTTGTAACTAGTTAATGTTATTTCTTCAATCAACATGAAATTAAGTAAAATTCTTGCTGTCTACATGTGTAAATTAATTGTGTAAACTATAAAGACATTCATGTGAGAGGATTCAAAGTGGAAATAGGTCATTCTGTTTTCTTACCTTACAGCCATAAACAACCTTCAAAACAGGATTACGCTTTGTTCCGGTTTGGCTAAACTATGCGATCTTTTTTAGTAAACCCCAGCCAAGCAATAACCAACAGGTTTGTTGCCACTATGGCTGGACAAAGAATATGTGATGATGCGTCCACACTACTCATATTACAACATTTGGTTTACAGAGTATAGACTTGGAGTATTTTACATCAACTGGTTTACAAATTGTGGAGCCACCTGTATATCATCATTATGATAGGGAAGGAGGAGAACCTGAACCTGAAGCTGAACCGGACATGGCCGATGCTGCAATAATGTTCAGAAGTAAATATTTCTATATCATCAGATTTACACTGGGAATGCTTGGCGATCACATAATCTGCTACTTTACATATCTATCAATATGGTGTGTCCCTTTCGCAGGTTGTGGGGAGTAATGAGATCTAGCCCAGATTGCTGAGCACATCAGGCTTAAGGTGTTGTACTGCGTTACTACAGAAGAAACAGACAATTTAAATAATGTTCTGTACCAAAATTACATAAAATATTGAAACTTACCATGCATGGTAGTTAGGAAGTTTGGAGTTTGGTATGCGTTTGGCAACATGCCAACAAAGAGGACGGGTTCGCTAAAGAGTCTTGCACCGTTTAGTCTTCCTTGACTGACATTATGACAACATTATACGTTTTCGTAGTGTCAGAACACGATTGGAGTTGTGGTGAAGGGTGAAAGGATATACCCATTTCCTGCAGTCCCGGTTTTGTGGTTATGCCCTTCAAGATACACTGTGACAATCACTTCTTTTGCAATGGCTGAAGATGAAGGAGTAGTAATGTTTGACAGTAAAAATTTAAATATGGTAGCAGAGAAGTTTGAAGGTTGTTGAACGTTTGGCAACATAGCGACAAAGTGGCTGGGCTTGCACCGTTTACTCAGCTGCTTTGTAACAGAATGTTATTTCTTCAATGAGCCTGATATAAAAACGGGCATTAAATGAAATGCTTGCAGTCTACATGTGTAAATTAATTTGTGTAAACTATAAAAACATTCATGCGAGAGGATTCAAAGTGGAAATAGGTCATTCTGTTTTCTTACCTTACAGCCATAAACAACTTTCAAAACAGGATTACGCTTTGTTCCGGTTTGGCTAAACTATGCGATCTTTTTTAGTAAACCCCAGCCAAGCAATAACCAACAGGTTTGGTGCTGCTTCGGCTGGACAAAGAATATGTGATGATGCGTCCACACTACTCATATTACAACATTTGGTTTACAGAGTATAGGCTTGGAGTATTTTACATCAACTGGTTTACAAATTGTGGAGCCACCTGTATATCGTCATTATTATGGGGAAAGAGGAGATCCTGAACCTGAAATGGCAATGGTCGAAGCTGATGATGCAGGAATAATGTTCAAAAGTAAATATTTCTTTATCAGATTTGCACTGGGAATGCTTGGCGATCACATAATCTGCTACTTTACCCATCTATCAGTATGGTGTGTCCCCTTTGCAGGTTGTGGGGAATAATGAGATCTAGCCCAGATTGCTGAGCACATCAGGCTTAAGGTGTTGTACTGCGTTATTACGGAAGAAACAGACAATTTAAATAATGTTCTATACCAAAATTACGTAAGATATTGAAACTTACCATGCATGGCAGTAGGGAATTGGCGAAATATTTCAGAAACTGCACAAAATCCGTGGGCTCCTAGCAAGGCTTGAAGCAAAGTCAATACAGTAAAAAGAAAAAGTTATAGGTAGTAAAGACTTGGTTAAGAAATGATATCAAAAGGACACAATAAAATGCGAGGAAGAGGAAGACAGTTCCAGTCTTTGGTGTTTAAACCTTCATCAGGAAATTAAAAAAAAAAAAATCATTTAGGAAAACTGAACCAATAAAACAATGAAACAATTAACAAAATGTAGAATATGAAGGATTAAATCAATATGAGGACTTACCTGCGAATCCAGACTTGGATTTTGGGAGTGTATCATGAACGTCAATTATTTCATATTTAATATTCTACAATTTTTAAATTGCTTAATTGTTTTATTGGTTCAGTTTTCCAACCTGTTATCTTCTTTTTTTCTTGACGAAGGTTTAAACACCAGAAAGCTTGATTTGTCTTCCCTTTCCCTTTGCATTTTATTGTATCATTTTGGTTTTATTTCTTGTGCCAGGGTTTGCTACCTACAGCTGTTTCTTTTTGCCAATATTTTGACTATGGTAGTAGGGTCGTTTGAAGTTTGTTGTGCATTTGGCAACATGTCAACAAAGTGGATGATTGCACTGTTTTTTTTTCAAAAAGTCAGCGGACAGCCATCCTGCCTGAAAGAGTGGGGCAAGATGACATATGACTTGGGGTGCACACATTGAACATCTATAAACTTGTACAATAAAATTCCACATGTTTCTTACTCTCTGCTACCAATCACCATGAGTGTCAATATTTTACACAGTTCAGGTTTAATACAAATTTGAAACTGTCCAGTTCTTTCGCAGTAACCCTGTACATTATCTGACGTTGAATCTTTCCGTGGTTCACAGTGTTCAAAACATAAGTAAAATGAAATGAACTGAATTGCTATATTTGATCATGCCTTTGCATAGCTTTCACTTGAATGGATTTTCCTACTAGTAACTAGTATGAAAATTTTGTGTAAAACTTGGAGGGTTAAGGTGGGGCCATCTAACATCCTGGGGCATAACTCTGGGCAGATTCTGACTTCCCCTTCAGCCAAGTGTGGCACAGGTTTTCCCTAGCTTCACCCCTGCTTGGCTTGCACATTTTTGCTTTTACATCACAGCTTGGTATCTGGCACTGTATTGGCTGATGCACCTCGCACACTTACCCACTCATCCATTATCTTCACTGGCCCAGCTGCAGTTCTGAGATTCAGTAGTCGAGTTTTAGTGTGCCTTGGTAAACTTTGCAGTTTTGGAAAACAAAGGGGAGGGGGTTGAGGGTTTCTTTCACAAAACACAAAAAATCAGTTTTCCCCAAACAGTGAGATAAGCACATCTATATTCATTGGATCCTACAATATGTTCTCATGTTATTTTGTACATTTTTATGATCTTAACCAACACTAGCCAGGTATTTTCTGCAATGCAACATTTGTTCACTTTTTAGTAAATAAATGTGAATGAACTTAGAATAAGTTCAGCACGAAAAGTGATTATCTCCTTCGTCATGAAAATGGAGATAATCACTCCTCAAAAAGTTCTTTTATTTTTCTTTCCTGTTTTTTTAAAAAAGTATTTAGTTGACCCCATTGTTTTATCCACAATGTCTCAGAATTGTCTGCTGTGTGCGCCAGAACATATCGTGACACCCCATGTTAATCATTCATTGATTATTGTGACATCCCACTTTTGTTGTCATCCCATGTTAATCATTGAACTTGATTTATTTATTTGTTGTTTACATTTTGATATGGTAATGTCAGGGAGTTCCCTGAGAATAGGCAGCAATTTTGTTTTACATGTGGCTTGCAGGTTTTTCCATACATTAGTCTCGATGTTGACTGGCCTTCCCTGCATGGCAACAATTAACCCTTATTCAATCAGGTTTTTGGTGATGACTTTTCCTCACACCCCGAAAATTTGCGGTATTGTTCTTTGTTTTTTTTTTGCGCAGAAAAAGAAGAGGGCCTCTTTCCACTTCATGTATAAAAATATCTCACCGTAGAAAACACTCTAATATAGTGTAGAGACAACTGCACAGTGGGGTCACACATGGAGGTCTCATTTGTAGATCCATTCACTTGAAATTTTTTAACATAATAACAGTTTTCTTCCAGGCTGAAGATGATTCTTTGAAAGTTTTGCAAACCCAGTATTTGTTAACTTTCCTCAGATTTGCTCATACTAAAACACTTGTTCATAGCCTTCTCCCCCCCGCACATCCATAGACGCAGTAGAACTGATGGGGCTGGCAGCCTGGGTCACTCCATACCCCTAATTTCACTATTATTCCCCCCCTCAGTGCTGAAGAGTCGTGCACCGTTTAGTCTTCCATGACTTTCCTTAAGTCAACATTTTAACCTGTAGTAGTCTCCTAGAATGATCGGAGATGTCTTGAGGCTTGAAAGGATAGACCCATTTCCTGCAGTCCCAGTATCGTGATCATGCTAGTGGTACATAGAGTAAGGGGTAAATACTGTTACTGTGATAGAACTCACAGTTCAGAGTGAAAGGATTAAGCAACAGAACAACTAATTCGAATATCAGGAAAAATTATTGTGCATAGGTCGGGTATATGAATTATAACTGTGTCTGCATACTCTTACTGCAGGCACTGGAAAGTGGCCTGGTATTCGGATGATAGTTTGCTGCAGAACAGATGTCCCAAAGTGTAGGTTGCAGCTTTTAGACCTACTGACTGTCCCTTGAGCCTTACTTGACAGGATTGTACTGTATTTAGGCGGCCAGGAAGGACATCAGAAATATTTTTATTTATTTTTACCTAAAAGAAATTGCTGTCACATTTGAGGATAAAGCAAGACCAGTAGCTCAGTCAAGTTCAAGACAGTGGTGACTCATTATTCTAATATATACATAGACTATATTATGTGATCATGAAGTGGGTTACAATTTTTCATACTTGTATTCTCCTTTATGAAGAGTAGTTGGCCCGCTGACTCAGGGGATACACAGATGTGGTTTTTGAAGTTGAGTTTCCATCACCAATGTGTAAAGTGAGGTGCGGAAAGAAATTTCCTCAGAACTCAAAGAAAGTGCATCATTTTTACTTGGCTCAAATTGTCGGAACACTTGTTGAACACTCTGTTCAATTGTAGCTCAAAATCAAGGAAAGTATTAAAAATACAGCGAACCTCAAGATCTTTCAAAGTATGCCGGCATGCACCTTTACCTCTTTCTGTGCGTAATATGAGATTTTGTAGAATTTAAAATTCAGTGGTTAAAAAGACTTTCATGATTACATTAGGGGGCCTTACTTCCTTTATAATGGGATGATAAAAAGTTGACAAATTTCAATTTGCCTTTATGTGGCATGGTATTTGGGTCCTTTGAGGTGTCCTTTATTAAAGTGGTCAATTCCTTGTCAGATCTGGCTTATGTTTGAACACTGACTTGTATCTTGACATACTTTTTTGAAAGCAATCAGATGTCATTTTGTTACAAATGGTTGTGACCTTCAATCTTTCATTATTTTGGCACAAGGATAATGGCATGATGTACGTCAGTTCAAAAAACATCTTAGCACTCAGAGATAGCCAACGCATAATCAACGGTAGGTTTGTATAACATCACCTGACCTCATAATTTGCATTTCATTCTGTTGGTGTCAGTGTTGGAGGAGGCAGGAGAAGCCAATTCTGGAGACACAGCACATTTTCCTCGAATAATGTCAACTTCCATTTCAATCCACAATCTTTATCACGCTGCAGTTATAAATCTTGTTTTAGAACTAACTGCTTGAGTGTTGGTCAGGGCTAGGGAATCAGCCGTGTGTAGTTCGTTACCAAACCTGGTCCAAATCAGTAGAACTTCTATATTTCACATTAGTTGCTGGGGTCGAGCTTAGCTTATTACTATTACTTGTGTCAGAACCTCAGTTGTATGTATCTATTGTCAGTTGTAAATAGCCTGTTTCAATTGTAAATAACCTGTTTCAGAACTTCAGTTGTTGTCAGTTGTAAATAGCCTGTTTCAGAACCTCAGTTGTATGTATCATTTGTCAGTTGTAAATAGCCTGTTTCAGAACCTCAGTTGTATGTGGCTATTGTCAGTTGTAAACAGCCTGTTTTAATTGCAAATAGCCTGTTTCAGAATCTCAGTTTTATGTGGCTATTATCAGTTGTAAACAGCCTGTTTCAGTAGTAAATAGCCTTTGTCAGAACCTCAGTTCTATATGTGGCTATTGTCACTTGTAAACAGCCTTGTTTCAATTGTAAATAGCCTGTGCCAGAACCTCAATTGTATGTGGCTATTGTCAGTTGTAAACAGCCTGTTTCAATTACAAATAGCCTTTGTCAGAACCTCAGTTCAATATGTCGCTATTGTCAGTTGTAAACAGCCTTGTTTCAATTATAAATAGCCTGTGTCAGAACCTCAGGTGTATATGTGGCTGTTGTCAATTGTAAATAGCCTTGTTTCAGTTGTAAATAGCCTGTGTCAGAACTTCAATTGTATGTGGCTATTGTCAGTTGTAAACAGCCTTTGTCAGTTGTAAATAGCCTTTGTCAGAACGTCACGTGTATGTTGTTGTTGTCAGTTGTAAATAGTCAGTGCCAGAACGTCAACTCTATGTAGCTGATGACAGTTGTAATAACCTTTTAGACCTTAAGTCTCTCAGGTAAAAATAAATCTTAACAAGTGAAAGACCATATGAAAATGAACACTTTTACAACGTCCACTTAACTGTGGCTGCTGTTGTTCCTTGTCTGCCAATGATGTTTGAGAAATAGTGAATCAGGGGTCATGAAACAAACTCACTTCATCTTGTCATTGTTCAAAAGCAGTAAAATTTGTCCATCTGAACATTCCAGTAATGGATATGGAAGTGTGTACAAAAAAACCCCTAGCAACTTCTCTAACAAGATCTCTGTGAGAAGATCTGGTGTATTTCATTTGGGTATAGCCTCCAGGACGAAGTCAAAGTCCTGAAATGTCCCAAATTCATGACTGTGCAGCTTGTGATCCAGCAACATTTCTAAAGGCCTTCAATCTCCTCCACTTACCTTCTTTGATGATTTTCAGCTTCTCAGTATCATCCCCTTTACATGTTGTGTTTTCTGGTGTTGATATTGAAGTTGTGTATGTACATCAAGTGATTATCCTGATATACAGACATAACCTCCCATTGCAAGTTTGGCAAATTCAGGCAAGAGGCATTACCCTGCCTGAATGATCCCAACTGTCTGGGTGTGCTGTTCATCTCAAAGTGTTGCTTTTTGTAATTCAGGGGTACCAGTGTGTCATCAGTGTTTATGGAGATGTTGATTACTGTGTATGTCGTCAGTGTTTGTACAGATGTTGGCCTGTGTGTGTCATCAGTGTCTGTAGAGATGTTGGCTACTGTGTATGTTATCAATGTCTGTGGAGATGTTGGTTATTTTGTATGTACTATATATATGTCATCAGTGTTTGTGGAGATGTTGGTTACTTTGTGAGGTGATGGTGGCTCTGTATGTCTTCAGTTGTCCTCGTAGAGATGTTGGCTACCCTCATCAGTGATTGTTGAGATGTTGATTTTTCTGTTTTGATATGTGCTTTTGAAGACATTGGTCACAATATCTCATCCTTGCTTGTTGTGAGTTTCTAGTCAGATGATGCACTTATAACTGTTTACAGAATGCAGGTATGGTCCAGTTTGCTTCAGATGACATTCTATTGATCACGATGCCACTTTATGAGGCTGTTGCTATGCCACTCCATGGATCGCTACATGCACTTTCATTAAAGGGTTGTCAACCTTTTTATGTTAGTTCTGAAGTTGTGTTTTTCACAATTTTCATTGATCTATGGCCAAGTATAAGTATCAAGGAAAATAAATCTTTGGGCTCCAAGATTGAGGTCCTTCTGTCTGTCTTGAAATTTTCCCGCACAGTGGGGTCTGTTCATTTAAATCACTATTCAGATGTAAGAAAAATTTCCGTAATTTACGAAACTTCCCAAAAGATATTCCTCCTTTTCATTGAATTTAATTCTGTAGTGACAAATTTTAAGAAGAAACATCAAAACCAAATACGCTTTGGGTAGACTGAAAAAGACGCTACTTTGTTGCAAGCTGCATCTCAGCATAATTTTCAATATTCCTTTGTTACATTGCATGTGTCGCTGTCTCCCCCCCCCCCCCCCCCCCCCCCGCCCCCATGTTCTTTCCTGGAACCCCAACTATTGGACAGCCTAACTTTTTCTTCTTCTCTAGTCTAAATGAATGTTTATGTTTTGTTGCCTATATTAATTAGTGGCTGCATGCTTGGCCAGGATTTTTCTCGATGTTGACACCAATAACTTGATTTTTATTCATTTTGTCTGTTCACTTCTCTGGCTTTTATAATTTTGGTTTTTCCTATTTTATCACCTTAGTTCTTGTCTGTTCTGTCTCCATTCTGGGAAGAAACTGGAGATCTGTCAGTATGTAGTATTAGCATGATGTAGTATTAGCATGATGTAGTATTAGCATGATGTAGTATTAGCATGATGTAGTATTAGCATGATGTAGTATTAGCATGATGTAGTATTAGCATGTAGAAGAGGTGTAACAAATGCACACTTGGACTTTGACACCTGTTTTAATGCATTGTGGCACTTGTCAAACTGTTTCACATCTCCCGATTTATTCTTACTCCTTATCATAGTAGTAAGGCTGCAAGCGTTTAACGTGTAAGTGGAGTTGGAACAGACAAGAACTGAGGTCATGATCTGATTACTGGCATGAATACTTGTCATGGCCTTGGGCTTGCAAATTTAGTATTAGTGATTGATGAGACATGTGTAGGTAGTGTCTAATTTTTGCTCCAAGAAATTGGAAAGTAGAGATTGACTGGCTTTAAGTGGAAGTTAGTGTTCAATCAAATTATGAAGATATTTGACCAAAAAGGTTTAGGAAACAGACAATTAATGATTGGTCCAAGTTTTCCTTGTAGCTGTGATAGTGAATGAATTATATTTCATATAAATTTAAATTGATGTCCATTACAGTAAAAGTGATAAAAAAAAAAAGTTCAGATTTAATGAAAAACATTGAATGCATGGATTCAGTATATTTCGTTACCAAATATTTTCTTTGAATTGCGAAGGAAGAAATATATTGGCTGAAATAAATTGGCAGTTATGTATACTTTTACTTATTGTAGTGGTTGAATTAAATTACATGACAGTTAACAGATACTTAACATTGTCAAAGATTCATTTTACATGTTCGTTGGTTTGTTGGATTAAAGATTAAGTGAAATGTGCAATAAATATTTGGTAAGCTTATAGGAAGAATAAATTTGTAAAAATTAATGAACATTTAAACATCCTTATTGTCAGCTGGAAGAATACTTTTTTACTTTCTTGGTTATGACAAAGAGAGAGAGAGAGAGAAAGAGAGACTTAAGATTAGATTAAGAGATTGCTAGTGATACTTTTAGAAATCCACATAAGTCAGATGTTAGAAACTTGTAATTTGTCAGAGCCAGTTGCCAGGAAAACTTTGATTTTAAAGATACCAGAAACATCTGAAAAAATGTTTTTCTGAAATGATACTAGCAAGAACGAAGAAATCTGGCCTGCTCTAGTAATGAGAACTGTTCAAAATAAAGGAAGTGAGTTTACCAGACAACATGCTTGATGTTGACAAAGGTCATGGAACCCTTTCAGTGTCACAGCCCAGGGACGTAGTGGCAAATTATATTGCCAGAAAATCACTCCTGAAATGCATGGAAAAGAAATTATAATGCCTTTGTTCATATTTGCATAATACTTTATCACAGGTCAAACCTATCCCTGATTGATCACTATAGCGGTCTCGATGCACATATTTAGGAAAATGCTAGCGACCGCTGTGGAGATCTGTGACACAGAAAGTGTTAAGAGATGCTGTGGTTTAAAGCTTTGTCAGAGAAATTTTATGTTACTGACTTTTTCAATTGTGATCCTTGTCAAGCTGATGATGCCAACAATGAGGACAAGCTACAAGCATCACAGACAAATGCAGTTTCGACAGTTAAAGTGCGCAAGAACTTCCCAGATACCTGGCTGTGGGGTCATGCACAAACGCAGTAAGTCCAGGCTTTTGTTATTCATGCATTGAAAAGTGAAGATACAATATTCTTGATATTAATTTATGTTATCCTGCCTTTTTAATGAAACTTCAAGTTTGAGCACATGACTATGAGAGTGGTACATAGTGTACATCCATGATGAAATGTTAATGTTTTTAAACTTTAAATGTCATTTTGAATGAGCTATTTGATTGTAGGGACAAAGACTGAAGTTGGTTTTTTAAACAATCTTTATGCATAATCCTACATCTCTTTTGCTTTGTGAAAAAGTAAATATAAAATAAGATAAACTGTTTTAATTCACTGTTTTCAATACCCCTCTCTCTCTTGCTGTCACATAAATGCACACCGACACATAAAAAGAGAGCGAGAGAGTATCAGCCTTACGGGTGCATCTTTTTCTATCAACAAATGTTGCGACACCACATATTGCATAGGGTCATAAGTTGTTTAATCTTTCCTGATGGCCGGAGGAAGAAAACAATACCCACTAATACCAGGGAATGGGTTTTAAAGTTGTATTCTTACTTAGCATTCTCTAGGTGATTGACAAAGACTTTTCATTACAGGAAATGGTTGGTGTCAGGCCAATAATGCCTGAGCAGTTAGTCCACAAGTCAGTTACTGCAGCTGATGGATTTATCTTTCAAACTTCAAT
This sequence comes from Onchidella celtica, assembly GCA_963931925.1. Classification (NCBI taxonomy): domain Eukaryota; kingdom Metazoa; phylum Mollusca; class Gastropoda; order Systellommatophora; family Onchidiidae; genus Onchidella; species Onchidella celtica. The sequence goes on along the minus strand of OZ007574.1, from coordinate 8,169,751 downwards.
TTCTTTCATTTTCCAGGTTGAATGGACGTCTGCGCCAGCCAGTGACTCTCCCGGACACCATCACCACCTGGAGTGTCTCAGCATTTGCCATCAACAACGAAGGTTTGGCCATTTGCAGGAATCCCTTCCAGGTCAGAACAAGGTGTCATTCAAAACTGAGTCATCAACTGCTTGAATACATGAATGTGCTATAATCTGTGCTCATATGAAAGTATGTTCTGTTTTTTAAATTGTCAGACTAGAATTCATTGTCCACCTCATGTTCTGGTGTATTGATGATTTTGTGGTTTTGACCTGTGACCATCGTGTCATTCTTCTTGGTGAGATTTATATTCTCACACAGCAAAGTATCGATATTGTTAGTGAAAGTCTCTAACCGTCTAAGTGATTTTTATAAAAATTTTCAGGAGAGCAAAAAAACTGTATTTATTTCCTTCAGTGGACGGAATTGGGTCATTGGGTAATCGCTTAGAGATATGTTAATTTAGTGATTTCCCTTGGCCACAGTGGTCCAATTCATTGTTAGTACATGTAATACAATTTTGTAGATTCATTTTGGAACAAGAAAGATTGGTCAACAAAAAGTGAAATTAGGCGGTTAGAGAATTACACTGTCAAGTGTTAGGGGCTTCAGTGAAGTTTGGATGTAATTAATTTTTTTCCCACTTTAGGAAAAAACAGCATGGTTCAGAACAATTTTTGCAGAAAAAAAGTATTGATAGTAAAGTAAAATGTTATACATCAAATAAAAGAGAATTGAATGTGGAATACAACATAAATTTGCGATACGTCCAAACAAGTTTTTCACTGGCACCGAATAAATCGGGGATATGCCTGGTCCCGAAAGAGTTAATAATTCGTTGTCCGCCCCATATACTAACGTAATGAGGATTTTAGTGGTTTGCTGATATACTAGCATAATGAAGATTTTAATGGATTGAATTTGATTATCTTATCATTGATGGTGCTGAAATCTGTACTCTCACAAAGCAACATATCGATATCTTGAATAGTGTCATAAGCTGAAACGTTTTTGCCACATGCACATTTGTAAGAAATCTCAATCATACGAAAACTTTGAAATGCTCTCTTGTTAAGTGGGAGAATTATTGGTACACCTGTGCTTGAGTTGGATTGTGGGTTGTTTTTAGGAGGTGCATGCTATAAGGACACTGACTTCAATCTTTAGCTTTGCTGACTAACTGTAAATGTGCATGCATTTACTGTTAAGACCAGTACTGAGATAGCCTTTTCTCAGTTGTGGTTTTGCATTATCAAAGAAATGGTCACAGGTTAATTGTACATTTGAAAACCTGATAAAAACACTGAGTTCAAGTCACAGTTTTCTGAAAATTGTGTTATTGGTGTGACAGGAAACTACTTGAAAAGCCCCAAATGATTGGAAGCCTGATGTCTATACATGCAGGTGGCAGTTTCCAATACAACACAGTGGCAAAGTCCAAACATTTTTTGCTTTTTTCTCAGAATGAACATTTTGTAACTTGACCCTCAGAAGATGATGGTGGGGCCAATTATTTTACAGCGACAGAAACGAATGGGCCGATTATCAACCCTTTGAGAAAGCAGTTCTGATCAGTCCTGTCATGGTCTTGTAGCCAATCAGAATGCTTGTTTCATAAAAGCTAAGGATCTGTGCATATCAGTGGTGGATCTTCCTGCTGTTGTAAACACAGTATCATTTTTCTAGATGGGCAACATCCAAAATACCCCCGTCTCATAAGGGTTAACCGTAATGTTGTTCTCGGGATTGTGTCTTCTGCGAAAGGGAAGGTTGCAGGTTATGGTAGCCTTATGATTTCTTCAATTGTGTTGATGTTCATCTCTTATGTGTTCAATCTTCATTTTGCCTCATTCATTCCCATGTTTACTCCTCCCCCATCCACACTTCCTTACAGCTGAGAGCTTTCCAGATTTTCTTCCTGACCATGAACTTGCCATACTCAGTCAAGAGAGGAGAAGTGTTTACTCTGCGCGTGACAGTCTTCAACTACAGACCCCAGCAAGTAGATGTATGTACAGCCTGACATCTCCATTGTTTGCTACTTATTGCTATGGTTACTGAACTAGCAAGAAATCAAGGGTTTATGTACAGCTCTGGAATTCCACGGATCTGCAGAAAAGCCCTGGAATTTAAAAAATTGAGGAAAACTATGGAAATTGTGAATTAGCACAAAGTGGGAAAAAAGGCTGAACAAATATAAATAAATAAATACATTTTCTTTCATTTTGTTGCATCTAAGCAGCCCTGGAATTTGACGTGGTAGCCATGGAAAAGCCCTAGAAATATTATCAAAGACAGGTAGGAATCTGGGAAACCTAGTTTATGAACTGGGATTAAATTGTCCCTTAGGGTGAAAAAATGGGGTTTGCAAAACAGAGCAGAATGCAAAGACAGTCATTTCAGCATGAACAGCTACATAGCAAGATTCAGTGTGTACCAAGCATTTTGTTCAGTGCACGCAGTTATAGTGTCCCGTTCATAATAATTAAACCCTCTTGCAAGTTTACAGTTCCCTGATGTTTTGTGCATTTTGTGGATTATTCCTCGTTGGTACCTAGTTATATGCTTTGCAATAGCCCATTTGGTTCTGTGCGACATGCCACTTCTTTGTGCCAAATTTCAGAGAGGCACTTTCCGTGGTTCTCAAGCTAATTCATTCTTATGGTTTTATATACTAGATATCATTACAGCCATCAGGGTGACCCTGAAAGTACCTGAGTTTGATACGAAATAAGATGAGATGAACTCTGTCTCAGTATTATGTGGAATTTCATTGTGCGTGATTGAAAATGATAAAGTGGTCTTGATAAATTTTGTTAGCTTTGTTGTCAAAGACAAAGCAGAGTTTGTGTTGACCAGATAGGGGAGAGATCAGTAACTGTGTGGACTGGGTAGTGTGAGGTACAACACTGGTCCATGGGCCTTTCTTACAAGCCTCGGAGTGGTGGCTATGAGACAAAATCTCTTGAAAATGGAAGGGTTTATAAGATATGATTGTAACTGGGCTGCAATGGCACAAAGGCAAATTTCCCGAATGGGATTAAAGAGTTATACAAAATACAAAAAATACAAAATAATGAGTACAGACCATGTTTGAGGTATGATTGAAAGAGGAAATTAAATGTGGCTAAAAATTTTCTCAGAGAGTAAGATCTATGAAACAGACACCAGTCCATGTGTTTTTCTTTAGCTGCCATATGTTATTCAGGTTCCATGTCGTATTGCTGCATGTGTTGTGTCTATGATTGAGGTATGATGTGTTCATGTAATAGTACTTAAAATGTGTGTTGGATTGTGTATGTGCTCTTGAACGCTCTGTGAAAAGGAAATTCCTGTCGTGGGATGATGAAACTTATCTTATCTGATAATGTGGTTGATAATATTTTTGTTAGATTTGAGGTAGAAATAGGTCGTCCAAACCAAATTTAATATTTAACCCAATAACTTAGATGCTATCGCCATATTATAGAGCTTGCGATTCTGGTTACAACACTTTTTATTTCATGAAAATCCATTTGTAAACAAAAAAATACATACAAATTCGTCACATTTTCAAATTCGACAAACCCTTGAATTTGACGTGCAACTATTGCGCCATTAATACTCGAAACAGCGATAAACTCATTCATATCAACTAGAAAGTTTCCATAATATTGGCTTATTTTTTTTTCAAATACTCACGCCATATACTTTTTTTTAAAAATAGGGCTCAATTTTGGCGATAATGATTAAGGTAAATTTCGCTCGATTTCATGAGCGTAAAAATCAGGATTTTTGGCATGTTTACAAAACCATAACTTTTGATCTAATTGAGATAGTAAGACATATCATACATCAAATTAATCAGAATTTCAAGCTCTACAATGTGGTATTAGTTTCAAGATATCTGTGATAAACATGTTTATTCTGATCTTCTCCAAAGTTGAAAATTATGAGCCGGCGTGCGGCGCGGCCCGACTAGGCACGCCATCATGCCTTGCTCAGTGTTTGTGTTGTCTAAAATTTGGTGACCTTTGTTTGGATTCTCGCAAAGCAATCAGGGAGCTAGTCTTGTATGAGAATAGTTGATTTTTAAAAGAAAAAAGGTCTGTCTTTATTATGATCAATTTTTGAAAGCTGAGTTTTTTTCCGATCATGCTGAAAAATACGTTTAGATTATTTACTTTAATTTTTCAACAGGAAGTCGGCATCGTACCGCCGTCAAAAATATACGAAAATAAATGTCTATTTTTGCTTTTTCAGAATAAGGCCACTTCACTGGTGTGCCCAATGGGTAATTAGTTTGCGAAGCGTTTGAAGAACGTCAGTTCGAAAATCTCGTTCTGGTTCGAGCAGATTTCACACAAAACGGCTGCGATGGTGGGGTTTATAGCCAGCGCGTAGAAATTGCTACTGGCTATCTTTCATTAAATTAATAACACTGTTTGAAAGAAGAAAAGTTGATCGTTTCAATGATACCAAACACATTTATGATTGAGTTACGGTTATTGTGATACTACTTTGGGAAAGATCGATGTTTTTACAAAATCGGCCGTCGAGAGTCCGCTTAGCAGGCGGGTTTGGACTACCTACTAGAAAGCTGAAACATTATTAAATTATACTTATTTCATAGGTTTCTAAAAGTATGGCAAAGTTGAGAGATAAACAGCAGAAGTTGTTTGATGACTCCTTCACCATACCCATGTTTGGTTACCGCAGTTTGTCACTGTTGTTTCCCACAGGCTATAGTCAGGCTGAACAGAACTTCAGATTTTGTGTTGCTGGAGAGCCAGGAGACGGATGGCTGGAATGAACGCAACGTTGTAGTAAGATGAAGATGTTTGTCTCTGCGTGCATGCATTTCATTCCCATTCTGTCACTGCCACAGGTGGTTGGTGGGTGCTTCTGTCCTATCATTCTGTCTGTCGTCTTGCTTTTTCCTGGAACAATGTGACTATTATCATGTCAATGTGCTTTGTCCAAACTCAAGTCAAAGTCATTCTGCGTAGCATCACTACAATTTTAACCTTTACACATGGCAGGGCTTGCATGTTTTACCTTCTCTCAGAATGCTCTTATTTCATGGTAATTATTCCCAGTAGGGGCCTGATTTTAGGGGGAAGTTTGAAAATACACAAAAAAATCTACTAATAAAGCTATAGTGCAGCAGTTATATCAGTGCATAGGTTATAGCAGTTGAAGACAGGGCCAGAATATGTTTCGTACACAAACACATAGTGGACAGTGTCTAATACCAAACTTATCAAACTCTGGGTTTAAGCATGGCATGTGAAAAGTTGGCCAAAGACCCACCCAGCTGTAGTGCTCAGTGTGTCAGTGGACTCAAGCGTGGTGTAGGGTGGTGTGAAAAGGTTAAAAGGACATACATTGGTTGTCACAGTTTTTGCTTACAGCACTGTGCACAAGTCTTTCATTTTATGTTCATTGGGCAGTATTTATAACTACATGAGCCAACCTGTGCTAGGGAATCTTGCGAACTCTTTAAGCTTATTAATTAAACACTGGAAGATGAAGCATTTTTTTTACAAAACATGGACAGGGAAAACTAGGAATACTAAGCTATAAAACATGGTGTTCATCCCCAGCTCCATGAATGCCTTTCAAATGCTTGGCCTCTAATGCCTCCCTCCAAATGAATGTGCAGTAGTCAGAATGCCAAATGGCTATGGCAAGGCCTTTGTCTTGTCTTGTAAAGCTTTAAAGTGACATTTTAAATGGAGCATTTGATTTGTTCCACCAGTTACATGGCCTAGATTCATTTTTTTTTCTTTATAATTCTGCAACTTTTTTGGTTAAAGAAAACAAATAAATGAAATGTTTTAATTCATCCCACTGTGGAAAAGGGGATGTGCATTCCCCAGATTCCCCCACTCCCATGTACCATTATCAAACACACCGTGTCCCCCAGCCCTCTTTACCACGATTTTGTCCACTCACAGCTGCCGCCAAATAAAGCTTCGACTGTGGAGTTCAAAATCAATGTGACAACCCTTGGTCTTATAAATCTGCATGTGATGGCGGACGACACGGCTGATGGGATGAAAGATGAGGTCACGCGTAAACTCCTGGTCAAGGTAAGGAAGTCTTGTTTCATAGATTTTGTGGTGAGTTAGTTCTTGTGATAACTGGTCCTTAAAAATGACCTCTGGCTAATTTCTGAGTCCGTTTTATGTGACGGAATTTTGATGTGTAAAATGTGTGAAGTGTTTCATAGTGCTGTCACTGGAAGGAGGTTCATCAGGTAAAAACAGAGCAAATTTACTTTCCCGTCTACATCACATTATTTGTGAGGGTTCACCCAGTGTTGCCAGATCCCCATAGACAACACAATTATCCAGAAGTTTCACTTCATCTAATACTACAGACAAGTAAAGTGAAATTTATTGGGTTTTTTTTAGATACGGCTTTGCAACATACGGCCTTTTATCTCATTTTTTGGGGGGTGGTGGCGGTGGCAGAATGTTCCAGCTTTAATCATGTTTATGCTGTCTCCATCCCCCCATACACACACACAGGCATGTTTGGCCCAAATTGACAGTGGTGAATTCGTGTCATGGGTCTATTTGTTATGGTCTCTTCTTAACACTTGTAATGGCACAGAAGGTTAATTCATTGTATATCTATCTGTTGTGGTCTCTAGTTAGGACTTTTAGTGGCAAGAAAAGGTGAATTTATTGTATTCTATCTGTTTTGGTTTCCACTGAACACTTGTAGTGGCACGAAAAGATGAATTCATAGTAGATCAATCTGTTTTTGTCTCTGCCTAACGCTTTTAATCTTCTTTTCCATTTTCAGCCTGAAGGTGAGGAGAGATCACGTGCCATGACCAAAGTTCTGATTTTGACATCATCAGCTGGCCAGCTTGACCAAACCTTCAACATCCCTTGGCCGGTTGAGAAAATTGTTCCTGGGTCACGTCGAGTAGAGGTCAAGATTACAGGTACAATTTGAAGCATCCAAGACGAATAAACATGCATCTGTTTCAAATTTCAGGCTGATGGTATTGCAGTTTTCTAGCTCAGGTGTCAAATGAAAGTCACAGTTAGGGCTGAATTAAAAAAAAGAAAATTAAGTTGCGTTTATTTAGTTTTATGGTAATTCTTCTTTTTCAAATATTCTGAACTTATTTGTGGGTGGATCTGACAAAGTCGGGCAAAAAATGCATATCTTTATGCCACTTTAAGACTTCAGAATATAATATGTCTAAGACATTTTCAAGAAATATATTTTAACTGAATGCAGAAAAATGGCTAATCTTTCATTTTATAAGCCAACCTCAATTTCCATAGAAAATTCTCCCGCCCCCCGGGATTTCTAAAATTTTTCAGGAGTTTGATCTTTCATCCAAAGCTCGATTTCCTCAGATCCACTCACATTTTCTAGAAAAACTTACTTATGAAACACCAAGACACAGTAGTGTGCTTATGATTTTCCATGATGTTTTGGAATTTGTGAGATGTTTTGGTCAATCCCCCCACTGTTTTAAAGTTGCGGTTCTCACATTTTTCTGGAAAGGTGATGTGTTTGGACAAGCCTTGTCTAATCTTGACCGCTTAGTTCGAGTTCCTTTTGGCTGTGGTGAGCAGAATATGATCACCACTGTACCTAATATATTTGGTGTGACCTACATCAAAGACACCCAGCAGCTGGGACAAGAAGAGGTGGAACAACGTATGCTGCAAAATATGAAAAGAGGTAGGAACTGAAATACGGTTTTTGTATCTTGTCATCATTGGCGTGAATCCTGGGCGTCTGTCTTGTTTTCTTCTGTGTTAATCTTGTGTCTTGTCATCATTTGCATAAATCTTGTACTCGTGTCTTGTCATCATTTGCATAAATCTTGTACTTGTGTCTTGTATCATTTGCATAAATCTTGTACTTGTGTCTTGTATCATTTGCATAAATCTTGTACTTGTGTCTTGTATCATTTGCATAAATCTTGTACTTGTGTCTTGTATCATTTGCATAAATCTTGTACTTGTGTCTTGTATCATTTGCATAAATCTTGTACTTGTGTCTTGTATCATTTGCATAAATCTTGTACTTGTGTCTTGTATCATTTGCATAAATCTTGTACTTGTGTCATGTATCATTTGCATAAATCTTGTACTTGTGGTTTTTTTTTTAATCATTTAGATGAATTTTGTACTTGTGTCTTGTGATTGCCACAAGAATAGTTTTCTTGTGTTTTGTCATCATTTGTTTAAATCTTGTGCTTGTTTCTTATTGACATTTGTGTATATTTTGTGCTTGTGTCTTGTTATCATTTGTGTATATTTTGTGCTTGTGTCTTGTTATCATTTGTGTATGTTTTGTGCTGATGTCTTGTTATCATTTGTGTATGTTTTGTGCTGATGTCTTGTTATCATTTGTGTATATTTTGTGCTTGGGTCTTACTATCATTTGTGTATATTTTGTGTTGATGTCTTGTTATCATTTGTGTATATTTTGTGCTGATGTCTTGTTATCATTTGTGTATATTTTGTGTTGATGTCTTGTTATCATTTGTGTATATTTTGTGCTGATGTCTTGTTATCATTTGTGTATATTTTGTGCTGATGTCTTGTTATCATTTGTGTATATTTTGTGTTGATGTCTGGTTATCATTTGTGTATATTTTGTGCTAATGTCTTGTTATCATTTGTGTATATTTTTGTGCTGATGTCTTGTTATCATTTGTGTATGTTTTGTGCTGATGTCTTGTTAACATTTAAGTAAGTCTTGAACTTATGTTTTTGTTATCATTTGTGTATTCAAGTTTGTTTTTTTATTCATGTGGCAGATATTATATGTAAGATACTGTAACCCTCTACAATGTTATTAAACATTAGAAAATTGTGTTTGGGATATTGCTATATGTCAATAAATTTGTTGGCTTTATTCATGCTATTAGAGGTGGATCACTTGTGTATTCTGTCCCAAAGCATAATAAGTCAGTTTGTGCAGTGGAGAATGATTATTGTGAAATAATGTTACGGAAGTGACTGCTGCTATAAATTTCTATGAAATGATGTTCATCTTTTCCCCAGGCTATCAGCGTGAGGTAGACTTGTTTCGACACCGAGATGGATCTTACAGTGCCTGGGGGGAGAAGAACGGTGACAAAGGAAGCACGTGGTGAGTGTCCTGTTACCTTTGTTTCTTGTGACCAACCTATGTTCCAATGTGTAGTCAAAATGGTCCCTTGATTGGGCTGACCTTGTGCTGGCCATTGCCTGGCCAGCAAGCTTATGGAAAACCGAGGCATGGGATTGAGGTGAAGTTTGCTCATAATAATGACATTGTTCCTGCTTAGATCTGCTGGTCATGTCACCCTGCCAACATCAGTTTGATATAGAGAACTTGCCCCATGGTAATCCTACCAACCCTACAGAAATCCTATGCAAATCTGCATTGGATTGACATAGGGATGGTGGCTGGCTGGTTTCTTTGTCATCTTTGTTATCAAATTCAGAGGATCGTAGGGCTTAGATGGACATCAATGTGACTTTGCTGGATTGTAATTTCATGGGCGATGGGACTTTGTGGGATTGTGACTGATTGGATGTCGTAGGGTTGTCATCGGATAGGACTTTTTTGGGATGTAATTGAATAGGACTTTGTGGGACTGTGACTGATCACATATTGTAGGGCTCTAACTGGATAGAACTTTGTGGGTTGGAATTGAATGGGACTTTGTGGGATTGTAACTGTTTGGTCACTGTTGGATTGTAAATGGATAGGACTTTTTGGGATAGTAATTGGATGAGGCATTGTGAGGTTGTAACTGACAGGACTTTGTGGGATTGTAATAGGATGTACTCTTCAGTGGAATTGTTATTGGACGGAGCTTTATGGGATTTTGACTGATGGGACTTGATGGGATGATAATTAGAATGGACTTTGTGTGATTGTGACTAGACATGACTTTTGGAGATTATAATTGGATGCAGCTTCATAGGATTGTAGTTGGATAGGACTTTAAGAGATTGTAACTGATTGTACTTTGTGGGGTTGTAATGGCATGGACTTTGTGGGACTGTAGCTGATTGGATTCTGCGGGATGGTAACTGGATGGGATTTTGTAGGATTGTAACTGATTGGGCTCTGTGGAATGGTAACTGGATGGGATTTTGTAGGATTGTAACTGATTGGGCTCTGTGGAATGATAACCAGGATGGGATTTTGTAGGATTGTCACTGATTGGGCTCCATGGGATGGTAACTGGATGGGATTTTGTAGGATTGTAACTGATTGGGCTCTATGGGATGGTAACTGGATGGGATTTTGTAACATTGTAACTGATTGGGCTCTGGGTGGTAACTGGATGGGACTGGCAGGATTGTAACTGGATCTGATGATATTACCACTGCCTTTGTCTACAGGTTGACAGCATTTGTGATCAAAAGTTTTGCACAGGCATCCAAATTCATGACCGTTGATCCAGAGATTTTGTCTAGCGGTGTGAGATTTCTGCGAAATCACCAGACCAGATCTGGAACATTCAGGGAGGATGGCAGAGTTCTACACCAAGAGATTCAGGTAGAATATTCACATTGAGAGACCTAGAGGATGAGAAGAGTCATTGTCAGTGCCTTGCTGGTGATGCTAAGTTTGTTCTAACCCTATGTCTGTCACAATCCAGAGCAGTGGTCTCAGTGTGGGCGACATCGGCTCCTGGGGGGGCAAAAATGAAGGAAAGGGCAACAAGGGGGCGATGATAGGGCAAAAGTATGAAAGGAGGACAATTTGCGGGCAAATACAGGGCGGCCACTGACTTGTTCAATAGGATGCCTAGATGGGTTATATAATAGAAAAGATCTATTGTATAGTGCATTGAATAAAGAATGCTGTCTGTTTCATAATGAATAATTAATATACCAGTTGTCGTTAATAAGGCTTAGAAAACCTTAAGATGATAATTTGTGTGTAGTTTGTCTTCTTGTGAAATGTATCTGTTTGTGTGTGTGTTGGGGGGGGGGGGGGGGGGATGAAAGAAAATTTGGAGTCCAAGGGAAGTGATTGCCTGAAAAAGGTTGAGAACCACTGACACCCAGAGCATCTAGTTCTTTTGCCATAACTTGACAGAAAACTGACACCCAGAGCATCTAGTTCTTTTGCCAGAACTTGGCAGAAAACTGACTCCCAGAGCATCTAGTTCTTTTGCCATAACTTAACAGAAAACTGACACCCAGAGCATCTAGTTCTTTTGCCATAACTTGACAGAAAACTGACACCCAGAGCATCTAGTTCTTTTGCCATAACTTGACAGAAAACTGACACCCAGACAATCTAGTTCTTTTGCCAGAACTTGGCAGAAAACTGACACCCAGAGCATCGAGTTCTTTTGCCATAACTTGACAGAAAACTGACACCCAGAGCATCTAGTTCTTTTGCCATAACTTGACAGAAAACTGACACCCAGAGCATCTAGTTCTTTTGCCAGAACTTGACAGAAAACTGACACCCAGAGCATCTAGTTCTTTTGCCAGAACTTGACAGAAAACTGCTTTTTTTTTTTACTGAAATTCGGGCTATTCTTCTAAAAATAATGTTATGACATAACTATGGGCTTTACCATTACTTCATAAAAGTCAGCAAGTGAATTACCATTGACCATCATTTTGGTTATTTCTGTTGTGGGCTCATTGGGCCTGTCGGATCCAGAACCCTAATATATAGCATTTTAATGTTATAATTGGGTTTGACAGATAATGTATAGTTTTACTCTATTTGAGAAGTCTGGGTCTGACAGACCTTATTGGATACAAGTCATTAGAATTTTTTGTTTTTTTTTTGTTTATGAAAGTATGGGTCTGATAGACCTCCACTGGGTACAAATCAATAGAGTTTTTGTTGTTGTTTTTTTTCTATGGGTCTGACAAACCCCACTGGATATAAATCAATAGAGTTTTGTTGTGTTTTTTTTTTATTCATGAGAGTTGTGGTCTGACAGACCCTACTGGATACAAATCAGTGGAGTTTTTGTTGGTTTTTTCCTTCATGAGAGTCGGGGTCTGAAACTGGATTCGGATTGACAGAGTTTTTGTTGTTTTTCCTACATGAGAGTCAGGGTCTGACAGACCACACTTGATACATATCAATACAGTTTATGTTGGGTTTTTTTTTTCTTCATGGGAGTTGGGGTCTGACAGATCCCACTGGATACAGGTCAATGGTTATTTTTTTTTTTGGTCTTTATAAGAGTCGGAATCTAACAGATCCCATTGGATAGAAATCGGAATGTGAAATAGCCAGATGAAAATAGGGTTATGGATCTCATTGATTCCATCTTGTAGTCAGTGCTCACTTATGAAAGGAAGAGTCTTCCTTACATCTCCAACTATCAGCGCTTGCTAAACATGGTATGGTCTCAGTGACCAGTTTAAGAAACATATTAACTTGGGTTTGTCAATTCATTCAGTGGTTATCACAGCAATGTAAACCTGTTCAACAGTAACTAACAATATCCTGTAACATCCATTACATAAGTCAGAAACTGGTCATGTCAGAGGGCAGCTGATTTGGCTGGGACAGTTTCCAGGTGATGTCAGACAGATACTGAGTTGTGTTCACTGTTTAGCTATTCTCTATTTGGCTTCACCTGGAGACTGTTCCTATTGAAGCACTTCCCTAAAGCTAGGAGTGCACCTGATGCAACTTTAGTTCTTGTTTGTTCTACCTCCATTTCCTGAAAAACTGGAGACTTTTCGTCCATAGAAGAAGTACAACAAATGCACACTTTTATACTTGTTTCAAATGCATTGTGGCACTTAGCAAGCTGTTTCCCTGTACTGATTTATTTTAGCTCCTTATCATCATACCAAAGCTGCAAATGTTAATAAGAAATTGTTAGTTGTGCAGAAAGTGGAGTTGGAACAAACAAAAAGGTCACAATGAGACTGTGTTTTATTGAAGTCACATTGCATTCTTTGAAGTCTACTCAAATGAATGGAGGTTTGCCAACATGTGAGCAAATGGCATGTTTGCACCTAGCCTAAGATGAGAAATTTCTTCATTCATTGCATGTATTTTTGTGTGGTTTCTGCCTTGCATTGATTTTGTATTTCAAAATGTAAGGTTTTAATTAGTTGTGTCCAATTTCAGAGCAATACGGGTTCGGGAATTGGACTGACTGTCTACACGCTGATCAGCCTACTGGAGACAACTCGGGCTATGGGGGTGAGTTAATCAAATCTCTGTTCATAGACAACATTCAGGTAGAAGTGAGGAGTGAGACAGGATGTCTGCATGGCTCCACGTGAGCAGTCCCCATTCTCTTCATATGAGAGATAATGCAAGACTTACGGGTGCTTAAATGTTTTGTACCGTAAAGTTCAGTCTATTAAGCGCACCTGTATATAATCCACTAAATTTTTTTAAAATCTGAACTTTTTCACAAATAATCCGCAGCAGAAATCTTCTTCATTGTCGGAGTTAAACAGTCCTAGTAGCGCCTTCTCCGCCATTTTGTCACTGTCACCGACTTCAGCCTCATTTTCACTGTCGTTTCCTCTTGAGGCAAGGTGAAGGTCAGATCAATCGCCTTCAACTTGAAAGTTGCATCGTAGGCATTTCATCGTGTTTTCGGCATGATGAGAGTATGTATGTACTTGAACAAATGATCTGAATGCTTCAATGTGTGCTCCTTTGATTTAGCAGTAGAAATGTGAGCAGTTAACACTGTAACTACGTGAACAGATAGCACTTTAACATGGAGGGTGGGCGTGAACAGTTAGCACTTAACATGGACCTAAGAATAGATGAGGGAGTGATGCTCTTGGAATCAGAAAATCCGCAAGTAAGCCGCATCGTTGTTTAAGCCGCAGAGTTTAAAGCTGGGGGGAAAAAGTTGTGGCTGATATCTTCACGGTAGATATGGTCCTTTTTATGCTGGCAAATAAGGCAAGGTTTGTGAGTACTTATGTTGTTATTTGTAGATATAGTCAACCGTGGGAAATAAGGCAATACTTGTGAGTTCATATATAGTTTTTTTGTGGGAAATAAAGCAAGACTTGTGAGTACATATTTGTTTGTAGATATGATGTATTGTCAGAAATAATGCAAAACTTATGTGGCCTGCATATGGAAAATGGGATGCTGAGTTTATTTCATGTAGTTTTCTTGTGGTACCCGATCATTTTGTCAGCCAATATTTTCTTTTATGATATACAAGGTTAATAACATTGTTTATGCATTGTTGAACATTTTGAATACTGCATTTGATGAGAATTCAAAACTCATGATATGTGCTAACCATCTTGTTGTGTTGATGTGCACAGAAAGATTTACTTACTCTGGACAACATCATTGATCGAGCCATAAACTACCTAATGGAGAACCTGAACATTGAGAGCTTGAGGAGCGATCGGGGACAATTCCTGCCAGCCATGACAGCCTATGCGTTTAGTCTGGTGCCTGAACGTGACTCGGAGATCAACATGTTCATTGATGAGCTCCTACAACTTGTTCTAGGTAAAAAGATTATATTTTTTCCCATTTTACATTCATTCTTTGGAAGTAAAAACTTGATGTATTTTCTGATTCCTTGTACTTAAGAGTACTGGTAGAGAAAGTGCGACTTCACATGTCAAGAACAAAAATTTTTTCCTCAACCTTAATTGCTTAGTCACGTTTTAGCTGATGAGATCCAAGTGATAAATATCCATATTGCAAGAAATGCTACTTTGTGTTCATACAGCAAGCAGCGCAGTCAGCATTGTTTTTATGAGCTCACCATACGTGTTCGGTCCATGTTTCAACTAGCAGAGATCTTTCGGTAGATGGGAAAATTCCCCCATTTCGTCTGCACATGTTTATAGTTTTGTTCTTTTGACGGAGACGTCTTGTCAACTTTCAGTTATAAAAACTGCCAACATGGAGTAGCCAAAATGAAAATCAGAAAGGATGATTTTAGACTTGGGTTAATAGTGAATAGAAAAGGTTTAAATCCTTAACCTGTGAAGTGTTAAGCTGTTTATGGTGAAAAAAAAGAAGACAGCTGGCAGTGTCTGAAGCATTGGGCTTTGCCTGGGCCTCAGAAAGTTAAGTATTTTCTTGTCAGGACTTTCCTGTGGTCTGTAAGTCAAGTTGCATTCAAGAATGGCAGCAGTAAGACTGTTGGAATTTGTCCCTGTTCATTGCTCATGTTACATATGATACAGACTTAGATGCACCCTGGTCCTCGACCGTCTCCAGAAAGGTGGCTGCAGGTCATGATGATGTGAGAACATATAGCTCTTCCCAGTCACCCAAGAGTATTGAAGTGGCTTCTTACTACCTTCTGACTCTGAGCCAACTTGGACGTGTGGGAGAGGGTGTGGTGATCATGAAATGGTTACAGTCACAACAGAACAGTTTTGGAGGGTACCATAGCACCCAGGCAAGTTCACTAGCGACCAGTATGGCTGGATGAGTGTGTGGATGGATGGATGGATAAATGGGTGTGTAGATGGATGGATAAGTGGGGTGGGAGGGGGTGTGTGGATGGATGGATGGATAGAAAAACAGATGGAGTGTTGGATGAATAGGTGGTTAGGTGATTTGAGAGATACTGGAGTATTGCATAGATAGCCTGATAAGTGAAAGAATATACAGTCAGCATATTTCAAGTTTAACATATAGTGTACAGTTACATCAAGCAGTTATTGTAGTGGTGGCTGCCATTGACATTGGTTGTCATCTATTTATACTTCATGCAGACATTGAATCTGTGTGTGTTTGAGCACAACTTATCCATGTGTTTTATCTCTCACAGGATACAGTGATGGGCCTTCAAGCTTTGTCTACTTTTGGCTCGGTCTTCGCTGGGACTGAAAGCAAAGGCACTGTGAAAGTTGTTGACCAAAGAAGTGGCCAGTCGTATGACGTTGACATATCAGGCTCCAGGTCCATCCTGCTGCAGACTGTGGAGGTAAGTGAGGTTATCCTGGCAAGTGGTGGAACCACATGAGTATCTGACCAATCGCTCTTCAATCCCTCTTTCGCTAGTGGTATGTTGTTCTGTGTTAAAAATCTGTATGTATATATGAACAAGATTTTATGTCAGGAATGAAATGGTCGAAAACACTCTTAAGAAAAGCAGCATTGCTGATTATATATTGAACAGTTTAATGTTTGTGTAATTCCTTGCCCTTAGAATCTATATTTGTTGAAGTTCTTAGTTTCTCAAGGACTCAGCATAAAGCTATAGGCCCTATGTTTTTGATATCTGGCTGTTGATTTTGTCACTGGTAGCAGTCCATATATACTTATATACCAGCAGCCAGCCCAGTCTTTTGGAAAAAAAAAGAAGAGAAGGAGAAGGGAGTGAGTGTTATTGTCGAGGGGAGCTAATGGCTTGTACATCAGGGCACCTTTCTTTTTTCTGGGTTCTTTCTCTTAATTGGATGCAGCTTCATGTGAACTAGATTTCTTTCCCCTCCAACCCTCACCCTGCGAGAGGCGTCGAAATACGGCATCGACTTTCCAGGCATTCACTCTGCATGGGCATAGCAATACGGCTTGCGCGTGGCGCGGTCAGCTTGACCTGGGCGACTTTTGCCGCCTGTGCGGCGTGAGCGCTTGCAAGTCAATACCGACTATTGCCGCCCCGCGCAGGGTGAGGGTTAATTCATTATCAAGTGTGATAAGGCATAGCAGCGAATGTTTTCATACCGATCAAATACAAACCAAACCACATGGACAGCGGTAGTGTGGTCATCACACATCAGCAAAGGTTGGTGCGAACCAGATAAGATTCCCCATGAGTAAGGTCACTGACTGGACAGCGGGCTTTAAGATGTAGCACGCAAGGTGTGGATTAAAATGCAGTTTTGGTTATTGCATTTTCAGAGGCTTGCTTTTGTGTCACTCTGTTGGCAGTTCTCTTCCCTTATTATTTGTTGCAGATGAACAGGGGAAGGGCAGGTGTCCAGGGTTTTTTTTGTTTGCTCCAACTTCACCTTCTGCACAACTGGGAAATTCAGTGTTAAATATTTGTAGCTTTAGTATCATGCTGTTGTGAGGGGAATGTAGTATCTTCCACAGTAAGCTGTAGATAAACAGTGAACACAAATCAGTATTGTCTCTTTTCAGTTTTGTCATGAGACTACTGTCCCACAGCAGAGAACCATTATGATAAGGAGTTAGAATAAATCGGAGCAGTGAAACAATTTGATGAGTTACACAACACAGTTTAAACAAGTGTCAGCGTGTGCATTTGATATACCTGTTCTACATATGAAAAGATTTCCACTGTTTTCAGAAAGTGGACATAGAATAAAAAAGAACTAAGGTTATGATATGTCAAATAATGAGGATGGTTGTAATTTCATATGTTAGATTAAAAAACAAAAGAGTCATAGCCGGAGTGAAACAAGTAATCATTTTTTCTTTCTCTTGAGTTTTATGAAGATCCTGTAGATTTGTTCCTACCATAGTAGTTTTGCTCTTAATGTATGGTTCTTCAATTATCCTCGATTTTGCATCAGAAAAGAAAAAAAAAAACATAAAAAAACCATGTTTTGATGTTCCATAAAACATCCACATTGCTGTACTTTGTACATCCACAGTTGTCAGGGGAGACTGAGAGTGTCCAGGTTTCTCTGAGAGGTCCGCAGAACAGCATCGCTATAGTCAAGGTTTGTCCCAGATTGCCTGACTTGTGTCATCTGATCTCTTTTTGTCTTCATTTCCTTCTCCATACTGCTCTCACATCCAGTGGATACAGCGTAAAACTCACAAAGGAAACTAAAATGCAGCAGCGGTCTCAGAAAGTCAAAGAAAAAATACTCACTCCTCCACCAACCCTCCCAACATACACACACATATCTGTCACTGTCACCGATCCCATAACCCGCCGGGGTTGTAGGGGGCGCTGCAGTGACAAACGCTGCACCAGCTGGCTCCATTTGTGGCAGTTGTGGGCGAGTGTCTGGGTTGTGGGAAAGCTCATGTTGGTCCATTCCGCAATGTTGTCTGCCCATTTCTTCCTCGGTCTGCCTCGCCTTCTCTTCCCTTGCACTGTTCCTTGTAGTATGGTCTTAGAGAGCCCATCTGATCTTGTCACATGCTCATACCATCTGAGCTTCCTTTGATGTTAATGACTGCATTCTTGACATGGGCTTCTGTACTCTGTCACTGTTGCCTGCAGGTGGTGTATGTCTACTACACGCAAGCCGGGGATGACGATCAGGCTGTACTAGAACCCGAGGTCAGCATCTATACCAGATCATCCAGGGTATCACCAAATGTCCACAGAGTGGAAGCTTGTGTGAAGAGGTAGGTCAAGGTCAGATGGCTTGCAGTACTTCATGCTGTGTTCAGTTGTGTCATAAGCCATGTACATATATTTAGAAGTTGTCAAGGAACCTTTTTGACTGATTTTACTCCCATTATTATCCCAATGCTATTTGCGAGGTTCCCACCTAGCCCTCGAATTCCAGGGGTCCCTGGGAAAGCCTCGGAATATAAAATTATGAGTAAAAGCCCTGGAAAAAATGGATCAGCCCTGGAATAGCCTTGGAATTCTTCTGAAATGAAAAAAGAAAAAAAAGGGGAAAAAATCTTAACACTCACCCTGTGCGCTACCCGTAAAGCCCGCTGCCCGGTCAGTGACCTTACTCACGGAGAATCTTATCTGGGGTCACTGACCCGTGCCGCTAGACGATGACCACATACGCTGTCCACGTGCTTCGGTTTTTATTGATCGGTATGAAAACATTCGCTGCTATGCCTTATCACGCTTGATAATGAATTAACCAGCAAAACCTTAGTCTGTCAGTCTCTAACCAATGATCTGACTCATAATTCCAAACTGACAGCTGTAGTTTTCGTGAGAACGAAGCATGATAACTAGCCACGCCCTCCCAAGCCCTACACAAATGGTTTCATCCTGATTGACACATACTAATAAACCAATATGGGCATTTGGGGCAAAGATAATTTCAGAGCTTAGTTTCTGATTGGTTCTTAGATACAGACAACTCCAGTTGGTGGTCAGCTTGTGAGAAAATGAGATAATACTGCAAATTTGTTGAGCAACAGTTCGCATGTCGATGTTACATCTTTTGAAAGTGTGGGGAGAGCCTTTGAAAGCTTAGTCTTTGTGATTCCGACCAGTGGTTCACTGTTTAACATGTCCATGTCACAATGCGTTCGATTTAGAAGAGATACAGTGAACAATAACACGGTGGTTACGTCTCAAAAAGGTCAGTGACCCGACGCCTGAAATAGGGCTTGCGCGTGGCGCAGTCAGCTTGACCTGGGCGACTTTTGCCGCCCGTGCGGCGTGAGCGTTTGCAAGTCAATACCGACTATTGCCGCCCTGCGCAGGGTGAGGGTTAATAAAAAAAATTAGATAAGTAAACAGATTTTTTTCTCTTATTTTTTGCATTTAAGCAACCCTAGAATTTAACGTTTTAGTCCTAGAGAAGCCCAGAAAAAACATTCTCTTGGAGGTGCAAGGCATACTTTCATTCATCAATGATCCCCAAATTAGTCACAAGGGAAGAGCTGCAGTGAGGACCTAATTGTTTTGCTGGCTCATTTGTACTGAATTCAGATAATACTCGTCTCTTGTCTGAAGACTGAAATTCTTCAGAAAAATTAGCAAACAGGACGCAGGATCAGAGTACAGTTCAATTACATTTTCTTTTGCAGCTCCAGGAGTTTAAAATACAACGGCATGTTTGTGGCGACCTTGACTTTGCCATCAGGTGAGAGGGCAATGGAAGACACGGCTACAATTCTGGCTAACAATCCACAGTTGTCAAAAGTAGAGACCAGCGAGGAAGCCATACATTTTTATATGCAGGATGTAAGTCAGACATGTGTGTGGTAGCTTGAGATGCAGGATGTAAGTCAGGCATGTGTGTGGTAGCTTGAGATGCAGGATGTAAGTCAGACATGTGTGTGGTAGCTTGAGATGCAGGATGTAAGTCAGACATGTGTGTGGTAGCTTGAGATGCAGGATGTAAGTCAGACATGTGTGTGGTAGCTTGAGATGCAGGATGTAAGTCAGGCATGTGTGTGGTAGCTTGAGATGCAGGATGTAAGTCAGGCATGTGTGTGGTAGATTGAGATGCAGGATGTAAGTCAGGCATGTGTGTGGAAGCTTGAGATGCAGGATGTAAGTTATGCATGTGTGTGGTAGCTTGAGATGCAGGATGTAAGTCAGGCATGTGTGTGGAAGCTTGAGATGCAGGATGTAAGTCAGGCATGTGTGTGGTAGCTTGAGATGCAAGATGTAAGTCAGGCATGTGTGTGGTAGCTTGAGATGCAGGATGTAAGTCAGGCATGTGTGTGGAAGCTTGAGATGCAGGATGTAAGTCAGGCATGTGTGTGGAAGCTTGAGATGCAGGATGTAAGTCAGGCATGTGTGTGGTAGCTTGAGATGCAGGATGTAAGTCAGACATGTGTGTGGTAGCTTGAGATGCAGGATGTAAGCCAGGCATGTGTGTGGTCGCTTGAGATTCAGGATGTAAGTCAGGCATGTGTGTGGTAGCTTGAGATGCAGGATGTAAGTCAGGCATGTGTGTGGTAACTTGAGATGCAGGATGTAAGTCAGGCATGTGTGTGGTAAGCTTGAGATGCAGGATGTAAGTCAGGTATGTGTGTGGAAGCTTGAGATGCAGGATGTAAGTCAGGCATGTGTGTGGAAGCTTGAGATGCAGGATGTAAGTCATGCATGTGTGTGGTAGATTGAGATGCAGGATGTAAGTCAGGCATGTGTGTTGTAAGCTTGAGATGCAGGATGTAAGTCATGCATGTGTGTGGTAGCTTGAGATGCAGGATGTAAGTCAGGCATGTGTGTGGTAGCTTGAGATGCAAGATGTAAGTCAGGCATGTGTGTGGTAGCTTGAGATGCCGGATGTAAGTCATGCATGTGTGTGGAAGCTTGAGATGCAAGATGTAAGTCAGGCATGTGTGTGGAAGCTTGAGATGCAGGATGTAAGTCAGGCATGTGTGTGGAAGCTTGAGATGCAGGATGTAAGTCATGCATGTGTGTGGAAGCTTGAGATGCAGGATGTAAGTCAGGCATGTGTGTGGAAGCTTGAGATGCAGGATGTAAGTCATGCATGTGTGTGGAAGCTTGAGATGCAGGATGTAAGTCAGACATGTGTGTGGTAGCTTGAGATTCAGGATGTAAGTCAGGCATGTGTGTGGTAGCTTGAGATGCAGGATGTAAGTCAGGCATGTGTGTGGTAGCTTGAGATGCAGGATGTAAGTCAGGCATGTGTGTGGTAGCTTGAGATGCAGAATGTAAGTCAGGCATGTGGGTGGTAGCTTGAGAGTGTGTTCAGGTCTTTGTTTTGAGAGGATCAGTGCCCTCGGCATTTGCAGTTCTTTTTTCCTTGTTTTTGTTTTATTGTCGTTGTCTCTATTGTCTTCTTGGCTTTCTTAGCCCTCAAAATGGCTCCCTAGTGGGTTGCCTTTCCTTGTCCTGGCCTTCTTTCCTTCCTTCTTTCCTTCATAGCCCACAAAATGGTTCCTCATTGGGCTGCTTTGTTCTTTTTCTTCTTGTGATTTCTGTTAGGCTGGCCCCAAAGTATAGGCAGAGAGAAAGTAAGAGACAGACTTCCCTATTGGGGGGGGGATCTTTTATTTTTATTTAATTCCTACCACATGAAAGGTGCGGTAAGGGCATTGGTTTTAGTTCATTAATTTCTTGTTGTCCCAAGAAGTTTTCGTAGTTGTGTAACGGTAGCATGGGAGTTGGTCAGAAAGGGTTTTAGCATGGGCAAGACATTTGTCAGGAAACCATTCTTCCATGCGTTAACAGGTGTTTTCATGGCTCCATAAGCTAGTTTGGAGTTTCCCTGTGCCATATAGAATTTGAATATGGGTGTAAATTTTTTTTGGTAGATAAATATTTCATAAACAAAAGAAGGAGAAAGCAGGATAGGTGATTGGTGTGGGAAAAAACCTTAGACTTCTACAGTGTACTGGCTTTAAACAATGGCAGTCTTGCGTATTTGATTTACCACCTTTGGAAACCCATTCTAACTACTGTATGTCTATACTGACAGAGAGCTTGATTAAGAAAGAACAGGTGTACAACAAATGAGATGAGCGGAGGGTGTGGGTAAACGGAAAGATACATAACTTACAATTGCTAACTGACGGGCAACTGAGTTCACTGCTTGATGTCTTCTTAGGCACCTGGGAAAGGTTACTGTCTCCACACTCAGCTGGAGAGAGAATTGGACTTTGAGGTACAGAAACCAGGGTCAGCCAAGATTTACCCTTACTATGAACCAGGTGAGCTGGAATGAGAAACGATAGTCAACAGGAGTTACGGTCTTGCCAGTTTTTACTTAGATCATGGCTGCTTGCATGAGCAAACTGAAGCAGCACGATGTTTATACGTGCCTCACAAAGATCTTTCTTTAACCATTTCACATTGCATTGCTCACGTATTTCACTTTGTGTGTACACTGTTACTTCACTGTAATTATAGTACATGTAATTATTCCTGTAGACATACAATTTTGGGGTATATTTGAAAATCCACAAAAAAATATTCTAATGAGCTTCCAATATTGCAATGGTATTAGTGTATTGCTAAGTAAGAGGATGACAGGAATATAATATGTTTGTAACTTGATTTACCCACTTTTTGAACTGACTGTGCAGTAGGCACATTCTGAATGAGCCCCAATATCATGCCAGTAATTGAAAGCAGGAAGAGATTCAATACCTGTGTGTCACTGGCTACATAGGACTAGAAAAGCAAAATGTACAAAATGCAAAGTTCATACTTTCAAGAAAGCTGGAGCTATTTGCCCCAGTTCCATTAGGAAGCTAGGCTAATGTAATTTTCATGTGTAGTTTCTTAAACACATAGGCACCTTCGATTTTCAACATTTTGAGAGAAAATGTGAAATTTGATACCAACTTTCTGAAGAGCCTAGACTTAAGAAATTCATTGCTTCATGTGCTTTGATTTTTGAGCTCCTTATATGTGAGTACTGTTTTCCCATTTCAGATATGGCTAAAGAGGTGGCCTTTGCCCTCCAGGGTCCCGAGTGTGTCAACAACCAGTGTGGTACAGACAGTGCCGTCATGCTGAACATGGCCAGCGTTCTTCTAACTGTCACCATCTGTACACTGATCAGTCTGCTCTTGTGTGTGTGAGAGAGAGAAGTCTCAACATCTTCTAACAGCCCAACCAGGATAAAGTGTGGCTGTTGCAGTTTTCATGTGTTTTTAGCATGCACAATAGAAAGATACCCAAGACTAGCTCTTGTATGATTGTATTCTTTTCTAATTCTGTATCCTTTTTTTTTTTATCCCATCACAAGCTGAAGGTGCAAACACAACAAGGGATTCTGTCCATCAATGAAGGGTCGAAGTTGAAAACACGCCCAGCTAGCAACCCTACATCAATCTGGCGCATAGAGCTGACTTCAAGTTTGCTTATAAGAATGACATTGTTCTTACTTAGATCTGTTGGTTACAACATTGTGCCAGCATTGATTTGATATAGGAAATCTGCCACTGTATAAAATCTACTAACCTTTTTGGCACATCTTAAACAAATCTGTGTCATAGATGGACATAGGGATGCTGGCTGGAGCGGGAATTCATTTGTGGCTTAACCATGACAGGTTTTATACAGCTACTATCCAAGATGGACTTGTCAGATAGCTGGGGTTTTGTCCCCACTTCTTATCTTCAGGGTAAAAATGTTGACAAACAGATAAAGAAAGTATTACTGTAAATCCCATAGGCTGCTCTGAATTTTGATACCAAATTTTTATTTTCTTATTGTTGTTAAAAATTGTGTTCAGTTACCATGACCATTGCCATATGTTTTTCATGGGTAAAAAATATTTATGTACAGTTCATGTTCATTGATGCAAATTATTTTCTTCTAATGTCCGGATACATTTGAGGGCTAACTGTAATTTGCTGCCTCCAAAATCACTGTGGACCATCTGATCTTTTGGAAACCCTCATTCCCATGGCTGACCCAGACTTTGTGGTGTATCACTCTCTAAATGTCTCTGTTCTATGAGTTTTGTCAAATGCAGTGTAAAATTGAAATTGACCACTTAATGCTACATTATAACATGGCTCACTCTGCATTTTCATTCACTGGTCAGGGTGCACAGATCAGTTGAATTACCTTCAAACCTGTGGGAATAATGTTGAGCAGTTGCTTGTGTCAAGTGTGATTTTAGTTCAGCCAGCAAGAGTCTTTCTGAGTCAACACTTATGCCACCAATGAAACTAACAATGGCCATTCTGCACTTTCTAAAAACTAGACTTTTATTTCACTGTTGACACATTTTTACAATATCTGATGTGATAAACTTCTTGTGTGGCCAAAGTCAGAACGCCAAAACTTTCATGTAGTTTACCCCCCCCCCCCCCCCCCCCACCCTCCACCAACATTTCCACTCCATAAACACTTTAAAAGTCATGTGGGAGCCCATCGAAAAGCAAGAAAACAGCTCCTGAAATGCAATCATATATGTCTGTGGTGCTATATCATCAGTGGCAGCAGCCAAGACTTATTACCCAGACTTTTTCAGCTTCTTTCCTTCTAGGCGTAGAGAAGTAGGTACATTTGAAAGTGCTTTGATAAAGACGTACACCACCTTTTATTGTATTTTTCCATGTAAAATATGGGTGTGACTCAAGACACAACTCAAGGAGGGCTCATGTACCAAGGGGTCTTCCTGAGCCCAAGTGATGAAAAAGTCTTCTAGAGGGATGTTTTTATAGTCTTTGAAACTGCAGTTTGAATATTCATTCCCTTCCAAATTTTTTTTGGGAAAGATTACCAAAAGGAACAGTCTCTACTGAAGCACTTTCACGTACATTTGTTGTATGTGTACAATTCTTGCATCATGATTTTGCTAATTGGGTTTCTAGCGAACCCCTGGGCTGCCAGTGTTCTGTGCCTTTTTCTGAGCTATCTTTGTATATCATTGAGACATTTTGTCACTGGGCTCAGCTGCAGATTATTTGTTAATGCATTCCATTACTGAATATATGTTTGTTTTGCAAAGCACCATTGTTTAATATGAAATTTTACACAGTAACTTTTTACATGTAGTACAGTTCTTTGTTAATTGCTTACCCTAACACATGCATCCTACACAAAGTAATATCAGTTTTGTTCTCTCGTAGTACAATCATTTCCAACCATAAACATGTAAATGTATTTTATTTCTGTCTCTGAAAACATTTACTATTTGTAATGGGTAACTCAGAATACATATTTTATGTCTTCACTGCTGAGCTATTTTTCAGAGCTGGGCAGTGGACATTTTGTTTTCCCCTGTAGAATGCTCAGGCTTTCCATTGTTTGTCTTAAATATTATAACACCTGAGCTAAAACAGTTGTTTTCTTGTGAATATTACATAAAATGAAAAATTTGGCATAATATGTATTTTTTCCTCCTGTTATGAAGTGTTTGGTTGATCATTGTCGTGAAATGATAGCTGTTAATTCCTGTAAGTTATAGACAAGCCGATGTTTTTTTTTTTTTTACTTTGTTGTCAATTGATGAGTGTATCGAAACAGCCAAATCACTGAGACAGGTCTGGTTGTTGGAGAAAAAAAGAAATAACTAACCCAGGCGGGGCAAAGGTCAACTGTGAGTGGCAAAATTTGAATCTTACAGAGAGACCATTTTTCTGCTATTCCACAGAATTTTGCTATTGTCTTATCACTTATTACATTGACAAGTTGGCCTGTTGACGTGGGGAATTCACATATGTCAGCTAGCCTCACTAGCCTCAACGGAAGTCGCATTTTTTCAGTTTTGAGTTATGAATATCACCATAAAATATGAAATCTCATCTGTAATTTGGTGTAAAAATTATTGCAGTGCTCCTTTTTATCGCAAAGTTATGGCTTTTAAAGACACCTACTCCACGGTCAAAAACGGAAGCAACTTCCGAGAAAATCACCATTAAAGATGGAGGAGCGATTTTCGCTCTCGGCGAGATGGGTGGCCTTACTATCTTCCTAGCAGCGGGTACTTGTAATTAACCGTTGGCTTTGAAATTTTGCATGTCTATACCAATATAAATGATACATACCCTGTCAAAATTTTGTGACAATAAGTTCATTAATTCTGAAGTTACCGGGAGTTCAATGAACTCAATTATTACTGTGATATTCGATGTAAATGGCAAAATTAAAGGCATTAAAAGCAATTTTTATCATATTTAGAGGCTGATGTGAGACCTAATATTTTCACAGAATGTAGAAAAACGGTTGAACTTTAAGTATTAAACCCCCCCCTACCTAAAAAAATCGTCAAAAATGGGATATTTGTGTTCCACTGCGATTTTCTGTTTGGTCCAGTGCGACTTCCACTGAGGTTAGTGAGGCTTGCTCACATATATGATATGTAAAGTTCATTTTCGACCAGCAATATGTACAAAGATGCGAAGGAGGAAATTTGTCATCACACTTTTCAGTTCTATTCAGTGAATATGCTTTTTTTTTTCAAAGACTCACAAAATCATAAATAAATCTAATCTCAAAGACTGAGTTTGGTTCAAAGTGGTTGTGCCTATGTAAGTTATCATAAAAACCTGAAGTTGTACACAAAGTTTCATAATTTTGGGCCTTCTGGTCAGGACGTTTTAGATACTTACATGTTCACCCTCTAGCCCTGTCATGACATTGGTGACTGGGTATTGAGTTAGCTGACGCTGAGGAGAGTTCCTCCTGTTTGCAGGGATGCCAAATGTCCGGTTTTTCCGTTTTTTTCTGGTTTTTCCGTCAGTCCCTATTTTTCCGTTTTTGTATTTTGTGTGTTAGTGATTATTTAAAAACTGTTGAAGAAAATGTTTCGTTTTGGTGCAAACACGATGACACGCTGAATTTTCAAGTTTTTTTTTGCAAAAATCATTTGGCATCCCTGTGTTTGAGAACTTCAGAATGAAATCTCTAGTATTAATTGTGATAATAACCCGGCAATTTTCAAACTACTTCATTATACCATAGTGAGATGGTGTGTGATCAGTGAATCCAGTACAGGCATCTGAAGTTGAATTCATCTGCCCATGCAATTCTTACCAAATAAACAGTACATTGTGCAATAATTCATGAATGTTTTGCAGCTGAGTTTTTTTTTTCTCTTAAACTTAAGATCTCTGCATCAAATATTACCTAAATTAAGCCTGAGATGCTGGCTTTTAAGGTCATTTTATTATAGTATGTTGCATAGTGCTCCAATCTTCAAAATGCAGCAGGTCCCATAAAGTTGAAAGTGCAGATCGCTGAATAGGTGTGCAGACATCTGAATCCAGACTGAAAATTCCCATATTATTTCGCACTGGATTGCCACCCCCCTCCCCTTTTTTCATCCTCCAAAAAAAAAAAAAAGTATTTATCAAGTCACAGGTACAGGGAATTTACTACTTACATGTAAGCTCTGAAGTTTGTCAGTGCTTGACCAGCTGGGGTTCATGTTACCTACAGCTAGACCAGGTGTGGATCTCCATGGTAACCATTGTTGCTAATGTCACAAAAATAAACAGTCCTTTTCTACTTACCTCTTTTTTGTACTTATTGGTTCCCATAGTAGTTTTTCCATTCTTAAGGCAATCTTTTTGACTATGCCTTATGTGACATGTCAGTTTACCGCTTTTATAATCAGCTACACATATCACAACCTCAGTCCTTGTTTGTTCTCTCTCCGTTTTCTGAAAAACTGGAGATCTTTTAGTATATAGAAAAGGTATAACAAATGCCACACTTTGAGACTTGTTTAAAATGCGTGGTGACACTTGTCAAGTTATTTCACAGTTCCGATGTATTCTAATTCCTTATCATAATACTAAAGATGGAAATTGAATTTCTCAGTTGAGCAAAAAGTGGGGTTGGAAGAAACAAGAACCTATGTTGCGATACTTCAGATGTATGTGAAGATATGTTGTTCAGTGATCTGATCACTGCTGACCTGTTGAGTAACAAACGTCATAATGGTAATTGTCAAGAACAGATTTAATTCATAAATGTTTCCACTGACTAAATTTTTGTGAGAGAGTAGTGAGTAATTTTTACAAACGTAATTATTGTGCGAGCCAGCATAACTTGGTCTCGTGGGCAATTTGTTTTGAACAGTTTTTTTTATAATAGATAGACAGAAGGTGTGGGGAAGGATAGACGGACAGCGTAGGTGTGCATGACTGAGCACTTGTTATATCTCGTGGTTTGAACTAGGTTTAGTAAAGAGGGAAGGGGTGAGTAGGAATTAAATGTTATTGAGACGTCTGTTGACGTACAGAAAATACCGTGATCCAGAGTAAAAGCTCGGGGGTTTGAACATGTTAAGAATTTATTGCTATAAAATTACATTATATTGTATGAAGTAATTCGACCTTTGATGTCGACCCAAGGTCGTTGCGTAGGGCTGTTACTTAAAATAACTCAGTTCGGCAGCTGAGCTAGAAGTGGTTGCACCAATCACAATCCAGGAATTAGACGGTAAGCTGCAGATGCAGACCAGTATTTAAGGCCATACAGAACTTAGTTCTGGGCCACATGTAGAAAATCCATTTACGAGGTGGACGGCGATAGTCCTCAGCCAGATGAGAGACATAGAGACGCAGTTGAGCAGTCCATTGTGAGGGGCCTGATTTAAAGCTCCAGAGCCTAAGCTACTTGGTTTGATATAAACCCACAGCGTTTACATCCAGCGCTCTCACTCCCAGTGAGGGCCTCATGGTGAGAGTCCATACTAATTTGTAATGATGAAAGTGAACCGTTCTACTTACTTTTGAAGACAGTTTCAGAGCTACCGCCAGACAACGCATGGTTGTACAAGCATTCTCCATGGCGTGTCTAGAGGAAATGTCCATATCATAACATGTCTCATTGAATTAATAGAATTTAAACTGTTATATCCGTCGCCACGTGCGCGGATTCTATTTGGCATATAACTCATATGACCTGCAAGTAGTTAGATTGAATACGCTAGTCTTTATAGAAAGCTGTAGTTTCATTAGTTAGATTCAGTTGCCTTTGAATTGATATTTGTAGCATCTGCAAGCTATCCCTTGCCCTCCCCCGTTTTCTTGTTACACTGGTGAGCATGTGTTCATTTCTTCTTTCATTTTATTGTTGTACTCCGTGACCTGACCTTCTTTTCTAGTGAGTAGTTTTTTTCCTCGCTCGCTTGTTGTCAGGTGTTTTGACTCGTTCAGTAAATATTAGTATGTTCCCGAACATTCGATAACACTGTGGATAAGGATGTTTACGCCAGATTTGGCCTTGAGTGATGTAACCTGATGACGTATTGATGCGTGATTGGTTAGTTTGTGCGAGGGCAAAGGTAACGTTTATTTCGGGAACTTTCTGTAGGAATGTTTATATATATAGACCTGTGTGAGTGGTTGGTGGGGTGAGTAAGTGAGTTTCCTTTTGTGTGGCGTAGATATTTAGTTTCGCTGGTGTCTTCCTAGTAATTTATTGTTCACTATACAGTTATTAAACTTTAGTATTATTTAATCTATCGTCGGATCTCGTGTTTATTTATTTTACAGCTGTAATAGTTTCGTTTTCTAAAGGGTTGTAGTTAGATCAACTAACTCCCCCCTTCTATAACGTGCTAGAACAACCTCAGCTGTTACATATTGGGGGCTCGTCCGGGATCCGACCATATTCGAGCGGACCAGATCAAAATTACTAGATTTATTTACATAGTTTATTGTAGAATATCGTCGACAAGCTATCTACAACATGTCGGAGGTTATTGGAAGGCTTAGCCAGGAAGCGGACGCTATGGAGCTCACTGGGCAGGAGAGACGGGACTACCTCCGTGAAGGCCTAGAAAGAGAAAGACAGCTGGAGGCTCAACGACAGGAGAAGGAGGCTGAACGACAGGCTCAGCTGGAAAGAGAAAAGATGAAGCACGAGCTGGAGATGGAGAGGATCCGCCATCAGGGTGGAGGCGAGTCGACGCAGAAGACCGACGACCACGCCAGTTCCAAGAGACCCAAGCTACCTGCATTTCAGGATAAGAAGGACGATCTGGATAGCTGGTTGCTGCGGTTTGAGAGGTTTGCTGAGACAGCTGAATGGCCCAGATCCACCTGGACGACATCACTGTCTGCCCTGCTGACTGGGAGAGCTTTGGAGTGCTTCTGCAGACTACCGATCGACGAAGCCAAGGACTACGACAAGGTCACGGAAGCGTTGCAGAAGAGGTACAACCTGTCAGAGGACGGATACAGACTCATGTTCAGACAAGGTAAGCCTGAAGATGGAGAAGATGTTGGAATGTTTTTGACCAGGATCAAGACCTATTTAGAGAGGTGGATAAAGCTGTCGAAGACGGAGGAGACCTACGAAGGAGTGAGAGATCTGTTCGTCAGAGAGCAATTCATGGATGCCTGCCCCCCAGACCTTGCAACCCATGTGAGGGAGAGGAAACCAAAGACGCTACAGGACATCGCAGATTCAGCGGAGGCGTACCTGGTAGCGAGGAACCGGACGCTCAGCGGGAGCGCCAGACTGCAGAGCCGGCCAGTGCGACAGAGGCCCAACGGAGACAGAAGCCCACAGGTCTGCCATAGGTGCCAGAGGCCGGGACACAAGGCGACGGAGTGTCGTGCAAAGTTAAACGACAAAGGTGAGTTGAAATGTTACCTTTGTGGAAAGCCAGGCCACGTTCGGAGGATGTGTCCAGCCCAGAAGGATATGGGACGAGGCAAGCCGAACAAGGCGGCGGCGGCCGTAGTGATAGCGGCGGACGAGTCGTCGAGACAGGATGCGACGACGGCTGACACCAGCATCAACGTTCAAGCGGTAATGAAGGACGGGAAGCTACAGTTAGCGGTGCCTGTTACTTGCGGAGGATGCAGTGACGGAAGGACCGTGGAGAAACTGAAGTTACCAGTGATGAAGGGCTTGATTGGAAATCGAGCGGTAGATGTCCTAAGAGATACCGGCTGTGAAGGTGTAGTGGTGCGGCGATCACTGGTGGACGACGGACAGCTCACCGGTGGGAAGAAACTTATCGCGAGGATCGATAACTCCTTGTTAGCGGCGGAGGAAGCCATTATCGACGTGAGAACGCCTTACCTGACGGGCAGAGTGACGGCACTGTGTCTCCCGGAGACCATCTGCGACCTAGTAGTCGGGAACGTGGACGGAGCGAAGGATCCGTACGACCCTGATACTGAGGTGATGGTAGGAGCGGTGACCACGAGGGCCCAGGAGAAGAGGAAGGACCAGTCTACGTCGCTGAGGGTGCCGAGGGCAGAACGGCACGCGGGAATGGATAGGAAGGAACTCATCCGACTCCAGGAAGAAGACGAAGACCTCAAGAAGTTGGGGCAGAAGAAAATTCCGACCAACAGAGGCAATAAATCTGTTCATTTTGAGAAACATGGAGGAGTACTGTACCGGATCTACAAGGACCTGAGACAGGCGACGGTTATAAGGCAAGTGGTACTACCCGAGAAACTGAGAGAGTATGTATTGAGTGTAGCCCACGACTCGATCGTCGGAGGACACCTCGGCGTGAAGAAAACCAAAGACAGAGTTATGAGCAATTTTTATTGGCCTGGAATTGAAGGTGACGTCGCGAGATACTGCCGCTCATGCGACATATGCCAGAGGACAGTGAACAAAGGAGCGACACCAAAGGTGCACCTGCAGAGTATGCCAGTAGTGGACGTACCATTTAGGCGAGTGGCCGTGGACTTAGTAGGACCTATCGACCCCCCAAGTGAAGGTGGACATCGGTATATCCTGGTGTATATAGACTACGCTACTCGTTACCCCGAAGCCACACCCTTGAAGAAGATCGACGCAGAAACGGTAGCAGAAGCCTTAGTGAACATCTACAGCCGTTTGGGTGTGCCCGAAGAGATCTTGTCGGACCAAGGGACCCAGTTTATGTCAGATGTCATGAAGGAAACGAATAGACTACTGGGAATTCGACAGTCGACCACTACAGTCTACCACCCTATGTGCAACGGGTTGGTGGAGCGATTCAACGGCACGCTGAAGAAAACATTGAGACGACTGTGCGCAGAGCAACCCAAGCAGTGGCACAGATACATCAACCCGCTGCTCTTCGCATATCGTGAAGTTCCCCAAGAGTCGACCAAGTTTGCCCCATTCGAGTTGCTGTATGGGAGAACTGTGAGAGGACCAATGCACATCTTACGACAACTATGGACCAAGGACGTAGAGGAGCCGGAAACGAAGACCAGTTACCAGTACGTCATGGAACTACGTGAGAGGCTGGAGGACACATGGAAGTTAGCGACGGAAGAACTCTCCAAGGCTCAAGGTAGACAGAAGACCTACTACGACCGGAAGGCGCGAGAGAGGAAGTTCCGCCCCGGAGATGAAGTGTTGGTGCTACTGCCGACGAACACTAACAAGCTCCTAGTCCAATGGAAGGGACCATATAAGGTAGTCTCAGTTGTCGGTGTTAACGACTATAGAGTCAAGATGGGTGCAAAAGAAAAGACCTTGCACGCCAACCTCCTCAAGAGATACATTCCAAGGACGTCAAAAGCAGCAGCAGTGGCAATGGAACCGAGACCTATTGTGACCGAGATGTGTGGGATGGACAACAGTAGGAGAGATACCACGCCTGGACATGTCAACGCCATAAAGGACGGCGGCGGTGATAGTGCTGAGACTGTACTGGCAGAGGACGACATGATGAACAAGAGTCAACCCGTGGAGTCAGCTGGCATGACAATCATCGAGGACTGCGACCTGGAAGGCGACAACAGTGGAACGACGGAGGACCTTGCCGACCTAGGAAGCTGGGACCAGAAGGAAAGCTACAGAGATGTCCAGTATGGAACGCAACTGACATCGGAACAACGTCAAGAACTCTGCGATGTGGTGAAGAATTACCAGCACGTCTTCACCAATCTCCCTGGATGCTGCCAGTTGGGTGAACATCGCATCGACCTAACGACAGAAGTACCAGTTCGTCAACGACCATACCCGGTGCCCTACGCTATGCGCGACTCCTTGAAGGAGGAGCTTAGCACCATGGGACGGCTGGGCATCATTCGAAGGAGCTCATCAGCTTATGCTTCACCTATTGTTGTCGTCAAGAAGAAGGACGGATCCAACCGAGTCTGCATCGACTACAGGAGGTTAAACAAGATCACAGTATTCGACCCTCATCCGACAGCAGCGCCATTAGAAGTGTTTCAGAGTCTCTCGAGAGGAAAATTATTCTCTCGGATTGACCTGAGCAAGGGATACTGGCAAGTGAAAGTTTGAGAGCAAGACATTCCCAAGACGGCGTTCGTCACCATGGGCGAACACTATGAATTCATTCGGATGCCTTTTGGGATGATGAACTCAGGAGCCACACTGAACAGGATCGTAAAGCCATTGATCCGTGGAATGAACAATGTGACAGCATATGTGGACGACCTGCTGATTCATACAGAGACATTCGACGAGCATGTGAAGACTCTCAAGGACTTACTGCAGAGGATGGACCAAGCTGGATTAACTGCAAGACCATCGAAGTGTCTGATTGGAACGTCTGAAGTAGACTTTGTTGGACACTTAGTGGGAGAAGGTATGATTGGCCTGTTAGAAGAGAATGTATGTAAGGTACGAGACGCACCCAGACCTACCACTAAGAAGGAAGTGAAAGCATTCTTAGGATTAGTGGGATATTACCATGAATTTATTCCTAACTTTTCAGCGATTGCATCACCATTGTCTGATTTACTTAGAAAGGGTCAGCCCAATATAGTTCAGCGGGATGAAACGCAGGAGAAAGCGTACACCTCTTTGAAGAATGTCATTATCTCCAAACCCGTGTTATGTTTGCCAGATTTTTCCAAAGAGTTTGTCTTAGCAACTGATGCATCAGATCGCGGATTAGGCGCTAGTCTTATGCAGGAACACGAGGGAAAGTTGTACCCCGTGGCATATGCTAGTCGTAAGCTATTGCCTCGTGAGACAAAATATTCGGCCTCAGAGCGCGAATGTTTAGCTATTGTTTGGGCTGTAAAAAAGTTTACTTTGTATTTGTATGGAAAGGAGTTTGTGCTCCAAACTGACCATCGGTCATTAGAGTTTTTGAACTCTGCCAAGTTTGACAGTCCAAAGTTATTACGATGGAGTTTATTTTTACAGTCTTATCGATTCAAGATTCACTACGTAAAAGGCAGAGAAAATGTCTGTGCCGATTTCCTGAGCAGGGTATTTTAAAGTAGTACACTATCAGTGAAATGCATTGTAACCCATACTTTTGCCTACTAGATGAATTGCTAGGACGGCAGTATTGTACTGTAATTGGGGACATAGTTCATCTGTGACTGAATATTGAATTGGTAGCTGATAGATAGTCATGATGTGTTAGTCACATTTTGATTTTATGCTATGTCATATTAGTTACCAATGGAACTTGGTGTAATTTTTGGAAAATGTAACCCAAATGGGGACTGCGAGCAAGCAGTGTTTGTGTTATGTTGCAATGTTGTAACTTGTTTTGACCTAATATGATGAAGAAAGACCCTAATCAGTGGTCAGTATGTATTGATATTTTTGCCATTGTACGTATGAGTTATACATTTTGGAGATAACCATGTTATGTACAACAGGTCATATGCTATGATTCGTGCACGAAGCATTATGTAAACGATGGGCCATCGTTTCACCATATATGATTTGTAATAATATCATTGACCATTGTTTCACCACAGTGGTGGCGTTGTGTTATTTTGACTAGTAGGCCTACTGTTAACTATTGGTTTGTCACAATGACGGTATTGTATTAGTTATGGTATTAGTGATGCAAAGTACACTGCATTGTATTGTATTTGTGATGACATTCGGGAAGACACTGAAATTGTTATTAATTGTAATAGAATTAGCAACTACCTTTGTGAGATTGGGAGTGCTATAAGATTATTTCAAGATATTGCAGACGCTGAATAATGTTTTGGAGTTGAAAGATATTCAACTTAAATTGGGGAGTTGTGTAGCATCTGCAAGCTATCCCTTGCCCTCCCCCGTTTTCTTGTTACACTGGTGAGCATGTGTTCATTTCTTCTTTCATTTTATTGTTGTACTCCGTGACCTGACCTTCTTTTCTAGTGAGTAGTTTTTTTCCTCGCTCGCTTGTTGTCAGGTGTTTTGACTCGTTCAGTAAATATTAGTATGTTCCCGAACATTCGATAACACTGTGGATAAGGATGTTTACGCCAGATTTGGCCTTGAGTGATGTAACCTGATGACGTATTGATGCGTGATTGGTTAGTTTGTGCGAGGGCAAAGGTAACGTTTATTTCGGGAACTTTCTGTAGGAATGTTTATATATATAGACCTGTGTGAGTGGTTGGTGGGGTGAGTAAGTGAGTTTCCTTTTGTGTGGCGTAGATATTTAGTTTCGCTGGTGTCTTCCTAGTAATTTATTGTTCACTATACAGTTATTAAACTTTAGTATTATTTAATCTATCGTCGGATCTCGTGTTTATTTATTTTACAGCTGTAATAGTTTCGTTTTCTAAAGGGTTGTAGTTAGATCAACTAACTCCCCCCTACTATAACGTGCTAGAACAACCTCAGTTGTTACAATATTTATATTTATAATTATATTTGTTACATTAATTCCTGTAATTAAACTGCCCTACAGTTCTGCTAAAATTGAAAGCAATTGATTTATTTAGTTTTTAGAGTGCAAGTATTTATTTTTGTGTGTTCGTCGATTGTGGGAGCGGACCTCGAAAGAGTGTCAGTCGAAATATCCCCATGTAACCCACATCGCGACAGTAATACAGAAAGATCTCATCCAAACTACCTCTAAAGGTTTTTACATTATGGCACCCTGTAAGTTTAATACATTCAATAGGGTGGAAGGGAATGATATATAAATATGTTACCCGGCCAAGCCATCCCTGTAATTAAACTGCTTTATCTTGAAAATATAATGTTTTCGGTGCATGCCTGGAAACGTTCAGAAGTATGCCTGACCTGTCTTGACGAAATATTATGAAAACCACAGAAAAGCTGTGGGGTCACAGCAAGGCTATAAGCAATGTCGAAATGGGGCAAAAGAAAAAGTTGTACATGTATGTAGCAAAGCCTTGCGTAAGAAATAATACCCAAACGATACAATGCAAACTGAAAGAGAAGACAGAAAATGGCCGATATTTTGGCAAGCACCTTCATCAAGGAAAAAAAAAAACAGAAAAAAAAAAAGGGAAATCGAAGCATACACTTTTTGTATCCTGGTAAATCTACCTTGATAAGAATGAATACTGTGATCAGCTGTGTCTTTTTTTTTCTTCGTTTTTCAAAACATATCGGCGGTAATGTTTATGGTGGCATGGCAAGCATATTTTTTTTCCTTTTAGTTGTTTATTTTTGCAATGAGATGAATCTAGAAGTTGTTTCCTGTTGATAAATTTGTTACTGTAGCAATGTTATCTTTTTTTTTTTTGGCCCTTGTGCAGGATTTGCCTGGGTATACAAGTTTGATAACCAGATGAAGATATCTGGGTGTTTTATGTGCGCTAATTAATGACAATTTTATTTGCTGTGTCAGTTTTTAAACTAACCTGACAGCTTGGGCAATTGGATTTAAATTAGCTGTGTCCAGTTAGTAAGACTAGTCCGATCAATGGCGGTTGCGGACAGGTGGTAAATGGAGTTGCCTGATAACCTGTCAAATGGGTACAATGACATGAAAATTGTTGAAAGAGGCCGGGGGGGGGGGGGGGGATTGACAACTGTTCGCATAAGGACATTTCGTTAAAGGACATAAAAATTATTACCAACCAACTGTCACAAGATAGGATGGGCAGAAATTCTGATCAACTCCATTTTGAAAGAAAACTGAATGCAGTGCCAGGACTTCTTTGGTTGTGCTTGGTTTTCCGGGCAACAGCATGGAAAAATAAAGCTGGTTTGATAAACTTTTCATGTTGTAATTTTAGCATTCGTGTGTTTTAGAGTACCCAGTTTTTGCTAAATTAAACTTCATCAAAGTTTTCCTTCTTTGCTTTGTTTCTTTTGTTCCTCAATATTCTTCCTCCACACACTGTCAATATCTCTTGTTTAACTTGTCTTTTTTTTCTTTCCCTCTTACTTATCCTTTCCCCATTCTTGCTCACCTCTCAGCTCTCTGTCAGTGAAATCACAATGGTAAAGTGTACACATACCCAGAAGTATGTCCTGTGACTCAGATACCCAGGTTCAGAACATCACACTGTATTGATTTGTTTCACGTAAGCCGCCAAAAATTGTGCAGGTGGTGCTGACCATAATGCTTTTCACGGCACCCCAACCCGCCTTCCCCCATTGTCATGAACATACGCACTTGCAAAAAATTTTTGGTGCGGCGGCCGACTGTACGTACTCTCAAAGATTAGCTGTAATCCATAAAAGAAGAATTGAAACTTTTGGGAAAAGGGAACATCTCGGCGATGGAACGGAAGACGGAAGTACAGTTAAAAGCTTTCATAGGAGCACAATGTTCTGTGACGTCAAGTGAAACACACCATTATAAGCAAACTGAGACAACTAAAAGCTATAGAACGGCATTAAAATATGCCATTTATAATGTCTTCCTTATTGTTAAATGTTGACACTGGATGGGACTTCAGTGGTAACTCTCAAACGGGAGGAATTTCATATCTAAGGAGGGGAATTCGGGAGGAAGCCTTGCTAAGCCTAGCAGGCTGCTAGACCTGATGTAATGCAGATTAAAAATATATTATATATAATTATACAGCAATCTCCTAGGCTAAGAACTCTTTTCATATTTGGCCTTAATAAGCTCCCAAACTTTTTTCCTCACTGAAAACGCTGTGTTGTTTAGGCCTTTGTCAAGTAGAACGCCTCTTCTTGTCGCCTGTTACCAGACTGTTATATGAACAGAAATATTATGCATAGAGAGTCATGTAAAATTGACGCAATTACTGCCTTGAAGTTATTTCTAAGGCTTCAGAGTTTGGTTTAGACGATTCTGTTCTTTCCTAAGTTATTTTCCATTTTGAATTAATTTTTT
This sequence comes from Onchidella celtica, assembly GCA_963931925.1. Classification (NCBI taxonomy): domain Eukaryota; kingdom Metazoa; phylum Mollusca; class Gastropoda; order Systellommatophora; family Onchidiidae; genus Onchidella; species Onchidella celtica. The sequence continues at coordinate 8,131,783 of OZ007574.1, read as the reverse complement.
TTTTATCGCCCGACTATCTTCCCCCCCCCCCCCCCACCCCCACCCTTTTCTTTAGGATGATCAAGGGATAAGGGTTTAAGAACTGGTCTTCTTTCTTAGCATGACAACCTTACGCCTGGACGAGCATAAAAACCATTTGCACTTGAAAAGAAATCTGATAGAACTGACACGTCAAAGCAAATACGAAGTGAATTAAGTTGCTGCATCCAGCAGAAAGCTAGGACGGGATACTGAAAAAATTGCTTTGTTGAGGCACTTAAAAAAACGTTGAGCTGCACATCAGTTATACACGAATGTGCTGTCTAAACCTCATGTTACAGGCCTTGTCCATCAGGACCGTTCACATTTGAAGATCCATGGAAGAACGACCATAGTCCAAGTTTAAAGTTTTTTTTGTTATTTAAAGAAAATGAATAATTACCATGCCTATTTTGCCCCAAAAGCTCAGTTGTTTTCTGCTTCAGTAAAGCTTCCCTCTGATAAAACAGGTTGCTTTTCTTTACCTCCGGTCGGTAACCAGGGAACTTTCAAACTTTAAAAAAATGCAGTTTTTCAGTTTCATGGATATAATGTGTCTTGGAAGTATGATCGTTTTTCCCTCTGGCTCTTCATTTGCGAGTAGATCTGGCGAAATCGTGCTTAGGATAAAATAATTATGAAATTCCCCAGAAAACCCCTCCTAAAGGGGAAAATTTTTCTCCGGAAATTGAGATTTGCTTATAAAATGAAAGATTAGCCATTTTTTCTGCATTCAGTGGCATTTTGCTTGAAATCGTCTTAGAAATATTTTATTTTGATCTTTTAAAGAGATATACAACAAATTTCACCTTCAAGCCCGATTTCGCTAGATCTACTCACATTTTCTCGATCAGTCGAGCATGAATATGTGAACTGTTGCACCAATTGCGGGACTGTCATCTCACAGTAGTTGTTCATCTTCCATAGTTCAACGTCCAAAACTACACATTATTAGACTAGCTTTTTGTAAGCGCCATACTCGCCTGCTCACACACTGAACTTGGGTAGTTTTGGTGACGCTTTTTTGAAGACCATACAATGGACGGAAGTCGGTGAAGAATACACTAGGCTAGTTACGATCCGTGTGACATGTAACCAATTAGTTTTGTGTGATGCATTTTGTCATATTCATTTTCCACCCGTCTTTTTCCTTTTTTTTTATCTTATTCTTTCTTTTTATGTTTTTTTTTTGGGGGGGGGGGGGGGAATAAAATTATGGTCAGGAAGCTGTAAGTCATGTCCTAAATGTTATCTCTCTCCACTGATTCCACCATGCTAGTGACACCTGTGAAATCATACAGATGTTATGGTGAACGATCATTCACATATATTGGCCCCTTAATGTGGAATAAGTTACCAATGGAACTGAGACAAACAAAATCATTAGTAAGTTTCAAAAGGCAGCTAAAGCGTTTTTTGTTCCAGCAGGCTTATTTTTCTTGACTTACCTGAGGGGAGAGAGCATGTGATAGAAGGAGTGAGAATGTGATGGGAAGGGAGAGAGAGAGGGGGGTGGGGAGAGGGAGTGTGGGAGAGAGAGGAATGAGTTTTTATTACTTGTAAAGCGCATTGAGCATTTATTGGAAATGCGCTATATAAATGTAATTTATTATTATTATTATTATTATTATCTCCAGTTTGGATTTGTTTCAGATTTCCTAATAACTTGGATTTTTCTTATTGTTTTACCACACTCATCACATGTCCTGTTCTTGCGGTAGAGGAGCTTTGCTTTTTTGAGAGCTCGTAGAGTCCCCTGTTGTCTCTCTTTAAAAACAAAAAAGTTACAAATTCTGGCTATTCTAAATTCCACGCTTGGAGACGATCAGTGGACCCTCAGCAACACCAAAGATACAGGATACCACAGAATTCGACAGCTGGTGAGTTTTGCATACACAGAATTTGCACCCTCACCTTGCAATGGATGCGCTGAAGTCATAAGTAGGCCGTGGGACCAAACTTGTAGCTTGTCATTCCGTTACGCACCTCAGGGGATAAGCTGATTTTTTTGCATGCAAGCTCTTATGCATCTCCCCTTCACAAAAAACCAATGTTGTCATTTCAAGTCTTGCACATTTTTGTATAATTTGTATGTGAAGTGTGCCAATAAATGATAATTAATGATGCGAATTGAGTTTGCCATTTAAACAATGCTACTGTATTTTAATCAACCAATGGAATTGAGCCTTTCGCCGCGAAATCCAAAATTTTTGCCTCCATGATGGAATGCTGTATGCATACTAAGAAAGATGTAAATAGCAATATAATTCAGTTTTCTTTGAAAAGTTGGATGAAATTTCGAGAATAAACAATCATGTGCTTTCTCTGTCTCTCTCTCTCTCTCTCTGTCTCTCTCTCTCTCTCTCTTACAATAAAAGTAGTAATCTGCAGTCCTGCTTCAGAACTCATGCGCGCCAGGACACTGAGCACCAAGCGTTACTTTTTATGACCTGCACGGCACTATAACAGAATGGAGCGTTCAAAGGTGGAGATTTTGTGAAATATATAATTATGTAAAACGAAACAAACATGCAAAAATACAGATGTTACATAGCAATAAACATTTTTAAAAAATAACTTATTAATGTGCACAGTTATGGATGACAACATTTGATTTTTAGTCAAAGATGGTTACTGGGGACATAATAAAACCATATCTAGATTTTCCCTAGGGGGTGCGTAACGAACTTTGCTTTAGAGACTAGCTAGGATTTTGGTCCCACAGCCTAAAGGGGACAGGTGGTCTAGAGGCAAAGTGCTCGCCTCTCATGTCAAGGGTCCCGAGTTCAAAACTCGGGCTGTGCAGGCATGTTGGAAATTGGGATTTTTCTCATAATTATTTTCGTGTCCGTGATCCTTTTGGGGGGGGGGGGGGGTAGGATCGAGTACCTAGTCTTCTCGGATAAGGACGAAAAAATTCGGAGGGCCCATGTGCACGTTGCGCACGTTAAAGATACCTTGGCAGTTGGAAATCGTAAAGAGCAGGCCGAACAGGCCGCTGCCCGGGCAAAATTGAAATTAAAATTAATAGATTAAAATGTATTCCTATCACACCCCCCACCCCCCCCCTCCCCCCATATCACCAACGAAAATTTATAATTCATTATTAAATAAATATATAATATATATTGAAATAATATTGTAGTACTTTAGAATACAAGTTGTGAGTTGTGAACTGCGCCTAACAGGCTGAGGTTACAATTTGCTCTGAGATAGAGAGAGATAGAGAGAGTGAGAGAAAGAGGGTGAGAGAAAGAAAGAGAGAGTGAGAGAGATGCAAATCGAGAGAACAAGACTTTCTGTAAAGCGCGTAGAGCAAACTCGTTTGGATTAGGCGCTATATAAATGATCTTCATTATTATTTATTATCATTATTATAAATAATGACGTATTTTACAAAGACAATACAGAGCGAATCTAAATAACTTTAATAGTGTTTAGCCGTCAGTGTAGAGTTTGACTGAAGGACATGTACATTATTTTGTAATCATAACTTCAGTCGCTGTGGGAAACCGCTGGCCACTTTTTTCTTAGTTGCGGCCGCGGCTGCATTGTTACAAAACCGCATAATTAACTCATCATTATACCATGATTACCAGTCACTCTTTTCGTGCTACGAGCCACGAGCCTGGCTCCCGATCAACGCGCAAACCTGTGTGCACGATTTTTGTTTAGAGGCGCTATGAAGGGACTGTTCTGTCTTATCACATCTAGTATTTTTGATAAGGAGATCCACATGGAAATCTATCTATACTATATTTGTGGACGAGATTTTTTGTTGCAAAAGGCTTCTGAACCACTCAACACTCAGACTTCAAATTTTATATGGTGCATCAGAATGGGTGTAAGAGTGCACAGTTTTTAATAGAAGTCTCAAATCGGTGCAGTTTTTTTTTATTGGAAATTTATTGTTTCGCCATCATTTAGATCTATTTCGAGTCATGGTTCGCCATTTTAAGGTTTCGTTATCACTTCCTGCGATGTGTTCACTATCAAACACATTAACCCGTGCGCAAATCATGCTGTTGTGCGGGATGCGCAGTGTGTCAACTCACAAAGGCAGAGCAGTAAGACTTATTTAAAAACAAACAAAAATAAAATAAACAAATAGGAACAGGCCAGATGAAGCAGGTCCATAATAACCACCCAGAACTGAGACTAATATTCAAACCGATTTATCCCGGGCAGGGCCGGGGACCTCATCTAGTACTAAATAATTATTCAGATAAAATACATCATGAGTGTGTATGTCTGTGTGTGTGTGAGAGAGAGAAAGAGAGAGGGAGGGAGAGAGAGACAGACAGACGGATACACATACACACACTGGAGGGAACGGCTGAGCTGCCTTCACTACCTTAAAACCCCCATCACTATACAACCGACATAAAAAGTCGTATCAGTCATATTTACAGATTTAATGTCAGCACACTTTCTCTCTTGTTTGTTCTATTTCACTTTTTTTCAGTTTTTCTTTTCCTTCTTTATGGTTCTTCTAGCACTCTCTATATCTCTTTCTCTCTTCTTTCTCTCTTTTCCCCACTCTTCTTTTTCTCTCTCTCTATTCTCACTCTTCTTTTTCCCTCTCTGTCTCTCTCTTCTCTCTCTCTCAGTCTGTCTGTTTCTCTCTTCTCCCTCTCCCTCCTCTCTCTGTCCCTTTTCTGTCTCTGTCTCTCTCCTCTCGTGCACTCTACTCCCCCCTTTCATCCTAAAAAAAAAAAAAAAAGGTTGCACATACAACAATTTTATTACATTTTGCAACATCAAAATACTGACAAAAGGATCAACAAGAGTGTACAACTAACTGGACTGCATCAGTATTTGGTACAAAGCTGGAATAATTGTCAAAATATATACAACAATTCCCACACTGAGATTACATGATTATAAATCATAACTGTATTACCAATATAACATTACACGTATATGGGTTGCTAAGTGACATGTATTATTTACACATCAGCCATTTCATTGCCATCGCTAGTTAGTCGGGGCCGTCTTAATTAAAATCAATATGGGCTCTTGGGCAAAGCTGTATGATTTTTCTTCACCATTTCAAAAACCAATATAAATGTGCATGCATGGGGCCCCCTATGCCCTTGGGGCCCCAGCCAACTTCCCAGTGTGCCCATGCATTAAGACGGCTCTGCACTTTGCAGTTACTAGTTTATTGTCAGCGCCATGAAAATACGATAAATATCAACGTTATTTGTCGGTTGCTTTCTCCTTTCTCCACCTGTCACTCCATGTTACTGGATTCCAGTTCTAGAAAAAAAATATTAAGCGCTAAAATGTCGGCGCCATTGTGATTATCACATCGGCATTATGAAAGTCAGAGCAAATCTCTGCCCACACAGTAATAATACGATACTTATGGTAGTCCTCAAGGAAATAATTGAACTACTTTTTTGAATAAATCTGTCTATCCAAATTCTGGCATGACCGTCTGAATCATCTTGTCTGAACTGAAAAGTATTTTTCTTATTTAAATTGCAAGAATACGCCAAGAGACTGCTTCATAATCTTGTATTAAACTCGGTAACAGGTGAATTGTGTGAATGCTGGGAGTTTTAGCAACACCCAGAAGAGAAGCCATCTTGAAAAAACGCAGTCCGTTCATTTCCGCCGGGACTATAGTGTTGTACATTTAAGCTCTTCTTTTTTTTAAACAGAGTTACTTCTGAGGCTACACAGCTATCACGGGGACATAATTCATACACACGCATATACACACACGTACAACCAGACCACTACATTTCACGATTCCTTACAAAACAAAGCGCTCGATTATCACTGTTTGGGAAATAACGACATTATTGTGCGCAACGCCTCAGATTAGGCCTAGATTCACAACAGTAAAATCAGCAACAACAAATTGCCACGCAGAGCTAAAACGCTCCTGATAATGGCACAACTTCGGATAGTTATAATAATATCATATATTTATGTATTTATGCATGTAATATTATTTCCTCTGATGTACACAATCAACATGTCCATTATTCTACATCTTTGGTTTAATTAAACTTATATTAATTTTACAAAGTCATTCTAATCGGAAACCGTACAAGCTGCTGCTGCTTCAAGGAAATATAATAAATTATACGCCACCCGTGTCACTGTTGAATGTCATTTTTTCTTTCTGTTAGACATTCAGCGGGACAAAAGCCTGATTTGGATTCCCAACCGTTGTCGTCTCGTCTACTCTTGGCAACTTTTTCAAAGTAAATTACCCTCACCCTATTTTGTTCAGTAGTTTGAATGTACACTTCAACCATTGTTTTCGGTATCGTGATTTGACGTTGAAATAACAATAACAATAATATTAATAGCAATGGCAATGTCATTTCGCTTAAGTTTGAACAACTAGATCTAATGATGAACAGATACCGGAATACCATAGCCAAACAGAACTATGAGAACACAATGTTATCAATCAAAATTTATGCGCTGGGTAGGGGACATTTGCCCCAGGCTGGCAACCCACGACGTACATAATTGTAACTTGACAATGAAATTATGTTTCAGAAACTTGACAGCTAAACCATGTTGAACCAGATATACACATATAGTATAGTTGTAATAATAATGATCATTTTTTTTTATCTTCTTCAAAAGAATATAACAAGATAATGAGACAGCCTTACATTTTGTGCACCATGATTATACAGTGTGAAAAGTGTAGGCTAATCTACTGGGTGACTCGTGTGTTGAGCATCATCAATAGCAGAATCTAAGAATCATCTTGGATTAAACGGAAATAAAAAATCGACATTCATTTTCATTGGATTTTGTCCCTTATTTTTTCATAGTTTGTACATTGTTTTATCATTTACATGTTTTTCACTTACTTATTTTGCATGCAAATTCACACGTCAACAATCAATATTTCACACATGTAGAGATATAGGACCTATCAGGATTTGTGAAAAGAAAGTGAATTTGCAACACACGCCCAAAAGTAAATTTCAACCATTATTTTCCCATAATAACCATTTCCCATCCTCAGTATTCGTCTGTCTGGCAACTGCCAGAATAGTGAGCTGTGGAACTGTTCATGTCCGTCAGTTACGACTTGTATCTATTAGTCTATTGGCTGGCAGCATCGGCTGTTTTTACAAAGTTGTGTAATCGGTATGACTTGCTTATGTCAATAAGATATAATACTAAATGTACCTCTTTGGGAGAATCAATAATTTGCAGATCTTTGATCATCTGATTTCTCATCCCCCAGGTGTCAGTTGACACTTCATCTCTTCGGAGGAAACAAAGTACTTTTTATTAATTAATATTCATATCACTCAAATCGACTGATTATGTATTTGTTCGTTTATTAGTTTATTTATTTATTCGTTTATTTATTGTTTTTGTTGTCATTTGTCCATTGCCTATTTATCAATCATTATTTATTATCATTCATTTATTTTATAATAATATGGTACTAGCAATATTCCTTCGTTTACTTTCGTTAAACCTTTGATTTATTCAGTCACAGACATTGGCCAGGTAGTGACAAAAACAACGAAGGCTGAGTGTATTTTTTTTTTCTTAAACCAGTCCAAATTTGAAGTCATAACTAATATCTGTGCTGCTCATTGATTTCAGTAGCAAGAATTATGTTGATCGTCAAAGTGTCAACTCCGTATATGCTAAAAGATCAGATTTAAGGGAAAAAATGCTGTATCTGATAAATCAGTACCTTAACCAAAAAGGTTTCAATTTTCAGCCTACAACATAATGTAGTGGGGGGGGGGGGGCAATTGACACCGGTGCTGGTTTCGTCTCAAGCTGTGTTTTGATGTGTACGGAAACGGAGGTGGCAACTGAAACGTCAGAAACTCTTCAGTGGTGAAATAAAAGGAATGTTTTCATGTGTAGGAAAACACTATTTCCATACATATGGAAAAACACTTTCTTTTTACCACTTGATGGATTTTTTTCCCCGTACATATGCTAACGCAGCTTAATTTCTGCGCTGCCAGAAACTGAAAAAAAATGATGCTAATGTTATTTCATGTTCAGTAACACAGAATTCTCCATCAGACGGAGTTTGTAAAGTGGAATGCCCTTGAACCTTACAGTACTGATATCAAATATGTGATGGGCCGGGAGACAGCACATCAACTAAACTTGACCACAAGTTTTAATGACCTGGAAGTGCTGGCAGACATTACAGTTTGTCAACACGAGCTTCCTTTGGTCCCCTTAGAATGACAAAGTTCTAACTCCCGTCCATCAACTTTTCAAAAATTGCTGATTGAAATTTCATGTGCTCATAGCTTTTAGAGATATTGTTTTTTCTTTTTTAGTAATATGACAAATTTACACACGGAATCCGCTGGTACTTTGAAATACAACGTGGAAGGCCTGTAGAAGTAGTGTGTAGTGCATTTTAGGTCTTTATTTTAGGAGGTTCTCTGCCCTTGACAGTTACACCTAGTGTGTAGTAGTGCTGGGCACGATTCACACCAGTGTCGACTCCTTAGGTGTACTGACCTTCATGGACACCCGTGTGTAGCTCAGTTCAGCCCAAAAGTGGAGATAGAGCCTCAGCATTTTAAGGGGACGGTTGACCAGCACTTGGCAACCTTGGTTACAAAATCTGGCAATCACAAACTGCTCCGGTTACAACCTGGCAATCACCAACATACTTTCATCGTTTGCTTTACTGCTCGTACTGTCGTCATCATACCCGCTGGTGGAGATCGTGCCTGGCCTCTCTATTATGACCACATCATCTATTACGTACTGAGGCGGAGTTAATTCCTCCTTGTAGCTCCGCGTTTCCTCGTGGCTCTGGGGGTCAATGAAGATGTCATTTGCACCCAGTATGCCATTTTCTTTGATTTGAAGTGTATCGGTATCGGTTTCCTCTTTAGGAGCTTCGATCTCGATGGTGTAGTCGAGGAATCCGCCCGCCTTAGAAACTCCTTTGTTGTGCCTGAAAGCACGCAGGCCGGAATCGGTTTCTTGAGTCTCCTCGGCGTACACATGTTCGTAAACCAGGCCAGCAATGATTCCCCCAGTAATCGGTGCAATCCAGTAAATCTGTGAGAAGATGAAGAGTATTTGAAATGTAAGTTGCCAGGTTTTACTATCCCTTAGGGGGATGTCGGATGTCGTTCTAAGCCCGGAACGGCAGAGTCAGATAGTGGCGGGCAAGAATACACACCATAATTTTATACGGTATATTTTCTTGAAAAAATCCAGTCAGGCCCTACCATATTAAGCCCGGTCAGACACAGTCAGCTTCTACCACGATTTCTTGGGTGTACATTTTGCTGGCAGCAACTGGTTATGACAATCTGGCTTCAGTATGGTTACCCCCCCCCCCCAACCCACCTAGCCAGCCTGTTTTGCCTTTCATTTGGTAAAGTAATGACCAGGCTTTCTGCCCTGAAACAGATAATCTTAGGGGAAAATGGGTGGCCGTTCCTCTTCCCACATCTGGTTTTTCTGTGAACGCGCGTGGAAAGGTTTGAAATGACTTAGCTTGGAAGAAAAAAAGATGGATGGGGAGAAGGCTGGATTACTGAAACTTTTTTGTTTTAAATTTTCGTCAATGGAAAGTTTTCACTTTGTTAAACAGACGCAGACAGTGGCACGAGCTCTCTGTGACCTCTCCAGTACTTGGTTGCAAGCAAACGGAACGATTAAATGGAGGAATAAATAAATTTAAACAAACAAACACAAAAAAAAAAACCAAAACAAGTAAATAAATAAATAAATAAATTTATAAGTTTACACAGTAGAATTTTGAGCAACTGAATTTTAGTTGGAAACAGATAAATTTGTCTGTGATAGTATATATTTTAAGCTGATAAAATATTACATGCAGGAAATCTGTGGGGTGGGGTCCCTGCAAGGCTTGAAGCAAAATAAAACAAAAAACAGTCATGTTTTGAGAATTTTACGTTTTCATCTTGATTTTCTCTACATAATTATTTTTTTTTTCATGATGAATGTCCGTCGGCCGAAAGCTCGGGTTGTCTTTCCTTTTCCTGTGGATTTTATTGTTTCGTTTCTATAGGATTTATTATGGGGGCTTTGATACATACAACTTTTTTGTTTGCCACTTTTGACTACGTTTAAGCTGAAGGGAGTCCGCAGTCTTGCTGAAGAATATATGTTGTATTATGTTCAATTCACATTTTATTTCTACACAATTATCGCTTCCAATTTCAATAAAAACTGCTGGCGTAATCTGGGTAAAAGGATGCTGTCTTGCTATCATTTAGTCTTGAATTCGGAGGGAATAATATATCTAAGAAGCAGATAAACAAATATATTTCACTTAATTCTGTGCCACCAAAACTGTGGTACTGATATTCGCATGGATACAAATGATTTAATAATTTGGAGGACTACAAATTCTCTAGTCAGGTGAGACCAACTCTCATAGCCTAGTTTGCGAATTTACAGTAGGCTAAATTTTGCCCAGAAATAGATTTCAACAGCGTTTTATTATAAAATCCCTTGCTGTTTTCTCCCATCTCCCTTATTGAATGGGGGGATGAAAACTGCCCGTCTGCATGACCTGAGCACAAATTCTAATTCATCCCCAAGTGTAATTATTTGATCCTTTTTTTTTCTTTCTCCTACCAGTTTTTTATCGGATGGATATCAAATTAAATTTGAACTTACCCAGTGATTCCTCCACGTGCCACTGACAAGGGCAGGGCCGAAGGACCTGGCAGGGTTCATGCTGCCTCCGGTCACTGTGCCCTGGACAGGTGAAAATTTACCCTTGAGAAACTGAACTATTCACAACACACACGTAAAAACATTTGCTCGACCTGTTTTTTTTTTTTTTCACGCTATGTAAATGTCATCATCATGAAACGATTTCGACCATACGATATTTAATTCTTTGCTTGAATAATTTTTGAAGTCCCTAGTCCTGGGTGGAAATTGCGGTTAACTGGCTCAGCTGTCCTGCATTTCAACACGTTATGAAAGAATAATGTCCATCTGAAAGGTTGTGAATGTAAATCATCCGTAACTTGTGTTGCACAAAATTAATATAATTATTATTCTATTGTAGGTTAGAATGAAAAAAAACTAAAGAGTGAGAGCCGTAAATAAAATTCATGATTGTAATGTACATATACATATAAATATATAAAAAAAGAAAACATTGTTTACAGATAAACAGGTCGTTTTCTGGTAGATTTGTGTAGAATTTCGACATTTGATGCAGGAACCAGTGAAACGTCAGAAAAATAAATAACTAAATAAATAAATAAATAAATAGCCTCCAACCTGCTTTCATTGGTTTATAGTTTTCTCTTTTTTCAATTTGTTTATTTACTTGTGGTTTTATTTATTGTTATTTATTTATTTATTTGTAGCTGTTTTTCATTTGTTCAGTTTTCTTCTATTTCTGTTTACCATTACTCCTTATTGACAGGGACCAGTGGAGTCTATTTATCCGTTATTACCATAAATAAATACACAAATATGGATAATTCCAGTGGACATGGTGCAACTTTCAACAAATGGCCTTACCATCCAGCAAATCTGGGAAGTGACACACAGACCAATGGTCAAGGCGATTGAGCCGCTATGGTCAGTCCTCAGGCGATCACAGCTGGCGAAGACAGTCAGGACCAACAGGAAAGTAGACACACCCTCAACTAGGAGACCCTGTGACACAGAAATCCCCAAATTCTCTTTATTTTGGTAACTGACAAAATATTTCATAGAAAAAACAAAAGGCACAGAAAATAGTGAGGTTGCAACAAGTCTAAGAACAAAAGTTAATAGAAATAAGCAGAAGCTTGGGGAGAGACAGAGCACGAAAATAATAATTCAGAGAAAATATGAAGCGAATTAAAGTCGTAGTTAGTGCTCAGAAAAAGCAAAGCCGGAGTGAAAGAAGGAAGAAAGAGACTTTAATTCGCCTCATATTTTCTCTGAAAGGCTGAGAACAAAGTTAAAATTCACAAAATAAAAACAACAACAACAACAATAACAGCAGCAACAACAACAAAAAAAAAACAACACCACAAAAAACCAACAACAACAACCTCGATCCAACCAAGAATGTGGCGCGAAGAACGACGTGTGTTTATTTTCTTGTGAGGGCGCCCACGAGAAGCTAAGTGAGTTGTTTTGTCTAAAAGATTTTAAGAATTAAAAAAAAAAACTAGTGTAAGGACCCGTTCAAAGAACGGATTGGAATATAGAAAACAACTCACAACTGGCACAGTAACACCCGCATAGCCCGTGCTTAAGGCAGACGGCACAGAAACTCATGCCTTCAAACTTTGAAACGCAACCGGAAGTTTAAAATCCAAACAAAACAAAGGCAGGAGGGAGGCAACCATTGTTGAGGAGAAAGCATTATTCGATATTTTTAGGCCTATTTTCATTTATTACAAAATTAGGATATTTCGCTTTCATGTCAAAGGAATAGACATAGTAGCAAAAAGAACTATCTTTCACATGTAATTTTTTCAGGTCTGGGCATTTCTTCCTCGCAGCAGTGAATTTTTTTTCCTTGTTTTTTTATTTTATATATAGATAGATTCTGTTTGCATTTTTTTTTTTGGCCTTACCAAGGTCCTTCCAGACCAAAAAGCTTGTGTGTTTTTCCTCTCCAGTTCCAATTTATTGTAACGTTTCTTTTTTGTTTCTTTCGCGGGCTTTTAGTTTGTGAATTTTTTGTTTTATTTTTTTAATTACATAGGGACTTGAAAAAAATGTCAGTACTTTCGAATAACAACAATGCCCATCATGTTTCATCTATGTTCAAACAAAACGTCAAAGTAAAAAAAAAAAAACTTCCCGCGGTCTCACATTCTATTTACTAACGGGCATGATGAGTATAGTTATTATCTTTCATCTGATGACGTTTTTGTATGACTCAAATTCTTTAATTAAAACTGGCTGAGGTACCAGGCGTTACTTGGCCTGATATACACTGTTGATTAGTTTCAGCTGTCGGTGATTATAATGTATCGGCTTCATCTTGCTCGTTCCTGTAGGTTCAGTTTGTTGTAGTTGTTTGTTCGTTTGTATTCAGATAGGTTGTTGTTGGGACACCCTTAGAGTTAATACCCCGTCAGCATTCGAGGCGAACCTTATCGTGAAAATGAACTGCGCGCTAGGCAGTGTGTTTAATAATGAACATATCCACATATAATGACACAAAGCAAAGTAAAAAAACAACAAACTTTTTCATTATTTCAGGTCTCCAAATCTCAAAAAAGAACCTCCTGGGGTCAAAACGAAGACATCTTCAAAATTTCACTCAAATCCGATCTGTATGAGCGGGCGAGAGGTTGGATAAAAATATATTTTTTTGTTTTCTTCCTTTTTTTTTTGTACGATGTAAAATATGAAAATAAAATATGAGTACGTTTGTCCGAAGGTTTTTCCCAAGAAAATACAAGTCTAAGTTTTTTAAAAACTAACTTTGGACAATCAACATAGCCCTATAGGTCACTGACACAATGGCATAGTAATAAATATTGTCACAGCCAGAACAATATCTACATTGATCGTACATTAGTAATTTTGATTTATGTATCTAAAAGAGACTAATTTATTATTACTGGCATTTTCTAAGATAATTATTACTGGTTTTATTTTGGGTAATATTACCAGGGGTGTCTGAAATGATTATTCGCTGGTCATTATTGTGGGAATTATTATCAGCAATTACCAAGGTGATTTCTGACCAAATCTGTTATAGTTATGACTGACAAGCCCTGTAGCCAACCCTAGGCAAGGGCTTATAAAAAAAACAAAAACAACCACAAAAGCTTTCTCGGCATCCTGACTGGCACTTTTCTTCATACTAATTAAACCCCGTGAAAATTTAATGTTACACCGGAAAATATCTCCAAACCTGCAAAAGCTGACATCGTCAATAAAACCATCACAGGAAAGGCTTTTAATTTTAAGTCCATGCAATGCGAAGTGAAAAAGATAGGGTTCAGTTTGAGAAATTCTTCTCACTGAAGTAATTTAATAAAAACCCAGAATTTGACTTTTTTTTTTCAAGGCAAGATTCATTTGTGCTTGCAGAGAAATGTAGAAAACTGCACGTTTCTAGGTATTATTGTCGTCTCGAATTCTCGGCGTATATTATTGCAACTGGCTCTATTTATAAAATAATACCCCTTCCATTATTGCACTGATTGAACTGCTGGTTAGGCTGTGATATTATTGCCTGTAGTAAAAAAAAATGCTGCTGTTAGGAGGAAAACTGTGACCATGAAACTTATCATCCCCATATTCACTTGAATTACCGGTGCAAGGCTATTACTGACAAAAATAGATATAATTCTTTTATCAATCCAGAACATGTCTTGTGGAGAACCATGGCTATTGGCTTACGTATTACACTGTGTCTATCTTACATAAACTAATTTTGATTTTGTTTTGTGTGTCTGGGGTCCTCGATGGATTAAAGAGAAAAAAAATTAAAAAATGGGTAAATTATACAAATTAAGAAAAAAATAATATATCCATATTTGCTCTTCCACTTCCTAGTTTGAAACATAGCCCGCTAGGTCACCTGTGGAAATTTCGACACAATCTAGGTGTTTAGCAATAATTATAATGATATTTTTTACCAAGGTCTTCAAGTGCACTTGAATACAAATGTCGCTTTGCGAATTAATTGCTTAAGCAGGATCTGCATAATAATAAAGTATATAATCATTGTCATCACTGTCTACTACTATTCACATAATAAAACGATCACATTACACGATGGAGAAACACAAAGGTCACACCACTGACCTGCCAGACGTCCACCCCATCGGCCAGTGTTGTACTTCCAAGGTTACCCCTCCAGGCCTCGGGCACACACCCCCAGGCTATCCCCGCCCCTAGGCAAGACCCAGCACATTGAGCAAGGATGTAGCACGCGCTCTGTAGGTCAAGCAGAATGGTCAGAAAATAGCATCAATTTGGTCTTCATTTTATTTCTTCACGAATTTTGCTTGTGTTTGAAAAGTCCCTAACATAATCATTGGCAGTATAGGACAGGGCATAATTGTATTGATTTGAAAATCACGAACCTCTGAAATAAGAGCTTGCAAAGAAATAATTATTTGTAAAATTACAGAGCTGATAAGTCAATGTCCAGTGCAAGCCAAAACAAAACACCCAACTATTTCCAGCATTCAAGAGAACATTTCATCTGGATACCAAAATATAAAAAAAGCTACTGTAAGACTTGAAAAATCACTTTTGACCGTAAAAGTTGACCAAATTAAATGAACAGCCAGATGAATTTAATGAGTAAGATATGATATTTTAAAAGAAGTTAAATGAAATGTGATAAATTAGATTGAATAAAATTATATCAAAGTTCAATAAACAACTAAGTAAACACACAGTGAGTAAATAAACACAGTAAATGATAAATAAATAATAATAAATAAATAAATAAATAAATAAATAAATAAATAAATAAAGTCAGAAAGAAAGAAAGAAAGAAAGAAAGAAACAGATAAATGAATAAATAAACAAATATATAAACAAACAAAAAATAACTATTTTTGTTTCATGAATATGTTTCAAACTACAGTTTATAGAATTCTAAGATGATATTGCTTGCTGAGCTCAGACTAGATTGCCTGCCTCAACTTTGCTCAAAGTTGCAATTTTCTGATAACAAAGCACACGATGAAAAAGGATTTTAGCTCACTTTGATAATGGTATGGTTCCCAGTCACCAGAAAAGCAAGGGTCACACTTGGATTGACGTGACCACCACTGATGTGACCAAATGCCCACACCGCCACCGCCAGTGACAGGCCAAAGGCAAAGGCCACGGCTAGGGTGGGGGCTGGCTCCCCAGAGTTCAAGGTGGCCACAGAGCCGCAGCCTCCAAGCACCAAGATAGCAGTACCAATAATCTCTGCTATTATGGCTTTGGCAAATTTTGGAGTTTTGGCTTCGTCAAGTCCAAGCACTTCCGAAAACGCTCTCATGATATAACTCCTGCTTTGCCGCCTTCTGCGTGAGTGCTTGACAGTAGCGGTGTCTTCGTGGCGATCTGGTGTCTCTTCAAGCAAATGAACTTGCTCGGGTATCTGCACGTGGCGTTCTATATATACGGATGCAAAACTGAGCCGAGGATCGGTGTCGTCTTCTTTCTGATGTCGGGAGTGGGTCACCATTGGACTTGTCGCCGCATCCCAAATTTAACCAGCTCAGACTTTTGGGAATCCAATTTAGAATGTTTGAGTTCCAGAAGTTGACGCTGATGTTAACAACGAGTCGTGCTTGCACAAGGCGGTGCCTTTACTGTCCATCAATAGCCTGGATGAATATTTTATATACAAGGTTACGAGGCATCGCTCTGTTGCGTCACTTGTAAAAAATAGGGCGGCAAGATTTCTACCAGAGATAGAATCAAAGACACGATTGTTCAGTTGTTATTTTGAACATATCCACACAGAGGAGGTTGAATAAAGGTAATGGCAGCGGTGAGGGTGGTGGTAGGGGTGCTAGTTCAAGTCATATTGCCTCAATTTTATACATGGGTGGTTTCGGTTCAAGACAACTCATCCACACTATAGAGACAGGCTGAAGAGACGCCTTTCGTATTGAAGAACACGTGACTTCGCACACAATTGACATGACATACTGGAGGGTGGGTGGTAGTGGTTTGTGTGTTTTGGAGGAGGGAGGATGGGGGTGTCAGCTTACCATGACATTATCGTCGTACTGTTCGTTAAAACCATGTATCTAGCCAGACAGGATGCGCAAGATACGATACTTTTGGAGAGGAGGGATTTGGATTTATATAACCACTTCTATTTTTTTTAAAAAACATGCCGAGTGCAGAGGTGATTTCTTTACAAAGAAATGATCTGAAATCCTCTCTGTTCAAGTGCAAAGCCGTTCTCTCAATCGTGACGGCAAAAAAAAAAAAAGTTCAGGACAGAAAGATATAGAAGCAAAGCCTGCTTGCCCCCGCTGCGCTGCACTGCGGGCCTATTAATCTGTCAATCGACTCTGAAAACCTTAATGGACCTGTAACAATGAGCCCCGAGCTCGAGCTCTCTCAACCTTTAGGCCCTGAGGTCGCGGGGGTGATCGGCCTGGGCTCGGTTCTCAAACGGACGGCCAGGGGGATCTTTGTCACTCGGAGACCTCAGCTTGAGGCCCTTGGTGCCTTTATGCTTAATTCTTGTACAATTTCCAGAATTTCTTCGTTGATCGTCCATGTTGGTGGATGTTCTTTATTTCGTATGTTGATTTATGAGAAGGTTACCCCCCCCCCCCGCCCGGGTGTTTTATAATGGAGGGGGGGGTGGGGGCACGGCTGGATTTATAGGAGGGCAGAAAGGGCCATTGCTCAGAGCCCGTCCGGCCCCCGTCGCCTGTCAGAGGAGGCCCCCCTCTACATAAAAATATAATAAATCTAATGATTTTAACTTTGTTATGCAAATTGTTGCGTCAACCATTGGTGTGTACGGAAAAAACGTGTACATAGCAGCATGGCCTATGTCTTTATCATTTTGTCGTACCTAAAAATCTACTTGGAGTTTTGCTGGCATATATTTACATGTACACATGGATTTACTTCAGATGTATAACTCATTTAACCTTTCTGTATCTGTAATAATTTGTCCGTTCCAATTACAGGTAGATGTGGCCATTTGGAGATTGGCCGTGTATATTAATTTCTGGGAGAGGCCCACGCAACCTGGGGTGGGGGGGGGGACACATTGGTCTAGAGGCAACATCATCGCTTCTCACGCCGAAGGTATCGGCTTGGATCCCGGTCGGTGAAGACATATAATCGGAATTTTTCGGGGAAGGGGGGTCTTGTCCCTGATCCTGTGATAGGTACGATCGAGTACCCAATCTTCGCGGATAAGGATGAAAAACTCGGAGGGCCCGTGTACACGTTGCGCACGTTAAAAATTAAAGATACTTTGCCGGTTGGAAGTCAAGAAGAGTAGGCCTAACAAGGCCACTGCCCCGGCAAAAAAAAAAAAAAAACAAACAAAATAAACAACTAATTTCTATCACCGCCTCACCTCCCCCAAACAAGTATATAAAATAAACATATAATTTATACAACAACAACAACAAAAAGCTACAAAAAGAAAACACCAAGAACAAGAAACATAATTTTAAAAAACACAAGAAAAAGAGAGGTACACATACTGAGGGTAGAGAACCCCCGAGAACAAAATCCCCCCGGGGTTTCCTAAGGTCTAAATGTGGCCCTGGGTGGGGCAGGAATGCGGTAAGAATGAGATGTGGGCAGGAATTGGGGGCTGTTTGTGGAACACAAAAAATATTAACTCCAAGGACGTGACTTACCACATTTCATGAGATTTTAGGCATAGAAGAGCCCAGATAGACGCAATACCGCCTTTTGATGTTGAAGTATATCATGAATATTGCAGTTTGAAAATGCTGTAAGCCACAGAATCAAATAAATTGGCAAGACAAAAACAACAACAGTAACAACAAAATAGTTTGAACATCTGTTCATTTTTTGCAGTGAATTGTACAGTTTTGGCTCAATCTTACTTATGTCTTATTTATTGTTATTTGGGTGAAATTTACCTACACGCATGAAATAGCATCTAAAGAGATGTTATACTCCTCAATGAATCTTTTTCTTTTCTTTTAGATAATTTGTAAACAAGAGTTGTTTTGAATTGCAATGTAGACTGATCTATAACGAAAGCCAGGTAGTGATTGTTTTCTCCGCTTTATGAAAAACAAAAAGTGCAATCATAATTATTTCCTGTCTCTGTTTTTTTAAAAGTACTAGCCGACCCGCGCAAGATAAATCTTGCGAAATTGTCCATGTACCAAATCCAGCTGTATGTCAAGATCTAGGTGGCATTAATAGTGGTACTTGGATAAGATGCAAAGACCCATAGATTATCTTGTTATACCACAATTCCTTGCAGAATAAACAGATGTGATAAAGTGGACTTTCTGCCAACAGTGACGTACAGCGCAATTTCCGGTCACGCTTTTCGGTTCTATCCCATGAAAATGCGTCTCTGTTTTTGTCGCTCAAAAATTTTTAATATAAATAATAGTAAAGATTGACTTTTGTTCAAAATGAATGCGTCCACGTATCTCTCCGTCAAAAATTGATGCAGTACACCAAGTTTCATAATTTTTGATGGCGTAGTCGCGAGGTTTCAGCTGCTTACAGATTCACCCTTTAGCTCAATTATTGTAAGACTAGCTGAGGTCCCCGGCCCTGCCCGGGATAAATCGGTTTGAATATTAGTTTCAGTTCTGGGTGATTATTATGGACCTGCTTCATCTTGCCTGTTCCTATTTATTTATTTTATTTTTGTTTGTTTGTTTTTAAATAAGTCTTACTGCTCTGCCTTTGTGAGTTGACACCCTGCGCATCCCGTACAATAGCATGATTTGCGCACGGGTTAGTGTGTTTGATAGTGAACACATCGCAGGAAGTTTAAAAAGCTTAAAATGGCGAACCATAACTCGAAATAGATCTAAATGATGGCGAAACAATGAAAAACGAAACGTAGAAGCCTGAACATTTCATAATTTCTAATATAGCCCATGTTAATTTCTCATTGATAATATGCTGTTGTGCAAAGTTTGAAGCCTGAGTGTGATGCGGTTCCTGAGCCTTAGGTGACAAAACTGTTAAACCAAAACACGGCCTCAGGGGAAAACCTATTTGGAAATGTTGAAAATGGTGTTTTAAAAAGATGATTGGAATTGGTAACAAAACAAATGACTTCATAAATTCAGTTTGTACATTTCCACACATTATATCTTCAAAATGAATGTGTAAAAACCTAGTAGATTTTTTAACTAATGAGCACAGAAAGTTTGAACTTTCTACGTTTAGCCGTTTTTCTATGCATGGGGAAGGACCGCTCCAAGTTGTCCAAATATATATATAGATATTACTGTTTTCATAGCGAACAGAAAGAATCCCAATGTTTTCCAAGCAACGAATGAAATTATTCAACATGAAAAACATGAAACCAATGTTTTTGGAGCGTGTTTGAGTGTCTGTTGTAGGAGATGTATGTAGATATGTGTTGCAGGCTGTGTGTACCTGTTGCTACTGAAACACTGTAGTGTCTCATATAATTACATTGTCACTTACGTCTGACGACGCGAGATTGCCATAAATAAACTATTTAAAAAAAAAAAAATTAATAACAAATTGTATGGAAGTCCACCTGTGCCTTATTCACTAAACAAGTCAAATTACATTCCACCCATTCACCAGGCTTATTGTCAAATATGCATTTAGACATGACGCCTGCTTTACATTAAACAAAAAACGTTGTAGAAGAGACGATATATAACGCAGTTTCTGCAGCGGCTTCAAAAGCGTCTTTCATAATATTATGTTTGCTTGCAACAGCGTTGTGTTAGCTCAATGTTTTTTTCTTTCTTAAACTATCCCCTCAGGAGATTTTATAACTGGTCCTGTATTGGGCGCGGTCAAGATGCCCTTCGTGGAATAACAGGTCCTTTCACGCATCCCTAACACGAACTTTGCAAACAAATGACAAGAGATGGGGAAGGCACTCGAGACTCGAGTAATGAATTAAATGAGATCCACTTACACAATCGTCTCTTTGATAACGTTTCTGCAGAGTTGTTTTTTTTCTTCCTCTTCGGAGTGAAACAGACTAAGGCTGGTGTAGACCGGTGGCTATCAGCCCATAAATTTTGCTTCACACTAGCACTGCTCCTATGGTAGGTAGGGTCGAGCGCCTAGTCTTCTCGGATAAGGACGAAAAACTCGGATGGCCCGTGTGCACGTTGCGCATATTAAAGATACCTTGGCAGCTGGAAGTCGAGAAGAGCAGGAGTAACTAGGCCACTGCCCGGACCAAAATAAAAAACAACAACAACTAATCCCTACCATCACCCACCCTCCTCCTCCAAATGGGATCAACACGTATACAAGATACAAATACAACAACAACAACAACAACACAACAACAACAACAACCAAGAACAAGAAAAGTAAAAAACAACAACAAACAAACAAGAAAAACAAAGGTGCAAAGATCCTGGGAAAAACAGAGGTGCAAAGATCCTGGGAAAAACAGAGGTGCAAAGATCCTGGGAAAAACAGAGGTGCAAAGATCCTGGGAAAAACAGAGGTGCAAAGATCCTGGGAAAAACAGAGGTGCAAAGATCCTGGGAAAAACAGAGGTGCAAAGATCCTGGGAAAAACAGAGGTGCAAAGATCCTGGGAAAAACAGAGGTGCAAAGATCCTGGGAAAAACAAAGACCCGGGAACAAAGCAACAAAGCACACTAGGCACTGCCCGCTATATCCCGCTGGGTCCCGGTGTGGGCAGTGACCATTGTGCTTGTAGCAGGACGCAAAGTTTATGGGCTGTGAGCCACTGGTCTGGCCTCTACATCAGCTTGGGTCTGTTTCACCCCTTATCCTAAGATCAGCTAGCCGAGCAAACACGATACTGACACAGAGAAGAAAAATACAACATCCTTTACATATGAAACCTAATCAGGCCCCGTACTAAGCTGCTAATAGGCCCAGGCCAGTTGGGAAATGTAGGCCCCATTTCAAACGGCTCGTTAAGTATTTTTGTAGTAGTGCCAATAATTATGATTCTTGTACATGCATATTCATGTGTATGTAGTGTACATGATGTACAAAGAAACAGACCAGAATAAAAGAACTAAAACGATTTACCAAAGAACGCAATGGCAAACCAATGTATTCAAAATGTCTCGGAGAGGTTTCTTAAAGTTGATATAGAAATACATAAATAAAATTAGAACAGGAGTTGGTTTCACTCATCGTTTTTGCATTCATATTAACTTTTTGTGAATCATCTTTGAAACAGTAACATTTTATGCTGAAGGCCCCCCTGACTTTTTTTTGTTTTAATCAGTATATTTTACCAAAGGGTACCCCCCTTCCCTTTGCCTCTACGGCCCCTATCTCACCCCCGCCGTTTTGGCCTGACCCCCCAGTCCACTTTGAAAATTCAAACAGTGAAAAAGTGTGAGGTCTTGCGCAATGAGAGACGAGGAGATAATCCTTTAGGATGATATTCCCTGCAAATATGTGCCAACGGGGAGATTGTACACGTTACTGAGGCTGGAATGAATTGAAATCTCATACAGAATACCGGGAATAGCCGGGGTTAGACAATAGTTTTGCCAATAAGCCGGCCAGAACATGGCTTTGGCATCCAGTAAACAAAACTGGCTGTGCGGCGCTGGTCTGTGAGTCTGTGGAAGACAAACTGAGGGAAAAACATACATGGACTGGAAAATGTCACTGTGCTCCTGCAAGCAGTGCAGTGCAGAAGTACACATACATGGTTGTGTACACACAATAGCAAGTACGCACACGCAACCAAGAATTTACAGATGAACAAGATTGTAGAACATAAACTACAAACATTTCTTTTGTTTTAATTGGAGATGGTTTAAACAAACAACAACAACAAATTTTCAGAGTTCAAAATGTACTCTAGCACCAGTAACAACAATAGATCACTGAAGTTACAAATGAAGGGTTCAGTTCTACAATGTCTGTAAGTCACAAAAAAAAATTAAAACTGAATTATCGTGCAAAAAGTGTTTTTCATGCACTCTGTGGTTCTGGAAACTTTATTCAGCACTTTCGAGGCGCCTCACTGCAGTAAAAACAGTCATGGTTTATCGTGCTGTACACAGAAAATACTACAATCGCGATCTCAATGCACAGCTGTTCTGTTTGTTTTGGGAGTCCAGTGGACTAAGGCATGCATAAAGAACGAACTCATTTCAGTTCTTCTTCGTGTGAAACACTAATTCATTTGCCTCTGTTTATTCAGAATATTGGACAGCCAGTTTACGCACATGTTTAGTGACTGCCGATATGATTAGGATATGCATGACGTGACTCAGAGGCTCATTCACCCCCTTTCACTCCGCCCGTGAAAATGTATCATACTTCTCTCTTATAGGTAGAATGCGCATATTCGCCATCTTGGCTGTCGGGACCACGCATCACCATGGCGATGGTGGCATTGATTTTGATTCGTTAGCTGATTTGCACTGCGGGCGCTTAAGGCGTCCCGAACCAATCGGAGGCGAGCTAAAAAGTAGGTCGCTGCAGTAAACAATGGCACGTGTGTACATACACATGGGAGACGTTCCTTTCCCCATGTTTACGCGGATGGTAGGGAATCTGACCAGCTTGGATCCATCCTTTCCAACCCTTTCATAACAATCAACTGCATTGCAACCAGCAGGCATTTTAACCGCTTAGACATATCTCGAAGTTACACTCATCAGCTGATCCACCCGCCATCTTGTTTGTCGGAAGAACAAAACAAAGACACTCTTTGACGTCATGCGCATTCTACCTATAGCCTTCAGCCGTTCACTCTCTTCTTCCTTTAACAAAAAAAAATTAACAATGATAGTGGTGGTGGTATAACCATATCTGCAACATAAATATCATCATCACTACCCACCACTACTATTTTCCTCACCAGAACTATCATTCAAGGCGCCATGGCCATTTTGTCAGAATTTTCCAACAATTATGCAGATGTCACAGCCCATGTAATGGCACAAGACAATGCCGGGCATCTCGAGGAAATTTTTAGATTTCCTTTCGAATTCACCGGACAATGCTGGAAGACGTTCAGTACAAAGACAAGGAGTTTCTAATCGAAATAGAATATAAGACAAAATTCTCACTCTGTTCTTGTTTTAGGCACGTATCTGACACGACAGGATGAACGACCATGGAAAACACTGCACGTTTCGTCAGTGTCCATAATATTCTCGCCCTCTGTGTGAAAAACAGATTTCTGGACAAATTAAAAATATCGTAACAAGATGGCCAGGCAGGACATGAAACAATGTGGATATGAAAAAAAAAAATACACTGTAGATAATTATGCACAATTCAGCCTCTCTAAAGTTCTCAATTTCTCGTTTAAAGAAATTGTTCCTAATAAAGTCGCATGTGATTGTGGAAGACACTTTACTTTTGGGGAGGAAATAACTGCGACTTTATTGTTCCTAATAAAGTCGCATGTGATTGTGGAAGACACTTTACTTTTGGGGAGGAAATAACTATTGCTGTCTCACAGACTTGGTTCTGCGCGTGCATCTCCAACAGGTGAGGATATGCCAAGTTCTGAAATCCAGGGCAAATCTGTGAAACCCGAAAGTTATACAACAGGTGCACATTTCATGAAAGGTACGAAAGAATCTTTGCAACAGTGGGGGGAGGGAGTATGACTGGTTTCATAATATTTGGGACACGGGGAGGGGAGGGGGGTGAGGGTGGGGGTGGGGGGGGGGGGATAAGTCGCGCAATATTTGAAATAACTAGAAAAGGGGCGACGGTTTTTTTTTTGTTTTGTTTATCGAAGTATGTTTTTTTTACCAATAGAAGATTAAGTTGTTTTTTTTCAGTCTGGGCCGCCTCAACTCATTGAATGAGACATTTTTTTCGCCAAAAAAAGCCTGAGTTAAATTCATTCAATGAGGTGTAAATTCACTTTCTGCCCTTGGGCCATTAAATTTTTTACAGAGCATTCAGCCTTGGTGACTATTGCATAAACTGGCTGAAAGGGTATTGAGATTTTGGAAAGGAAGTGTCAAGCGGCTATATAAAAAAAAAATGTAGCGATGCAAGCTGAATGTTTTCACACATCAACTAAACAAATTTGCTTTTAATTCGTCTATGACTGTTGGATCAAAATGAAAAATGCACTCAGGCGCGCGCCTTATGGAGGGTCGGGCAAACGTGTTGTTATTGGAGAAAGACTGGGTTCAGTATCAGGTGTGGAGACACGTGCTATCGTTTTCTTGATTTTGATCCTGAGACCATCTGGAAATAAATCAAGGCTACTACATAATAGATCTAGTGTCTTTGGTGACACTTAGGTGCAAATATTCCAGATCTCACATGAAGAATCTTTTATAACAGGTTGAAGTCAAAAACCAGACACATTTGGTGACCTAATTTTTTTATTATTAATTTTTTTTTTTAAGATATCAGTTCGAGTCAGCATGGTGTTTGGTTTTATAATGCACGGTTGGTGCAGAAATTAGGTTAACCAGGGATATAAAGAGAACGTGTCTTTCACGGTAACGTCTATGAGGTGGGGGTGGGGGTGAATTTGGGACAGGAACGCGTCTGATGTTATGTCAATCATGTCCTGTCACGTGCAAGGTGGAAACATTTCAATTTTAACTCATCGAATTCTCCGCCTACGCCAGAAAATGACGCTAGAAAAGAACCTTGGACAACACGAGCACATTACGTCAGTACCCATCATTATTCTCCCTCTCTATGTGAAAAACACATTTCTGGACAAGTTAAAAATACCTAAACCAGATGTCCAGACAAGACATGAAACAGTAGATATGGACCAAAAAAAACAACAACAGTACATTCAATAGCCTCTCAAATGTGCAGAATCACAAGGAGTTGAAAACAACGTTCCTATTCATGTAAAAGTGGCACGTGATTGAAATGTCTTTGTCAACTTGGTCTTCAAGAGCTTTCAGGCTAGGCCAGACCATACAGAAGCGAGATTACTGAAATGGAAATTGAGTCTAAAAGGTGGATGGATGGATGGATGGATGGATGGATGGATGGATGGATGGTTGATGGATGGATGGATGGATGAATGGATGGTTGGATGGTTGGATAGATGGATGGATGGTTGATGGATGGATGGATAGATGGATGGATGGATAGATGATGGTGGATGGATGGACTGATGGATAGTTGGATGGACGAATGAATGGTTGGATGGATGGATAGATGGGTGGATGGATGGATAGATGAATGGGTAGATGGATGGATGGATGGTTGGATGGAAGGCTGGATGGCTGGTTGGCTGGGTGGATAGATGGGTGGATGAATGAATGGTTAGGGAATTGCAAGGAGGAGCAGACAGCTGGTAAATCCAACTGATTAATCAAGAGCCTGTCTGTTTACCAAATAATGATTCATCAGTTGACCACAATAAGATCACCAAAATAAAACTTGCAATGTCTCTTTATTTTCAGGCTGGAAAGAACAATGTGTGGCAAAGAACATTTTGCTGCAACAACTAAGATCACAAGGGAGGGAAACAACCATACTCTCGGACATATGAAAAAATGAGATTGTGATAGACATTATCAGACTCCACAGCTTATTTGTTGCTCAGCAGGAATGTGGATCTAGAGAATTATCTCTGCGATTTACCCCGTAACGAGTGCGACTCGTCCGACGTTCGATTTCGACAACCAAACACAGCACAAAAGGAAGGCATTTTCCCCATCACGTACCGGAGCAATGGAGGGTGGAAGTAAACAAAGCAAGCTTGTGACGCCATGTTCGTGCAACCTATTCGGCTGAGATTCCTACTGTTTTCCTCACATATTTATGAGTCGCATGACCACCCTGCTGTCACCGTCTCTACCGTCACATCAGTACTACAAAAAAAGGGTAGACATGTACATCAACAAGCAGATCACAGATGTCATCGGCGTCATTCTGAACATAATACAACTGACAGTTCCGTGTTGCTAATCACAACCTCAGCATACGAGACGACAGTAATCGTAATTATCGTGTCAAGTATCCCAAGTCAAAAACATTGGTAATTTTTAGGTTCTTTCATCGCTGACTTTGAAACGTTCTGAATAGATGAGAATGTAAGTCTATATAAGTACTGGACACCCCTCCGAGTTGATGATTTAAGTGGAGGTAAGACATGTGGGCGGAAAAACTACTGAATACTGTTATGAAAGTTCCCCCTCTTCATGGACAAGGTGCCATGCTTCACCAAGCAAAAGGAAGACAAACCAGAATCAAGAGAGTAAAATGAATCATAATTGCAAGTGACAAGAGTGTTAGAAATGTCAAATAAATTCTCATATGTTTAAAGTTGATCTTGGTGGTCGTTTTTTAGATCATTATTACGGCATTTTTTGTTTTTGTTTCCATAGAAGTTAAAGGACAAATCGTCTTTCATTGAACTGCCCAGCGAAGGAAGTGTTGACCGCGCAGGGCGCTTTAACTTTATAGGTATTAAGGATACTCACATTTCAAGCGTATCTCGACTTTAAAAAAAGCATGTTTAAAATATCCCCACGCGGGCAAATAAGAGGGCGAGTATGCAAATATTGGCTTTGTTTGAATTGGAGAAAATTGCACATGGGTGCTTATCTCTCTCTCTCTCTCTCTCTCTCTGTGTGCTTGATAGACAGAAAGAGAGAGAGAGAGAGAGAGAGAAAGATAAAGACAGAGAGACAGACAGACAAACAGAACTTGGACCTTAAGGTTTTGCAACTTACAAAGACAAATCGTTATTTGATGAAGGAAAGCAAAGAACATGGGATGAGCAGGCAACAGAGATCTTAACTTTTTTCGTCAGAGTAATTCAC
Organism: Onchidella celtica; assembly: GCA_963931925.1. Taxonomy (NCBI): domain Eukaryota; kingdom Metazoa; phylum Mollusca; class Gastropoda; order Systellommatophora; family Onchidiidae; genus Onchidella; species Onchidella celtica. The sequence continues at coordinate 8,104,389 of OZ007574.1, read as the reverse complement.
GTGACATTGTCCACTGCCATTCACGTGACATTGTCCACTACCATTCACGTGACATTGTCCACTACCATTCACGTGACATTGTCCACTACCATTCACGTGACATTGTCCACTACCATTCACGTGACATTGTCCACTACCATTCACGTGACATTGTCCACTGCCATTCACGTGACATTGTCCACTGCCATTCACGTGACATTGTCCACTGCCATTCACGTGACAGTGTCCACTACCATTCACGTGACATTGTCCACTGCCATTCACGTGACATTGTCCACTGCCATTCACGTGACATTGTCCACTGCCATTCACGTGACATTGTCCACTGCCATTCACGTGACATTGTCCACTGCCATTCACTTGACATTGTCCACTGCCATTCACGTGACATTGTCCACTGCCATATGCTTTTGATCATAAAAATATTTCAGCGGGGGGGGGGGGGGGTTCTTAACAATAATTCCTGGTACATTATGCAGCTTTCTTTAATTTTGTTTCAGTTATGTGTGCGTGCGTGCGTGTGTGTGTGTGTGTGTGTGTGATACCCATCAGTATAAGAACGAGTCATTGTTACTTTCATATGTATCCATGGACCACCCACATCCATCACTGCGGTGTCAAAAAAGTCCTAAACTCAGTGGTGAAAATTCGCTATTCAGCGCACTGCGGGGGAAAGGCATGATATAGCAGTGAAGGGCGTAAACAGACTTTACATTACATTTCCATCTTTTTTTACTTAGCCCAACTCCCTCAGTCAAGTGTGTTTTGTTTTTTTCTGGAGGTGGCGCCATAAAAAAAAAAAACGAACATCAAAAGCAAACCTTGCGAGTCCCATAGATATTTACAAACGCCATAATCGGCAATTTCCTGCCAAGTACACTGGCACTGAACAATCAGAAAAGCGTAGGCGACTCCGTGACGAGTGTGAAAATGTCCTATCATTCGGAACTTGTGGATTTTAGTCAACATGAATAGAGCACAATTTTGCATTATGTGTTGGTAATTCCGGACAAAGAATATTCATAAATTTTTACGTAAATCGGGCATTACAGTTTCATGCTCGACCGAATTTATGTGGAATATCTGACGTGATATAACTTGTTTAGAGAGTGGAGAGCAGTATTTAAGGTACCAACAGGTTAAAACTATGATGGCAGGACACACTTATCATAAATAAGGTCGCGATTTGTGAAGAAAGAGAGAGAGGGAGAGAGAGAGAGAGAGAGAGAGAGAGAGGCCGACCCAGACGGAAGATTGCCGTCCTTCGATGTTTTCGAATGTTCTTTTCAGATGTTTTACAATCTTCACAAATTATACAAGCAGCCCATACATTTTGAATCTGTGTCAACATACCATTCTTGTCATGATTCAGATGTTGTTAAAACTCACGCAGAGAGTGAGTTGTTGTTGTTTTACCAGGGCCATGAGAAATTGGCTGGTGGCCTTGAACGGTCCTCGCCAAATTATAGTTGGTGAGTAAATAAATGTAAAGTTAAACTGTTAGATTCACGCTTGTGGGTTTTAATGTTCGTGATTAATAAGTAATGGAGTAGGGGTGAAACAAGGTGGGGCTAGTTGACATTGTTAAGTATGACTAGACAAGTTTTGCACGTTAACTGGCTGGTAGAATAGTGCAGACGTATTACTACAATTAAAATGGTGGGAGGTTTCGACCTATGAGATAGCTGAACTAATTGGGCCAGCGGACTAGCACGCTGGGTAGTTAGATAGTATAAGACATCGTGTAACGTTCAGATTTAGTGAATACAGACGAGCAGAAGCATCGTGTCGTGAAGTATCTCCGGTTGACCAGTACCTGAACTGTGTGCTTTGAAGACAAGAAGTCCTTGCTAACGGACTGACTGAGCTCTAGAAAGAAAGGTCTGAGTGGGCTGACCTTTGAAAGCCCGCGCTGCGCTACATTGATGTTCGCGCCTACCAGTAGGCGTGACCAATGGTACTATATCTTATTTATTCAAGCATAATAGAGATCGGAGATAGAGAGAGAACTACAGCCTCATAGGAAGACTAAGGAAACCCCAGCTGGCACTCGACCACGAGTGTCCTGTATCATAGATCTATTGCCATAGTATGATTGGAATAATATAGCACATTGTTGATGAATCGAATAGTAATTGTGCATAAAATATAGTCTTTTGGCAACTGCTTAAATTACCTACAAGCCGAAGAGTGCTTCTGTAGGCTTTGAACGTACTGGGCTCTCCTAACATTTAAGCCCATATGATTTATGGAGAGTTTGCCTGGCGACTGGCCAGTGGCGACTCAACTGTCACTTTAAATTGATATCTAGTTTCGTATAATATACCTATTTGCTATTGATTGCAGTACCTCCATAGTTACATGAATATCATTTGGTTAAGTTATTAATTAGTTTTTTTGGTTTGAATATATACCCCTATTGTCTTTTGTTTTGTTATTAATATTTATGTAAACTATGGCCTGACCGGCCTGACATATATACGCTCTAGTTATTTAATACTTTTCTTGTGTGGTTGTGTCCGAGTGTGAGTTAGCTGCCTCTCGTGCAGTCGTAACATCCCCAAGACCCTAACTCTGCTCGTGACAATTCTGGTGTAACAGTTTATGACAGGCATTGAATAGTAAGACTTCTATCACTGGGCGAGTAAACACAGCTTTCAGGTAGATGAGAACAAAATTAATTTGTACTAAGGAAGCACGCGTAACCATTTCCCATAAGCGATATTCTTCAAATACAAGCTGGATGTCTCTTTATTGGAATGATATAATTTGACCCCCCCCCCCCCCAAATAAATCAGTTAAAAAAAAACAACAAATAGACAATTGTTGGCGCTACGGTAGATAGACCGATGGATAGATAGATAGACAGATAAATAGATATATAGATAGATAAATAAATAGATAGATAGATAGATAGATAGGAAGATAGATAGATAGGTAGATAGATAGATAAATAGATAGATAGATAGATAGATAGATAGATAGATAGATAGATAGATAGATAGATAGATAGATAGATAGATAGATATATTAGCAGAAGCTATTGTTGACGACAGGCCACCAGTTTACTCAAGGAGAAAGTAAAAGTTGCCCCAGACACACATATCAAATAACATTCCATTCATAACACTAATGATCACGAACATGAAAAACAAACAGAATTTTGCCCTCTCTTCACTTGACCAGAAAATGTCGGAAACCAAAGACTCCCAGGCTAGGTTGATTTTGATATTGTATTCCTTTTACATTCTTCTTTTGCACTCCCTCTCTCCATATATCTGTCGTGAAATGTCCCTCTTCTCCTGCCTCCTCAAGAGCCCCAGCTCATGCCTCTATGCCTTCTTCACTCCACACTCCGCACATTTTATCACCTCTGTATAAACATTGCACGAAAATCGAGCCGTCTCTTCTCTCCATTCAACTTGAGCAAAATGTTTCTCTTACGCTTGTCAAACCTTGAACAGAAAAATGTCAAATAACAACCTAACAAGACAGGTGGGGGAAATGGTGAGATTGGGGGCGTGTCACGCCCGAGTGGCCAGCGTTTGTGGGTCTGTTCGAGTCAAATCATTTTTTTTGTGTATAGATATTGTGAACTCGTCTTTCACAATGGTTGGGGTGCTTAGTTTGACTTGTTGTCTTGTCTTTTGTGCCACTAATAAAGACATCACCTTAGTCTCAAATGACAATGTGTGTGCTGTTAAACGCCCTGTGAAAGAAATTTTCCCTTATGGGATAATAAAGTGATTCTTATCTTATCTTATCATCTTATCTTATCTTATTTTATCTTAATACCTTGGCCAGAATTCGTACGTCAAGCCAACGTAGATTTGTATAGGATTTCCGTAGGCGTAGCAGGGCGACCATTAGGACGGATTCCCTATATCAAACTGACGCCGGCATTATGTCGTAACCTGCAGATCTACATAGGAACGATGTCATTCCTATGTGCAAACGACGTCACTTCTACGTGCCGGATTTCCGTACGATTACTGGCTGGAATAGTCTATGTTCCCATCTTCATCGCTCTCCAAATGCATGTTAAAATTGCATAAATTTCCATATTTTGGATTGGCATTTCCCTCCCTCCGACGCCTCACACCCCCGCATCTCTCCTCCCCCCAAAACAACAACAACAACCACAACAACAACAACAACAAATCACACACCCACGAATGTTTGACACGGTACGATGGTTTTCTACATCATTCTACATCTTACAATTTCATTCCCTGTTCTTTAGTGCAGTCCGTCGTAAACTTGAGATTGTCAAGGGTTTAGCGGGCCGCATGCACGCAAATTTACATTAGTTTTTGAAACCAGGAAGAAAGCCCCCACGCATTACAAAAGAATGCCTAAACGGCAGTGCACGCAGGCGTTGCCAGACGGTGTCAAAAAGTGTTTCTATAGGGTACAGGAACGGTGGATAGATGGCTACACTCATGGGTAGTTTGCAGGAGTTTCTGAGTAATTGCATATAGGGAGGGCCAGAGCCTATTGCTTTGCCCAGAGGCCCAGAATGATATTGAAACGGGCCTGGATATTGTATAATAGGGACAAAACCTGTCATAATTCAAATTAGGGGAGACTTCAGTAACTTTACACCTGGCCAAGGAGGTTATAAATAGCACTGGAGTGAGAGGCTGGCCCGCGAACCCGTGATTAATTGAATGTGTCCGCGTCCATGTACATGAGGGCAAGCAGACCAGTTGTTTTCTTTTGTATTGAAACAATACATGAGGACTGACGGAACAATGGTGAATACATGTATGATTTTCGGTGGTAAAACCCGTCGGAGTGCAAGCATTCAACGTAGTTTTCATAAATAGATAATGTTCTCGTCTACTTTAGATATTGTTCAGAACTAGAAGAAACAACTTGAGTTTACAAGTTTCTTCACAGGAATCATGAAGCCCCTTCTAATTCCAACACGTGTTTCGGCCTTACCCTGATAGCTGAGTAGCCCAATCCTGTGAGGGTGGTCTAAGCTCTAAGATATCATGACTGATTATCATAATGCCCTCTTACTTTTACCCGACCTCTTGGATTTTGCACACTATATCGAGATCGAGATCCCTCATTTGCCCTCATGGGCATGGCGCGCGCAATCCTCTAATCGGCACAGCGAGACTGTACCGCGGCAGTAGAGCCCAAGACCCACTATACCAAGACGGTGCAATCGATCGTTAAATACAAAGGTGAAGAGTTCCGCCGCGTGCGTTGTCTGCTAGACTGACCCAGCGCGTATGGTGTGCCCAGTCATGGCTCGGCTAGCAAAGATTAATGGTGGCATGAAGTAAACAGTGATATTTTCTTTATGTCCCATTGGATGAGATGAGATTAATAGACTACCAAGACTACCAAGAACTGTACAATCGAGCATCTATTCAAAGAATTAATTTAATGATTAAAGCAAATAAATGAGTATAAACTGCAAACTTTGAATGGAGTTCCTACATACATAAAACCAAAGGGGAACTGTACCGGTACATCTTCTAATCTTATGAAAAAGTGTGGGGATAACCAGGGTAGCAGAACAAGAGGAATGAAGTAGGAAAAGAGACCAGATGGGCCATTATTTAAATTATTAAAGGAAATAAATGGGTGTAAAACACAACATTTGAATGAAGTTCTCACATACATCAGACCAGAGAGGAAATTCACATCTTCTAATTTTATGAAAATGTGTAGAGATAACCAGGGTAGCAGAAAAAGGGTAATGAAGTAGGAATGGGGCCTAATGACCAAATGGGCGACTAAAAAAATCAACAAAAACTCAACAAAATCCAGCCGCAGTATTCTGATGATAATGAACGTTGAAAAAGTGTTACTCATGTTGCAGTTTCTTCAGTTTTCCAACCTTCTTCCCTGAAATTTTCTGTTTTGGGGCACTATTTCTGATTGACTTTCTATTGCTTGAAGATTAATAAGGAAAAAGGAAAGAAAGAAAGAAAGAAACAACAACAACAAAACACTTCCTTTAAAAGAAATTCGGGATGATCAAGTGGAAAAGTTCATTCACATAATTATTGATTGTACGTACGTATGGGATTCCTTAGCTTTGAGAAAGTTTATCAGTATTTGATCAATGACGTTTTACGGCTTCCTCAAACAAACAAAAAGACGATGCCGTTATACCGAAAGTTGAATTAGCAATTAGAGTTTTACGCCCCTCCCTCTCCACAAACACAAACACAAACACACAGCTGATGATCTCCATAGCACACATGCATTAGTCCAAACACTAAAATATTGGGACTGTATGAGGAGTGCAAAGGTGTATGTCTGAAGTCCAATTTACTATGATAGACATAAACTTCAAGTCGGCAAACAGCCTTGCAAAGTGTTAATTTTGATTCTTCACAAAGGAGCACTGGTCTCGTCGATTAACACGTACGACGAACCGCGTGCCTGTGTTTACGATTGTACGCGCCGGACTATTTTTAGAAACTCTGGCTCGGCGGACGGAAGTGCTTGAATTGCACCGTCTTGGTAGAGTGGGTCTTGGGTAGAGCCTCTCACTCCAGTGCTATTTATAACTTCCTTGCATTGGCCCTGCTCGATAAACTTTTGAACTTCTTTCCGTAACAGCAGGGCAAGCTGACCTAATGCCATGTTTGTTCTGCGTATTATTTAACCCTTAAAGTCCGGGTAGTGAAAAAAAAAAAAGACCACATAGCTGTATTACTTCCGAAACACGCTGCGCCTGTGTACTGTTTCACATTACAAATTATCATAAGGCGACTGTCTCTGGAAGGTTAAACTTTGACAAAATGTAACCCAGTCAATAGAAAGCGAGTCACAATCCCAGGAGTTAACGTGTTCTGCACGTAAGGGCTTCAAAAAGTTCAAGTTTTGAACGAGACATCCGTTTAGGCTTCGGCAAAAAAAAAAAAAAGCAGACAATAATGTATAATTTGACCATTTCATCTTTTCATACTTTTTTATGGTGTCTTTTGTTCAATTTCTGGGGAGTGGAGCTCTGATGATAAGCGGACGCACGGAGCTAGTGGAGTCTATGGCTCATTGTTTGAGCTTAACTATGCGTGAATTTATGACAGGAAAATGTAGCGTTGACACAATAGGTCAGGTTGCATTGCCCTAGATATGAAATCTGGTCTTGCGTGACACAAACAACGTATTTTGATGGTTCGGATCCGACCAGCAGCCTTACGACAATCCGACGTAGATTTCGGTGGCATTAGTGGGATTACCGCAGGGGTGGGTTTCCTACATCAGACATTTGTCGCCACCATGTAACCAGGGAATCTACGTAGGAAAGACGTCGTCAAACTTGACCTGAGTCCCACGCGTCGTTTTCCCGCAAGGCTTCTGGCTGGGCGTTCTTAGACCAGGAATTGACGCTGGCGAGGAATGAGAGATAAAGTTCCGTATCCACACAATCTGTATGTCTTAAGTATATGAAAAAGGTACGAGGGGGGGGGGGGTGTTAAGTCTTTTTTCTTCTTCTTCTTCTTCTGCGTTCTTCGTGTCAGACTGTTTATATCAGGAGGCCGGTAGCCTTTATGAAGGGCGCTGTGCTCCTGAGTTCCTCTGCTGGGGGTATTATGAGTATCTCTATGCTGCTGTCCCATAATAGCTTAGTGTGTAGTACCGCACCTCGGGGCCAGCAATCTTCCCTCTGTTTTCTGTATAGGGGGCATTGTTGGAGGAAATGTTTTACATTCTCTGGGGAATTTCCACATGGGCATGTCTCAGTTTCTCCAACCCTGAATTTTTTGTAAAGATGCTGCCGGGGTCTGTTATGTCCAGTTCTTAGCCTAAAATATTACAGTTTGCTCTTTTCTGCTGAGCAAGTGTATCGCATCATCTATTTATACGGCTTAGGTGACTTGGGGGTTAAGTCGCGTCGCCTACATCTAGCGTTACGAACTCTATGGCTTGAATGGCTTCTTCTTCAAACGATCCCAATGCACAACGACATCTTGAAACACACATTTTATGCATATTCACATCTCTATGCAAAGCAATTGCTTGTGTAGGCACTGTACAAAATCCCAAACGTGTTTAGGAAACAGAAGTCCTTATACAGGGTATAATCATTATCTTTACGGGGGAGATAAGCCGATGAATCTGCTGAAAACTTCTGCTTTGCATTCAGGCGTGAGAAATTCATGGGACAAAACTCTTGAGAATTCTTTCTTAACAATACTCCTTACATTTTTTAGCGCCTGACTGATATTTTTATCTGCAAATTGTCGCTTCAATTATACATTGATGATTTCTATGGCTGACATGAGACATGGTTCACAAAATTTCTTTTCTTATCATCTGCGCGTTGAGATGTAACGTACACAAAAATGTGCATATAAGAATGGAATTAATTGTCTTTTTAATAGCCTCAATTGAGACAGGTGGATTACTGTAATTTGTCTCTTACGAAACCGCAGGTGGTAATGACTTAGGAGCCCTCCCTAAACTAGGTCTATATAGTTCACTCGCACCATGGGATGTTCTAAAATTTGTTAAGGCATTTAGCTTCGTGGACTATTTTTACTGTTTCATTCGTAACATGATTTTTATCATTGTACACTTAAAAGCTACTTTCTTGAAAAATACAGAATACAACCAATTTCTTTAAAAATTCACCATCATAATTGAAAAGGGTAATTATACTGTCCAGAACCTCTTCGCCCTCTCCCTGCTTGTGCGTTCTACAAACGCCATCGATGTTTACATCAAGACGCAATACTGATCATGATCAGATGTAGTATGAAATTAGGACAGTGGTGGTCAAAGGATGTATGAGTCTAGGTGGTGATGGTCAGAGGATGTATGAGGCGAGGAATGTGATGGCCAAAGCATGTATGAGACTAGGACGATGATGATCAGAGGTAGTATGTGACTAGGAAGGCGATGGTCAGAGGTTGTATGAGACTAGGACGGTGATGGTCAGAGGTAGTATGAGACTAGGACGGTGATGGTCAGAGGATGTATGATGGTGATGGTCAGAGGTTGTATGAGGCTAGGACTGTGATGATCAGAGGTGGTATGATCCTAGGGTGGTGATGGTCAAAGGGTGTATGAGAATAGGACGGTGATGATCAGAGGTTTATGAGGCTAGGATGGTGATGCTGAAAGGATGTGTAAGACTAGGACAATGATGGTCAGAGGTTGTATGAGACTAGGACGATGATGGTCAGAGGTTGTATGAGACTACGGCGGTGATGGTCAGAGGTTGTATGAGACTACGGCGGTGATGGTCAGAGGATGTATGAGACTAGGACGATGATGGTCAGAGGTTGTATGAGACTAGGACGATGATGGTCAGAGGATATATGAGACTAGGACGGTGATGGTCAGAGGATGTATGAGACTAGGACGGTGATGGTCAGAGGTTGTATGAAACTAGGACGATGATGGTCAGAGGTTGTATGAGACTAGGACGGTGATGGTCAGAGGATGTATGAAGCTAGGACAGTGGTGGTCAGAGGTTGTATGAGGCTAGGACTGTGGTGGTCAGAGGTTGTATGAGACGAGGACAGTGATGGCCAGAGCTTGTATTAGGCTGGGACGGTACCATTTTGGTATGACCATTTTTGTTACTGCTTAAGTTAAAGAAAAATTCAGTGACAAATAAATGTCTCATTATTTCAAGAATGAACAAGATTCCCTACGGATTTCGTCCTTCTCAGATATTCAGCTTTCTGTTGTTACACGTTTCAAAATCTGTGAGTCACCACATCCTGCAAATGCGGCCCCTTCCCTCTCTCTCCCTGGAGAAAAGTTACTAGGAGAATGCGAGCGTGGGCGCTTACACACAAAAAAAACACACACACAAACACATACACACATACACGCAAACACAGAGGCACGCATAGACAAACACAGAAGGAAATTCCAAAATCTTGGAAACACTTCTCGGTTACAGAAAAATTAGATCACAATGGATGATACAATCAGACTGAAACCACTAACAAAAATCATGATCAGTCAGGAAGTGAATTTTGCACCTTTTGCAAATCTCAAATCTCTGAGTCAATAAATCAGAGCTGTAATGACGGAAACCGAGGGCACAGGAAATTCGAAACAGGATGGCAAACGCACAGGGAGATAAAATATCAGAATAGCTTGACACTCTCCCCCCCCCCCCCCCCCCACCTCTCGTGTCATTTGTATTTGATGTCAGGTCATCCTGGCAATCGTCAGTGTTACATTAACTGCGGGGCGAGTTAAGTCTTTTTTTTCTCGTCGTTGTTTGATTTCTCTGAATCAGAAATGGAGACAGATTTGCCCGGGTCTTACCAGTGGGCCACGACCCCTTGAACTCCATAGTCCATAAACTGACTTGATGTGGTGCGTTATTGGCCTAATTATGATATCAAACGATCTATGAAAAGATTTGATTACTCCAGAAAGTGAACACTTTACAGTAAACTTTGTGTGAGAAAACTGGGGTGTTGATGTGTATCGTGGAACATTTCAGTGACAGCGATAAGATGCCCAGCAAGCACTTCAGAGGCCCAGCCTTGTAAAGCTTTCAGAGATGAAGGGCCAGATTTGAGATTTTAACAGAATCCATCTAAAAGGCCCGTCGGAGGGCCCGTGTGCACGTTGAGCACGTTAAAGATACCTTGGCAGTTGGAAATCGTAAAGAGCAGGCCGAACAGGCCGCTGCCCGGGCAAAATTAAATAAAATTCATCCCTACCATTCCCTCCCCTTCTCTCCCTCATCTCTCCCCCCCCCCCCCAAAAACAAAAAAAACCACCGACCGGCGCTGCACTGTGGCGACGACGTGCCTGCTCCAGTTGTAACTGCGCTGCAATCGCACAAAGGTAAATTTCCCAAATGGGATTAATGAGTTATACAAAATTAATACAAATAAAGAATGATCAGTAACACACATGAAAGTCTATACCAGTAGTATTTTTTCTCAGGTAAAAATGATCTTTTACCGGCCATTAAGACAAGGAAAGAGCCACAGATGAAAGGTAAAAGACTACCATGCAGTTCACGAACGGCAGGATGTCGACCACTGTTATAAAGACTGAGAAAGAGACTTGTCATATCAGTGAGTAATCTCTCTAGAAGTTTCTTTGTAACGCAACAGGAAGAAGTACTGGTTACTTCTTGCTCGACAAGACCCTTCCAGATTTGTCATATTTGCGCCCCCTCCCACCCGCCTGTCCCTTCCTTCCCCTACCCCTCGGGGAGACCAAGAAGGAGAAGGAAATTGCTAAAAGGGCCATTTCAAATGAAAGTTCAATCAGCAGGAATCGAATTGGCTAAATTGATTGGAAACCAATGGAAACGTTCACTTTGTCACAGGGCGGACCAGCTCAGTTACTCCTCTGCAAGATCCGGCACGGTGAGGTAAGGCAAAAATAGTTATTGTAACAAATTTGTCTTTTCCAAGACTAGGAGATACACCAATAATTATGTACATCTAGAACAGCCGCGTCATTCAATTGCTAATGAAAGAAAATGGAGATAACAGATAACTTTACGGCTTTTCATTTTCTCTGGCCGAGATAACTTACTGATGCTAAATAGATAATACATCATTACGAATAAAGAGAGGGAAAGTGACTGTGTACGCAATTAAATTCCGTAGTTTAATTGCTAAAAAAAACACACCAACAAAACAAAACAAAAAAGAAACGCCTACTCTCATTGGGTACTCAGAAATTATAGTTCTAATGAAACATTATAAAAACCACAGGAAAACTGTGGGGTCGCAGCAGGGCTATAAGCAATCTTTTATTGTTCGATTGTTTTATCTGTTCCATTTTTCTTTCTTACTGTTGTTGTTTTTTCATTCAAATATCGAACATTTTCTGTCTTCTCGTTTACACTGTATCGTTTGGGTATTATTTCTTACCCGGGGCTTTGCTACATACAACGTTTTCTTTTTGCCCAATTCTAATGAACCAATATGGCGAATATCGTGAATTTTGTTTTTATTTTTTCAATCTATCTCTGTCCAGTTTCCAACATTTGCCTGTATTTTGGCATGTCCGAAGTTCTCAAATTAACAGAAACTCCAATGGGTCACCGAAAACCCATCAAAACACCTCGCTATAATTTTATACGCCGTCGCTTCGAGTATCCACTGATGTAGCGACTTCAGTACGTCGCGAGAAGTTTAACGAACGATCTTAATATTTTGAAATGAATGAAAAATGAAAGGATGTAAAAAATCTGTGATCTGTTGTGGTTGAAATAGCTTCTTCAAATTGTCACGCAAATGTCTGTGAAGAGATAACAAAAATTATGAAAGACCATAATGACAACTTCTCCAGTGTGCACCGATAGTCGTGCAGCCGGGCAGCTGTACAGCTGTTACAGGCTCACGGTGACTTTTTGCCTATCAGCAGTTGGCGACGTTCTTTATCAAGCATAGGGACAGTTTCGGTTATGAGTTCAGGCACTTTTTTAAAAACCGTTTTCTTACCTTATTTCTTTTAAATTGTCAGAGAGAAGCTGTATGGTAGACTGGAACAATTGAAGAGAACAGCTGCTTTTTTGCAGAGGATTGGAGTAAAGATTTGACATCCGCCATGATGGGGAACGCAGAAGAAGAAGAAGAAGAAAATTCCCTGAAAGCGCATACAAAACCGCACAGAAATTCTATATTCTACTTGACTGACATGGTTATTATTATTTTTTCCCCTTGTCTTTTCCTACAATTTTTGCTTTATGAAATCAAGGCTGGTGGCATACTGAGGCAAGTGTGTATTCTGCGTCTGATTGGACGCAGTGGGCGGGGTCTCTCTTTGCTCCACCTGACTCAAAACCGTTTTGCTGCGTCCCATCAAGAGAAAGAAAATTGTTTTGCACTCGCCAGTGCCCGAGGTCTCATTTAACTCCATAGACCACATTTCTCATTGAAAACCGAGCCAAACCCGATTTGATTCAGTTTGCTATCAGCGGGCATCGTCATACATCTGTAGCATGTTTTTTTCAGTCATGAGATTTCGTTTTTTTTTTTTTTTTGTAAAGCAAACCTTCCTCACGGCAATCTAGTATATAAAAAAAAACACTATCACTATCAGTGTGGATGTCCCAGGTCTAGATTGTAATGTATAATACATGTATCACAGTTTTGTTAGTGTTGACTCAATGACTGGCGCTCGTTGACAATAATCTTATCTTGTTCTCTGGCCGAATTTGAAGTGGCTGAAGACATTCAAGGCCAGCGCTACTCCAGGTCCTCGGGCTGCGGTACGACAGATTGGTACGTCACCCGTCTGTAGGAAGTGTGTGCTTGTCCGGCAAGTGGGTAAGTTATCAAATCTAAGTGTCTACGTGTGACTGTCTTGATGACCACTGGGGTGACGGGGTGTGTGGTAAGGGGTGGTGAGGGAAAGGTTATTAGGTACGCCACAATTGCCTATGATAATCCGCGCCCTAGAACTACATACCAGTGCTATGGTCCACTCCACTGTACCATGCTGCACTGTCACGGTGCCGTCTTGATTATTCAGATTGAGATTGCTTTCAGTAAATTTCATGAATACTGATCAAGGAGGGTTTTTTGACTCCTTGAGTAAGTATTTATTTTCTCCTTTGACTCTACATTAATTTCAGTGAATTTTCATTCTTGACCCATACGTACCAGTCTCAATCTAGATAGGAAAAGTTTCAAAACTCAGTTTATTTGTGCCAAAAAACCCACACAAAGCATAGTTCCGCAGGGTGGCTCCACAATGGCACTCGTGTTGCTAGGCAAAGCTGTGTTTCTAATACATTCCGGAAGCCTAGTTATTTTACCCTTTTAACCTCAGGGTGGGAGATGGAATCTTTTTGGGTTGTCTGGATGGTTGAGAAATAATTAATGGGTTAGGGACGACTGGCTGAATTGGTGTAGGTGTTTTATTTTGTTTAATTGCCTTAGACCAGAGAGTGGTCCATTATCATAGATAAAGCTCTTCATTATACTGGTTTTTCTTCCAAATTAAACTGTTCTTAAACATGAACTGTGCCCGAACCCGTTGATTCATTAAATTAAATTGGTCGCTTAATTAGATGACACTTTGAGATTAGCCTAGATTATCCCGTCCTTTCAAATGTACATTCTCCCTCCGCACCAACCCCCCCCCCCCCAAAGACAAAGACAAAACAAACAAAAAATTCCACACTGTAACTTAGACATGCTATTCAAGTAAGATCCCGTTTTCGGTATCTGCCCAAACCCACAGGGATTCATAATTTATGGAGGGTTGGGGGTGGGGGGAGGAAGGGGAGGCTATTGGGATCATGAATCCAAAATTTTTACTATAGCCAACAGCAATGCTCGTACCAAAGTGTGGCCAAGTTCCGGAAGTGTTATTGTGACCCTATCGCCAACAAAATGATTGCCGTGGGAAATTACATAAACCTAATCCTAACCCTAGACTTTGCTCTAACCCCAAATGTTACCCAAATTTTCACCGTGAAAACAAAAAACCCAGTTTGGTCACCTAGCACATACAGTCACATCATTTTTGGCCAACTGTAACCAAAAATCTTGTCCACATTTTTTCACCGTGAAAATAAAAACCCAGTTTGGCCACATACCGCAAATAATAGTCATATTACCATTTTTGGCCCCTCTGTAACGTCCTTCTGTCGGACATCCCTTGTCCTTCCCGTCATAGATCCCAACAGGTGTGCGGCCGTGCTCATCCGCAGTGCTAAGATATGCCGAGACATGACCCAGCTGCTTGTGATCGGCGTGTGGTTGGATGCTGCCCCCCCCCCCCACGACTTGGAGCTTCAATGAGACCTCGGGCACCAGACAACTAGTTTGGATCCCACTGAGTCTCAATGTCGTGACTTCTCACCATTCAACTAGTTAATCCATCAAAATTGGCCAGTGTCCGCCGGGCCTAAATTGTCTTAAAAAGAAAACAAAAAGTTGCAACATGCAAAACCCCGTGTTGGAAACAAAAAACATGAGACCTGTGGGCCCTACAGTAAATTCCAGAAGAATTAATAATGAAAGAAATGACACAAACTTTCGGACTTTTTATCTTTGAATAGATTAAATAAAAAAAATAACATATGAAACAATATTTCAAAATGGTTAAAAGAGTATGAGTGCATCCGCAGTGCACAAGTGCCACAAAAACAGGTAATGGCAAACAGTGGCATGTAACAAAACATACACGCCAAAACTGTGATACCAAGTTCCAGTTAGGACAGGGGACACCAAACATTTTTCACAGAGGGCCGAATAACTGACAGACTTACAAGCGCTGGCCGCATAAGCAATCTGTTCAATGTCACGAGTGGAGTGAGCGATAGTTAATAATTACGGGGGGAAAGGAGGAGAGTAAAATTAACGCACGGAGACAGGGAAGAAAAGTCGTGCATGTCATGAGTGGGGGGTCTGAAGGAGGCGAAAGCGCTGTATAACTATCACTGCAAGTTAGAAGGTCCTAGGGAGCGGATCTGTGAATAATAGCCCATCGGGCAGAGATAAAAGGAAGCAGTCGAGAAGACTAGTGAGAGTCTTTCCCGTTATGACTGGTGTCGGGGACGGGCCGCAGAGCCACCTCGATGAGCACAGGAGATAGGCCAGCATAGGGCCGGAGGCCGCACATAGGCCAGAAGTGAGGCTGTCAGTGCAGGACAGTAGAGGCACATAAAGTCGTGGCAGTCAGGCCACGGACAGGGACGTAGATATGAGAGTGAATGAGATACTATGTTGTTGCCATGTTGATGGCTATGGAAATAATAATGTGTTATTGCCCTGCTGAGGTGCTAGGGGAGTGCTAAGGTGTATGACAATAGGAAGGTGATATTGAGAGACTGCGGTGCCAGTGAATCATTAATGTACTATTAAGACCCTGAGGGGAGAGGCTGAGGCCGAAGTGCCTTTAGGAGTAACTACCGGATTGGGGATCCGAGGGAGCGTGTGTGTGAGAATAAGGCCGTTGTACGGCAGTCATTTCAATAATATAATATATGTAATTGCGCTATTATATGTATAATTATGTTTAATAAATGTGTGAGTCTGATGGATTGTTCTGTTAAGTGTTAACTTGTTTGTTCGTGATTGTTGTCCTGTCATAACTTATTACATCTCCCAGTCTGGGATTTGTGACATTGGGGGCTCGTCCGTTGTGACATTGGGGGCTCGTCCATTGTGACTCGTCCATTTTCGTAATATTTAGTTGTAGTTAGTTAGTAGGTAATTGTGCTGTCTTGTTCGTTGGATGAATGGACATTTCATGATATGATTTATGTATAATAATGAATGTATATTGATGCATGTATTGCTATGAATAGGTATTAATTTGTATTTAAACTTTCCAGAGTGTGTGCGTGCAGCCTGAGGAGACGAGCAGCCAGAGCTCCGATTAAAGGGAGGAGTTTTACTCAAAATTTCAAAAGTTAAGTGAAAGTCAAAATTTTTGTGCCCTGGATTGTGGGCTGTTCCTTTAATCTGTCTTTTTCCCTGTTTTTGCTGTTGTTGTCGTTATAGGTTATATGGGCGGTGGCGCGGGTTTGCTGTGTTGAACTTAGTTTATCCTTTTAAAAAGGTGTGGTAAACTTTGGAACCGCGTTCATCACAGTGAACAGTTCTGTAGGGACCTGTATTTTTGTTTAGATTGTAGCGTTCTATCTTCCTCGTTGTTTTAGGAAGACGTTTCTCTTGTCCTTCTCCTCCCTATCTGTAGATACGTTCCTTTTTTTCAGACTCTGTTCTTGTTCGTACCGTGTTGTGTAATCGGCGTAGTAGGTTGCATTTTTTTTTCCATTATAGTTTTTTTTTGTAGAAGCTTGTCCTAGTCGGGTTCGTTGTCCTTGACGTACTTGTGGTCCTTCTACTGTATTTCTTCATTCTTGTCGTTTCTATTTTCTTTTATAAGTAATAGTGCTATACATTTTATAGATATAGAATTAGTTTTGCTGTAAAGGTAAATTTCTGAATTATATTCTGAACCGGGTATTGTTATATCTGGTGTGATCTCAGGTCTCTGGTCGTGTCGTTAGTATCATACCGACAGGTTAGCCGTTTTTTTAAAATATATACCATAACCATAAATCTGTGAAATGGCGGAACTCCAACAACTAATGAAGTTGGGTAAGGAACTTGGCCTGGAGGGAGAAGAGCTACGCGGCTGGATTAAAGAACAGCAGGCAGAAATGCGCGATGAGCGTGCTAAGGATAGAGAACAGGAAAAAAAGGATAAGGAAGAGGAAAGAGAGGCTAAGGCTCAGGAGCAGGAGAGGGAGTTTAAGTTAAAGGAGTTAGAAGATAAGCAGCAGGAGAGAGAGGCGCGAATAAGAATCGCCGAGTTAGAACTCAAGAAGAATACGCCAACGGAAACGGTTGAGCGGCAGGTACACAATAAAGGTGGCGTTAGGATTAAGCTCCCTACGTTCGACGACCGGAAGGACGACATAGACGCCTTCCTTTACAGGTTCGAGCTGAACGCACAATTGCAATGGGGGGAAAATAAGGAATTATGGGCCACGTACCTGGCCTCGCTTTTGCAGGGGCGAGCGTTAACCTACTTTAAAGAGCTACAGCGCGAAGACGTGCAAGATTACGATAAGCTGAAGGCTTTGCTGCTTCGCCGATTTGC
The DNA here is from genome assembly GCA_963931925.1 of Onchidella celtica. Classification (NCBI taxonomy): domain Eukaryota; kingdom Metazoa; phylum Mollusca; class Gastropoda; order Systellommatophora; family Onchidiidae; genus Onchidella; species Onchidella celtica. The sequence goes on along the minus strand of OZ007574.1, from coordinate 8,086,848 downwards.
GCGTACCGAGGAATATTTCCGGGAGCAGTTTAGGCGAGCACGTGCAGATACCAGGGAGGACTTTGCTGCCTTCGTCGCGAGACTAACGGAGTATTTCGCGAACTGGGTAGACTTGGCGCATGTGGGCACGGATTTTGCTCAACTGAAAGACTTAATGATCCGTGACCAGCTGTACGCGTCGTGCCACAAAGATCTGGTGGCTTTCCTGAAAGAGAACGAACCCGCGACGGTGCAGGAGGCGTCTAAGTTGGCGGAGGCATACCGTACGGCGCATCCGTCCAAACCAGTCGCCAGGGCGTACGTCCAAGATGCTGGGTACGTCGCCGTTGTCGAGGGGTCGCCGGCAGGACTTAGGGACAGGTCGCGTCAGCGTGGTGCCTATAGCGGGCAAGCCCAGGGGCAGCGTAGGGGCTATCACCAATCACCGGCATATGGATCCGGTAAGTTTGACCGACCAGGAGGGCTAGGTCGCGGTAATGGCCGGGGGCGAGTTGTAACCTTTGCCGATGACCGACGGCATAGGGACTCTAGTTCCGGTCGCGAGGGGTCACGGGGACCCAGGCCTAGGGCAGCACAGGGAGCGGAGTGTTGGACTTGCGGACGCGTGGGCCACTTTTCGCGCGAGTGTAGGGCCGCGAAGTGTTGGAACTGCGGAAGAGCAGATCACATCAGCGTGAACTGCCCTGCAGGTAGGATAGCGGCGAACGTGGACAGTAGCTCCAGTCCATGTTCCCCAAATAAATTTCATCATGCGGCTGCGTGTGCTACATCGGACAACGGAGGCGGACAGTATTCTAAGTGTCCCAGTTGTGAGAAGTTATTATCTTCCGGTGTTTTACCTTGTGGGAGAAAGATCCCCGTTATAAATTCATGTCATACAGGGGGTGGTCTTAGGGTTTATCCGGGGTTTGTTGGGGACGAACCGGTCTCGGTTTTACGAGATACAGGATCTACCGTTGTGGGAGTGCATAGGGACTGCATTCGGGATTCACAGCTTACAGGTGAGACTGTCCCGTGCATCCAATTTTCGGGGGCCATTGAGAAATTACCCATGGCAAAAATAATGATAGATACACCTTTCCTTAGCGGGGAAGTCGAAGCAGTCGTTGGTTGTTTTCCAGGCGCCCAGCTCATCATTGGGCTGTATCACGGGTAGTTTCCCCTTCCGATGAGAACGTGCAAGCATGGTCGCAATCAAAAGGTATTGACTTTTGCGCCGCGGTCGAAACACGCCGACGGGTAGCCGACAAAGACAAGATTAGACCTTTGGCTACGCCAGCGGTCAACCTAGATATCACGCCAGAGCGCTTGGCGAAATTACAAAGGGAGGATCCATCATTAAACCCATGTTTTGGGGAAGCGCGAACCGAGAAAACGAGGAGATATAAGAACGGGTCGTCCTCCTTTATTGTTCAGGCGGGCATTCTGTTCCGTAAGTATGTAACGGTGTCCTCCATTTTAAAGCAGGTCGTTGTGCCAGCGTTGCTGATCGCAACAGTATTGCATTTGGCACATGATGTCCCATTAGCGGGTCATATGGGGATAGCTAGAACCAAAGAAAGGGTTCTTAAAAATTTTTACTGGCCATCGATCCACAGAGACGTGCAAGTCTATTGTAAGACGTGCAGTGCGTGCCAAAAGACGACGCATAAGGGTCGTACACCCCAGGCCCCTCTTCAGAAGATCCCCACGGTCTCGGAACCGTTTAAAAAGGTCTCGATAGACCTTGTTGGCCCCATTCACCCAGCGACCGATAGGGGGAATCGATTTTTCTTAACGGTCATATGTAATGCTACGAGATGGCCAGAGGCGGTTCCTCTGCGGACCATAACGTCTGAGGCAGTCGCGGAAGCGTTGTTTGCAATTTTCGCTAGGGTAGGAATACCAGAGCAAATTCTGTCTGATAGGGGCGCGCAATTTACGTCGCAGATGATGAAGGAATTGTTCCGCTTATTCAGTATACAACCCATCACTACCACCCCTTATCATCCGCAGGCTAATGGCATGTGCGAGAGATTGAACTCGACGTTAAAGTCGATGCTGCGTAAGGTAGCTGCTGATCGCCCTAAAGATTGGGATAGATATATCCCTGCAGTGTTATTCGCGTACAGAGAGGTACGGCAGGAGTCAACGGGATTCTCGCCGTTCGAAATGATGTACGGTCGTAGTCCTAGGGGCCCAACTGATGTTCTTCGGGACATGATGACGTCGCCATCATCGGGAGACGATGAGCAGATTTCGGTGTTTCAGTACCTTGTTGATTTAAGAGAAAGACTATCTGCAGCGCGCACTATAGCAGAAGAAGCGTCTAGTATCGCTTCGAAAAGAGCAAAAGACTATAAAGATAGAGGGTCCAAACTGAGAATTTTTAAGCCTGGAGACAAGGTTCTGTTGTTGTTACCTACGGACCATAATAAGTTATTGATGACATGGAAAGGCCCTTATGTTATTGAGCGAGTTGTTTCAAAGGTAGATTACGCTATCCACATTGATGGAACGAGTAAGGTTTTCCATGTTAATATGCTACAGAGATTTTATGAGAGACCACAGTATCTGTGTGCACAGACAAGACCAGAGGAGACTGTCTTCTCTACCGCTTGTACGGGGGTCGTAGACCAGTTGGACTGTGACGTAAGCGACACCGAGGCGCAGGAAGAGTTACAAATTCAATTGCCGGAGTTAACTGCGACACAAGGTTACAGGGACGTAAAAATTAACCCTGACCTTACGAGTTCAAGGAGTAGGGAACTTGAGACCCTGTTAGCGTCATTCCCGGATGTTGTTACGGATTTGCCGGGTCGCACTACGGCGATCGAGCACCAAATAAAGTTGACTTCGGATAAGCCAGTATTTCTTAGACCGTATCCGTTGCCGTTTTCTTCGAGAGATAGAGTCATAAAGGAAGTTGAGTCAATGTTGAAGTTAGATGTGATAGAACCATCAACATCGCCGTATTCATCACCCATCGTCCTCGTGAAAAAACTTGATGGATCGGTGCGGTTCTGTATTGATTTTCGAAGATTGAACACTATTACGGTAGGCGATAGGGAGCCTATTCCGTTCCAGGAGGAATTAATAGCTTCATTGGCCGGGTCCACGTGGTTTTCCAAGATTGATTTAACGAAAGGTTATTGGGAAATCCCGCTTACTGAGGAGTCTAAACAATACACGGCGTTCCAAACGCCCATTGGATTATTCCAATTTAAGGTCATGCCATTTGGGTTGGTAAACGCGCCAGCGACGTTTGCACGATTAATGAGACTAGTGTTGAAGGACATACCTAATGTCGTGTCATTCTTTGACGATATAGCATGTCATACGTCGACATGGTCTGATCATATTCAGACACTAACAGTAATTTTTCAACGATTACGTCATTTTGGGTTAACTGCTAAACCCGCAAAGATGGATTTGGCATGTCCAGAGATAGTATTCTTAGGACATATTGTGGGTAGAGGGGTTCAGAGACCTGAAGAAACAAAAATTGACAAGTTAGTAGGGTTGCAAATCCCAAAAACAAAGAAACAAGTCAGAAGCTTAGTGGGAATTTTAAATTATTACAGAAAGTTCATTCCAAATTTTTCCTCCTTGTCATCTTCTCTTACTGACCTTACTAAGAAGGGACAACCCGATAAGGTCCAGTGGACGTCTGAATGTCAGACATCATTTGATAATTTGGTGACAGCATTATCATCGTCACCCATTCTGATATTGCCCGATTTTCGATCTAATTTTATCCTCAGAACGGATGCGTCGGACTCTGGTGTCGGCGCTTGTCTTCTACAGGAGAAGAACGAATGTCTCCATCCTGTATGTTATGTCAGTAGGAAGTTATTGCAGAGAGAAAGAAAGTATTCTGTGATAGAGCGTGAGTGTCTTGCCATTGTCTGGTCCGTCCAGAAACTAGGACGTTATCTCATGGGACGAGAATTTTGTATCCAGACAGACCACAAGCCACTGACATTTTTGTCGAAGAATCGTTCGTCCAGCCCACGCTTGTCTAGATGGGCATTGGCTTTGCAGCCGTATACCTTCGTTATTCAACCAATTCCAGGAACCAGCAATCATATCGCCAACTACCTTAGTCGAGCCTAGGGCAAGATTTCAGGAGCTTATACATCGGAGGACAGGAACATTGACAGGATCTGTGTGAATAAGTCCACTTTAAAATATTGACATTATAAATATGATATGAAGAATGGTTGATAGGTTGAATGGTTTTTGATTCTGTATTAAGTATTGTGGTTAGTTAGCTATTCATGATGTGACACATATATGCATATTGCAGGCCATATTGATCCCCATATTTTCCCCTGATTTCGGTATTCTATATACTAGGGGAACTGGTAGGTCATTTTTAATGTAGGTATTGCTCAGGCTCACTCGTTGACAGTCATCTTGATGCGATTTGAAATTAATTGCATTAATTTTTTTGGGGTGGGGGATGATGTCACGAGTGGAGTGAGCGATAGTTAATAATTACGGGGGGAAAGGAGGAGAGTAAAATTAACGCACGGAGACAGGGAAGAAAAGTCGTGCATGTCATGAGTGGGGGGTCTGAAGGAGGCGAAAGCGCTGTATAACTATCACTGCAAGTTAGAAGGTCCTAGGGAGCGGATCTGTGAATAATAGCCCATCGGGCAGAGATAAAAGGAAGCAGTCGAGAAGACTAGTGAGAGTCTTTCCCGTTATGACTGGTGTCGGGGACGGGCCGCAGAGCCACCTCGATGAGCACAGGAGATAGGCCAGCATAGGGCCGGAGGCCGCACATAGGCCAGAAGTGAGGCTGTCAGTGCAGGACAGTAGAGGCACATAAAGTCGTGGCAGTCAGGCCACGGACAGGGACGTAGATATGAGAGTGAATGAGATACTATGTTGTTGCCATGTTGATGGCTATGGAAATAATAATGTGTTATTGCCCTGCTGAGGTGCTAGGGGAGTGCTAAGGTGTATGACAATAGGAAGGTGATATTGAGAGACTGCGGTGCCAGTGAATCATTAATGTACTATTAAGACCCTGAGGGGAGAGGCTGAGGCCGAAGTGCCTTTAGGAGTAACTACCGGATTGGGGATCCGAGGGAGCGTGTGTGTGAGAATAAGGCCGTTGTACGGCAGTCATTTCAATAATATAATATATGTAATTGCGCTATTATATGTATAATTATGTTTAATAAATGTGTGAGTCTGATGGATTGTTCTGTTAAGTGTTAACTTGTTTGTTCGTGATTGTTGTCCTGTCATAACTTATTACATCTCCCAGTCTGGGATTTGTGACATTCAATACTTACAAGCCAGAAGAAAAACTCTAGAGCAAAGACGAATTTTAATATTAAAAAAGTGTCAATTTATTTATTAAAAAAGGTCATCAAAGAGGTTAGCAAGGAAGCTTGTCCATCCCCTAGCTCTAGATATCCCTGGTTTTATCAAACAAAATCAAGTACCATGGCGGGCCGGATGAACTGACATCGGGGGCCGGATCCTGCCCGCGGGCCGTAGTTTGGTGACCTCTGAGTTAGGAGATTGTCAGTGGATCTAAGGGACAAATAACAACGTTGCAAAACCCCATGCATTGTTCTCTATCTGTATATTTTAGATTTGCCATTCCATTAAATATGATTATGAAACACAGCTATGTTTATATCCTATCCCATTCAGGACCATATTTTTGTTGGTACTGTCTGAGAGACAATAGAGGTATTTTGCCTGGGTCGCAGGTTTTTGGGCATGAGAAGGTGGATGAAAACGCAACTGAACAGTGTTTTATTTTGTATTAACCTTTTGGCGGAATCTAGGTAAGTCGGTCGATGAGAGATATCTAGGCTGAAGAATGAGTCAGTGTCGTGTTTGGCAGAGTGACAGAAATAGAAGTAGATAGATAGATGGACAGACACACAAATAGACGCACAGACAGACAGATAGAGAGAGAGAGAGAGAGAGAGAGCGATAGATAGGAAAATAGACAGATAGATAGACGGACAGATAGGAAGATAATATTATATACATATATAGATAGACAGACAATCAGTCAAATAGATTAATGGATAGATATATTGATAGATAGGTAGATAGATAGATAGATAGATAGATAGATAGATAGACAGATAGATAGATAGATAGATAGATAGATAGATAGATAGATAGATAGATAGATAGATAGATAGACAGATAGATACATAGATAGATAAATAGATAGATAGATAGATAGATAGATAGATAGATAGATAGATAGATAGATAGATAGATAGATAGATAGATAGATAGATAGATAGATAGATATATAGATAGATAGATAGATAGATAGATATATAGACAGATAGATATATAGATAGATAGATAGATAGATAGATAGATAGATAGATAGATAGATAGATAGATAGATAGATAGATAGATAGATAGATAGATAGATAGATAGATAGATAGATAGATAGATAGATAGATAGATAGATAAATGCTCGCGTCAACACGTGGCTGTAACGGTAGTGCATCCTACCCATCTCATAACACAAACATTCACAGTATGGTTTGATAAGCATACACTAAGGTAAACAAGCCGAATGATATAGCAAATTGTGTGACTGTAACATGGGTATTTTAAAGATTATATTATTACAAATTTTAGCAGCAAATGCCAGCCCACAAACCTTTTCCAAATTAATGAGTGATCTGACAAGTCGCGTACAGCTGACTCAGTCCCAAGACTGGTCAAATTTGAATAACCTTCAGTTTCCTTATAAGACAGTCACTGTTGGTGTTTGTACTGGTACACCCGTCCAGACAAGGTCGGAAATTGGAAAAGGAAAAAGTTGTATGTAACAAAGCCTCACGTAAGATATAATATCCATTATACATACAACTTTTTGTTTTTGCCAGTTTTTGGCTTTGCTTTAAGCTTTGCCACGACCCAGTCAACACATCTGGCCAAGACGGAATAGCCATAGAAGTGTTAGAAGCCTTGGGAGATCTTGGAGTGGAAATACTCACAAAATACATCAGCATTAATATATTGAGGAAATATCATAAAAACCACAGAAAAACTGTGGAATCACAGCAGGGCTATAAGCAAAGTCAAAATTGGGCAAAAAGAAAAAAGTTGTATGTAGCGAAGCCCTACATGAGAAATAAAACCCAAACGATACAAAGCAAACTAAAGAGAAGACAGAAAATCAACAGAATCGGGGACCCTGCCCGAATAGTAATGTTCGCCCATCTTCATTCTCGTCACCTGCCGCTGAAACCCTCCTAAATCAATTAACTAACTTGGTATGAAGCGTAAGCCTTCATATGGCTCTCTGTCTTCTGGTACAGTATCGGCATGAGACGCTACACTCATGTTCGCCGCCCTATGTAGACCCTGTCTGCTGGGATGGGCAGCAAGACGTAAGCTCTGTGTATATTCAATAAAATTCACTTATGCGCGGTCCAGTTCAGGAGTCATTATCGACCCGGCTTCGATCTCCCTGTCTGTCAGTCGATCTGTCTGTCTACTTGCCTGTCAGACAGACAGACAATCAGGTAGTCTGTCTGTCTGCCAGTCAGGTATTCTGTGTAATTGTCTATCGGTGTGTATGTCAGGTAGTCTGTCTGTCTGTCTGTGTGTATGCCAGGTAGTCTGTCTGTCTGTCTGTCTGTCTACGTGCGTGCATGTCAGGTAGTCTGTTGTCTGTCTAATGTGTTTGTGTGTCAGGTAGTCTGTCTGTATGTTTATCTGTTTGTATGTCAGGCAGTCTGTCTGACTGTCCTTGTGTGTGTATGTCAGGTAGTCTGTCTGACTGTTTGTCTATGTGTATATATGTCAGATAGTCTGTCTATGTGTGTGTATGTAAGGTGGTCTGTCTGTGTGTCTGTCTAACTGTCTGTGTATGTGTATTTCAAGTAGTCTGTCTGCCTGTCTGTATAACTATCATTTATGTGTATTTCAGGTAGGTTGTCTGTCTGTCCTTTAAGTGTCTGTCTATGTGTATGTCAGGTAGTCTCTCTGTCTTTTGCCAGTTTGTCTATCTTTTTCCGCAAGTTGCTCTCACTGACGGGCGAAATCAAGAAAACGGAATACTTAGATTGGAACGTTTTGTTAAACGGTTTGCAAAGTTCATGTTTCTTAATTGGATTTTTTTAAGGATGAGGGGAAATCAGGCGGGGGGGGGGGGGGGAGCAGGCAGGAATGTGCTTTTGTGCTTGTCTGTTTTATCTTACCATTGAATCGGAGCAAGTCACCAAACATCTGACTATCACATCAGTTTCGTCAGGCTGTATTAAGTAGCTGAATGCCATTTCATGTAAATCGCTGAACTCAATGTCAGGCAACTCAGATTGTAGTCGCAATGTCTTTCGTCATTGCTATTGTTGTTACCTGTAAATTAATAGACAACATTTGAAATCCTCGGCGTTTTATACTGACACTGGGAGCCATGACAGGTCAGACTAATGAGATCATAGGGACAGCGGTAGATTAACCATTAAGCAAAATAAGCACATGCTTATGACATCAAGGCAAGGGGGGGGGTGTGCCACAGACATTTTCATTGACGGATTTACTATGAACCGTGGTGTAAACCCGCAAATGGTTCAACTGAACCAGGGTCCGCACAAAAGGGGCATCACAATAAATAGACAAATTTAAAGTATTTGCTGGCTTATAAGACTTGCATGATCTGATCCAAGACTTTGCAATTGAAATACAGTAGGAGAACACTTTTCAAATAATAAAAGTACGTGGAAGTATAAAAAATAAACATGGTTTCCCATCTTACTGCAGTTTTGTTTCATTTTGAATAAACTTTTACTTATGGTTTATTTTTGTTTAT